>CM062288.1:252112360-252575890 GCA_031216915.1 Pictodentalium vernedei | reverse complement strand
TGTGAATTTCCCTAACGGTAACTTGTAGGGTTTCAAGACAAATTGACTATTCGTAGGTGTTTATGTGACATTAACCATCTACAAGCTGCCAAGCATCGTAATGTTGTTAACATGGGACTGTTTTCAGACACGCACAGCACCTAATGTATACATGAGAGATAAACATAATCTCCTTTGTTTGAAGTGGAATTCACAGAGGACCATTTTTGTAAGTAATAAAGGTATTCAAAAAGCCAAGCGTTAACCCCTGTTGGGGAGGTTAACAGGGATACCCATCAAAAGCTTAAAAATCGTTTTCCCTGGATTTCTTTACAAACATTTTGTGGGGTTTTCAAGAGAAAATGGCCGTTGATAGGTCTTGGTGTCATATGACCAGTTGCATGGATCAATTATTCTGGAAGGCATTTGTTAACCCTTCATGGGCTTTTACCGGACGCAAAACTGATAGGGAAACATTGATATTGATATTAACCCATTCTACCATTAATGATGGGTTTTACCTAAACATTTTTTTATCAAAACCAAACCGAATCATTTGAGACTACTATACTCACCTTTCTCATAACATCAATGAAGGAACTTTTGTGAGACAGTTAAAAACAATTCATCAGACACTGTGGGGGTCAAGAAAAATCATGGCATCTAATTGGTGTTTAAGGTTTGTAAGTAGTAAGGGTATTTAAAAGAATGAAACTTAACCCATTTTGAACTGGATAAGGAGAGATGCCCCTTAAACGCTTAAAATTTACATTTTCGTGGATTTCGCTAACTGCTTGTTGGGGATTTTCAAGAACAATTTGACATTGGCAGGTCTTACAAATTGCATAGATAGAATATTCCGCTAGTCGTTTGTTAATCCCTCTAGCGGCTGCTAAACGTCAAAATTTTAATAAAATCGGCTGTTTTCGGGCAGCAAAATGGGTATGCAATAGATAAACATGACCTCTTTTATCAGATTTAGAATTCCTGGGGGATAATGTATGATAGTATTGAGGGTATTCAAGGGAGCGCGGTGGCTCAGTGGTAGACTGTTGTACTTCTATGCTAGAGGTCCCGAGTTCGATCCCCGTCCGGGACGACTCACGTTGTGTCCTTGGGCAAGGCACTTTGGTCCGGTTGCCGACATAGGGGCACGATGTCCCCGTGTACTAAGGCATACTGCACGTCGATGGTGCACATGTCTTCAACCTCTGTAACCCTGCCTGAGCGGAGCCTGAACAGAGTGAGAATGTTGAGGAGCTGACAGTTGCTCGTCGATGCTTGGTGGTTCTCTCCGGGTACTCCGGCTTCCTCCACCTCTAAAACTGTCACGGTCACGATTAGCCATTGTGCAGAAGTATGTGACTTTAAACACCAATAAATAAATAAATAAATAAATAAATAAATAAATAAGGGTATTCAAAAAACCAAGCCTTAACCCTGTTTTGTCGGATTAAAGACAGACAGCCCATGCCGTGTACGCTGCCTACATTACTTGTAAAATCGACACCCCCCACTACATCTTCTGCGAGGTGCGGTTTCGGACCCGACCACCTGACGGTTCTGACCACATCAAATAACACACCTTCGTTGTATTTAGCAGCAAGAAATTTCCCCAAGAAGCAAAGACAAAAATACGTCTGCGGAAAATAATGGCAAATATTTTATTTAGCCTGTATTTTGTCCGTATAGAAAATTTCTCACCCACATATACCTAAAAATGATTCAATGATACAATTGGACATATTTCTCTCATAAAACGTGAAAAAACACTTGATTTATTGCATTTTAGGATTGCGCATGTATATTCTTAGAAGATTCTCTGTCTGTTATTAAACTACGGCGTGTCTTTGATCTCATTTGGGACGATCAGTGATTAGCACCTTTTCGACAAGAGCCATCGAAATAGAAAATAAAAAAAATAATCAAATTTCATTAAAACCTTTTACAGAATCGTGTTTTTCAGAAAATGGTTTCGCGATTGCGTGTGTCGTTTTCAAAATTCGGATCAGTAAGCACGAAATTATAAATATGTTGTTGTCAATAACATAATTGAAAGCATGTCCGTCAAACTTGCATGACGTCAGAACTCGACTCGGGTAAAATACTGCGGTGTGGTGAAAGGACTAGAGTAAGAAACGCTGATATCGCAGTAGGCTTTAAAATGTCCATGGAATGGTCCTAAAATCAAGTTTGTATTTGCAGCTTTATTGCAAATAAGTTTCCCGTTGTTTCTTGTTGAAATGTTATTTCCATCAAGGCCAAGTACCAGTGGGATAGGACACCTGCCCCATGAACAACTGCCTGCTATTAAAATTAATTAGCGGGGACATCCCCCCCCCCCCCCATGCTGTTTATTTTACCTAGAACACCTGCACCCTGCTGTTTTTTTACCTAGGACACATGCCCCCCCCCCCCCCGCCCTACTGTTAGATTAGATTAAACATTTTATTTGCCATTTGACAATGCAAATCAGGATTGGAGGACAAGTGCTTACCACTTAGAAGCCCTTCCGTTCCTGTACGGTGACTAATAATTTACAATATGGCAGAACGTATTCCATAAATAACAGAATCTAGCAAAATCAAAATATTATAAACATTATAGACAAACACAAATTAAACTGAGAGAGAGAGAGAGAGAGAGAGAGAGAGAGAGAGAGAGAGAGAGAGAGAAAGATCAAAAAATAAATAGAATATAAAGAAAACATGAAATACAACATTAGATCCAGTGATGATGCCCGCCACCCACACATTTGCATTCTGTAGGCTTTCGAAATTCGGATTCACAGTTCAATTCCAAGAATATTTTCTGTTATAAGGTTGCTGTAAAGTTTAACGCAGTCCCCTGTCTCGGATGCATAAAGGTAGGTGCCGTCGAAAAAAAACTCTCATTTTTTTCAGAATTTCGCTGGTTTAAGTGACAATTTACTCCATTCCTAATTCATTGAGCGCTGAATGTTTTCTATGCCTGCATGCAGCAAGCGTAGCACGACAACTTCTGTTTTATACGTTATTATTAAAAATGTAACCCTTACAGATTTAGGAGTTCCCATGTGGGTACAGTCGGAATAATTGTTTTTTTTTTCGCAAAATCAGTCCCTGAATATATTGGTAACCGTGCAGTGGCCTTTCGGTGGTGAAACACGAGGCCGCAAATAGTTTAGGTTGAAAAGTTCATCAAATAGACAGATATAATGCCAAACTCAGCCGGTGACAGGTAAATAATGAATAGGAAAGTCGTTGAATTGAGAAGAAAGTAGGGACGAATCGTCCCCTCGGTTTCCACCTGATCCACGGTGTTTCCACGCGGTCTTGGCACTTGACAAAGATACTAAACTGTCGGGCAGGGACAGGAGAAAACATTCTGAGAATCTGAAGTTGCTGCCTTGTATGGTCGGGACATAATTGGCGTGTATCCGACATTGTATCTGTTCAGTTTGAATGTCAAATTAGCCAGACGACGGCTTTTTCGCCACCGGGTCGAGTTGTCAGTTTCTGCCGGTACGCTCTGAAATAAGCAGTTTAACTACAAACTTTCAGTCCCACGTGAACGTGTGAATATTGAAAGCTGAACAGTTCGTCAAATAGACAGAAATAATGCCAAACTCGACGGGTGACAGGTGAATAGTGAATGGAAACGTCGTTGCATTGGGAATAGAGGAGGGACGAATCGTCCCTTCGGTTTCCACGCGATCCACATTGTTCCCACGCGGTCACGCCCACTCGACAAAGATACTAACCTGTCGGGCAGGAAGAGTAGAACAACTTCTGAAAATTTCGTGTAGCTGCCTCCAGTGGTCTGGACGTAGTGGGCGTATGAGCGACACTGCTGTCTGTTCAATTTTAATGTCAAATTAGCCAGATTACCGCCTATTCGCCATTAACCCATGCGCGATTACTGTCCACTTTTCATTTCTGACAAATATCTAACTGTTACCAGCTTGGCGAGGTCCATTTGGCGCCAGTGTACACAATGCATCTTTCAGTCACCAGCGTCTCTCCACCAGAAACTGAGAATCCACGATTTCAAGCGGAACTACCCCAGAGGAGGAGCAGTGCCACAACCCCAGACATATACCCAGCGTCAGGTCGCACCGGCTAGAACGGGACCAAATTCAAACAATTACCTCAACTCATTAAAACGCTATATCTCGGCCAATTCTTGGCCGATTTCCATAATTTTTTCACTCATTCTTCACAAATAGTTACCGCATCTTTTCACACAGGGAGCGCCACCAATTTCCCATTCTATCATGTTGAATGTCAGGAGAGGGTATGTGCACGTTCGTGGTGTGGGTTGAGAGAGAGGGGCGGCTGCCTCGAGGCCCATGCTTGGTTTCGGGACTTTCTAATAATATGACCGAGTTCGGGCGAGCTTCAGGTACAAACGCTGAATGTTTGGGATGGCTGCTGCGAAAACTTTCGCCACAATCTATGGTGTCACACATGCACATGTTGTTATTATTAAGTACACGCGATCTGTTCAACGGGTTTGCTATTTAGCCCTAACTTGGACATTAAGCATACAGCATTCACGCCAATGTGAAAGAGTATTGCCGAAAGAATTGTTAGACACTGCAGGGAGTTTTCTATCGACTATGCCCTTAATATAGCCTAAAAAACTACCGGCTCTATATGCAATCTTATTTCGTCGCTGCCTAAAAAGACAAGCGGAATAGGTGAATCTCTCGATTTCTTGAAATCGAAAAATCTAGTTAGGCTTTTCCCTCTGGAAAAGACTATTGTTTTTCTACGGATTATTAGGCTTTTCCCTCTGGAAAAGACTATTGTTTTTCTACGGATTATTATTTTTTTTTTTTTTTTTTTTTGGGTTTTTTTTTTTTTTTTTTTTTCCACACATTTTTGTCCGTACGATTCAGAAGCCATTTTCGAACCGATTTTCACACAATTTGGCACACGCATAGAGTGGGAAAAAATCTAAAAATGTACCGAAGCGGAATTTTCGATTTAACCCTTATTTCGCCAGAATTGGCAAAAAACTGCCAAAATTGGGGTTTATCGGCACTTTCTCGAAACACGTCTTTAGGATTTTTTTTAAACATCCATCATTACTAGACCTACCTATGACACAACCTTTGATACACACGACATATTTGGCGATGCATATGGTAACCCTCCACAGGCTGCCAAACATCGAAATTTTGATGAAATGGGCCGGTTTCAGACCCCCACAACACCCAAACGATACCCGAGTGGTAAACATAACTTCCTTTATTGGAAGTGGAATTCACCGAAGATCATTTTTGTAAGTAATAAGGGTGTTCAGAAAACCAAGTGTTAACCCGTTTTGGGCTGGTTAAACAGCAATACCCCAAAAAAGCTCAAAACTTCATGTTTTCTGTGGATTTCTCTAAACGAGTCTTGTAGATTTTCAAGAAAAATTGGTCACTCTCAGGTCTTGGTGTGACATTACAAGTTGCATGGATAAAATATTCCGGTCAGCATTAGTTAACCCTCCCCGATCTGCTAAACGTAAAAATTGTGATAAAATGGGCTGTTTTTAGACACCAACAGCACCCAAACGATATACCACAGAGAAAGGGGCCTTCATTTATCGGACGCAAAATTGATCGGAAAATATTTTTGAAAGTGGTAAGGGTATTCAAAATTTGACGTCTTAACCCATTTGGGGCTGGTTAAAGAGAGATACCCATTAAAATCTTAAAATCCCCGTTTTCTGTGGATTTCTCTAACAACATCTTGTAGGTTTTCAAGAAAAATCGGCTATTTGCAGGTCTTGGTGTGGCATTACAAGTCGCATCAACAAAATATTCCGGTCACCATTAGTTAACCCTCCCCGGGCTGCTGAAGGTCAAAACTGCGATAAAATGGGCTGTTTTTGCACACCAACAGCACCCAAAGGGTACACCACAAAGAAAAGTTCCTTCTTTTATCGCGCGTACAATTTATATGGAAACATTTTTGTAAGTAGTAAGGGTATTCAAAAGTCGACGTCTTAACCCATTTTGGGCAGGCTAAAGAGAGATATCCCTTGAAAGCTTTAAATTCCCATTTTCTGTGAATTTCCCTAACGGTAACTTGTAGGGTTTCAAGACAAATTGACTATTCGTAGGTGTTTATGTGACATTAACCATCTACAAGCTGCCAAGCATCGTAATGTTGTTAACATGGGACTGTTTTCAGACACGCACAGCACCTAATGTATACATGAGAGATAAACATAATCTCCTTTGTTTGAAGTGGAATTCACAGAGGACCATTTTTGTAAGTAATAAAGGTATTCAAAAAGCCAAGCGTTAACCCCTGTTGGGGAGGTTAACAGGGATACCCATCAAAAGCTTAAAAATCGTTTTCCCTGGATTTCTTTACAAACATTTTGTGGGGTTTTCAAGAGAAAATGGCCGTTGATAGGTCTTGGTGTCATATGACCAGTTGCATGGATCAATTATTCTGGAAGGCATTTGTTAACCCTTCATGGGCTTTTACCGGACGCAAAACTGATAGGGAAACATTGATATTGATATTAACCCATTCTACCATTAATGATGGGTTTTACCTAAACATTTTTTTATCAAAACCAAACCGAATCATTTGAGACTACTATACTCACCTTTCTCATAACATCAATGAAGGAACTTTTGTGAGACAGTTAAAAACAATTCATCAGACACTGTGGGGGTCAAGAAAAATCATGGCATCTAATTGGTGTTTAAGGTTTGTAAGTAGTAAGGGTATTTAAAAGAATGAAACTTAACCCATTTTGAACTGGATAAGGAGAGATGCCCCTTAAACGCTTAAAATTTACATTTTCGTGGATTTCGCTAACTGCTTGTTGGGGATTTTCAAGAACAATTTGACATTGGCAGGTCTTACAAATTGCATAGATAGAATATTCCGCTAGTCGTTTGTTAATCCCTCTAGCGGCTGCTAAACGTCAAAATTTTAATAAAATCGGCTGTTTTCGGGCAGCAAAATGGGTATGCAATAGATAAACATGACCTCTTTTATCAGATTTAGAATTCCTGGGGGATAATGTATGATAGTATTGAGGGTATTCAAGGGAGCGCGGTGGCTCAGTGGTAGACTGTTGTACTTCTATGCTAGAGGTCCCGAGTTCGATCCCCGTCCGGGACGACTCACGTTGTGTCCTTGGGCAAGGCACTTTGGTCCGGTTGCCGACATAGGGGCACGATGTCCCCGTGTACTAAGGCATACTGCACGTCGATGGTGCACATGTCTTCAACCTCTGTAACCCTGCCTGAGCGGAGCCTGAACAGAGTGAGAATGTTGAGGAGCTGACAGTTGCTCGTCGATGCTTGGTGGTTCTCTCCGGGTACTCCGGCTTCCTCCACCTCTAAAACTGTCACGGTCACGATTAGCCATTGTGCAGAAGTATGTGACTTTAAACACCAATAAATAAATAAATAAATAAATAAATAAATAAATAAGGGTATTCAAAAAACCAAGCCTTAACCCTGTTTTGTCGGATTAAAGACAGACAGCCCATGCCGTGTACGCTGCCTACATTACTTGTAAAATCGACACCCCCCACTACATCTTCTGCGAGGTGCGGTTTCGGACCCGACCACCTGACGGTTCTGACCACATCAAATAACACACCTTCGTTGTATTTAGCAGCAAGAAATTTCCCCAAGAAGCAAAGACAAAAATACGTCTGCGGAAAATAATGGCAAATATTTTATTTAGCCTGTATTTTGTCCGTATAGAAAATTTCTCACCCACATATACCTAAAAATGATTCAATGATACAATTGGACATATTTCTCTCATAAAACGTGAAAAAACACTTGATTTATTGCATTTTAGGATTGCGCATGTATATTCTTAGAAGATTCTCTGTCTGTTATTAAACTACGGCGTGTCTTTGATCTCATTTGGGACGATCAGTGATTAGCACCTTTTCGACAAGAGCCATCGAAATAGAAAATAAAAAAAATAATCAAATTTCATTAAAACCTTTTACAGAATCGTGTTTTTCAGAAAATGGTTTCGCGATTGCGTGTGTCGTTTTCAAAATTCGGATCAGTAAGCACGAAATTATAAATATGTTGTTGTCAATAACATAATTGAAAGCATGTCCGTCAAACTTGCATGACGTCAGAACTCGACTCGGGTAAAATACTGCGGTGTGGTGAAAGGACTAGAGTAAGAAACGCTGATATCGCAGTAGGCTTTAAAATGTCCATGGAATGGTCCTAAAATCAAGTTTGTATTTGCAGCTTTATTGCAAATAAGTTTCCCGTTGTTTCTTGTTGAAATGTTATTTCCATCAAGGCCAAGTACCAGTGGGATAGGACACCTGCCCCATGAACAACTGCCTGCTATTAAAATTAATTAGCGGGGACATCCCCCCCCCCCATGCTGTTTATTTTACCTAGAACACCTGCACCCTGCTGTTTTTTTACCTAGGACACATGCCCCCCCCCCCCCGCCCTACTGTTAGATTAGATTAAACATATTTTATTTGCCATTTGACAATGCAAATCAGGATTGGAGGACAAGTGCTTACCACTTAGAAGCCCTTCCGTTCCTGTACGGTGACTAATAATTTACAATATGGCAGAACGTATTCCATAAATAACAGAATCTAGCAAAATCAAAATATTATAAACATTATAGACAAACACAAATTAAACTGAGAGAGAGAGAGAGAGAGAGAGAGAGAGAGAGAGAGAGAGAGAGAGAGAGAAAGATCAAAAAAATAAATAGAATATAAAGAAAACATGAAATACAACATTAGATCCAGTGATGATGCCCGCCACCCACACATTTGCATTCTGTAGGCTTTCGAAATTCGGATTCACAGTTCAATTCCAAGAATATTTTCTGTTATAAGGTTGCTGTAAAGTTTAACGCAGTCCCTGTCTCGGATGCATAAAGGTAGGTGCCGTCGAAAAAAAACTCTCATTTTTTTCAGAATTTCGCTGGTTTAAGTGACAATTTACTCCATTCCTAATTCATTGAGCGCTGAATGTTTTCTATGCCTGCATGCAGCAAGCGTAGCACGACAACTTCTGTTTTATACGTTATTATTAAAAATGTAACCCTTACAGATTTAGGAGTTCCCATGTGGGTACAGTCGGAATAATTGTTTTTTTTTCGCAAAATCAGTCCCTGAATATATTGGTAACCGTGCAGTGGCCTTTCGGTGGTGAAACACGAGGCCGCAAATAGTTTAGGTTGAAAAGTTCATCAAATAGACAGATATAATGCCAAACTCAGCCGGTGACAGGTAAATAATGAATAGGAAAGTCGTTGAATTGAGAAGAAAGTAGGGACGAATCGTCCCCTCGGTTTCCACCTGATCCACGGTGTTTCCACGCGGTCTTGGCACTTGACAAAGATACTAAACTGTCGGGCAGGGACAGGAGAAAACATTCTGAGAATCTGAAGTTGCTGCCTTGTATGGTCGGGACATAATTGGCGTGTATCCGACATTGTATCTGTTCAGTTTGAATGTCAAATTAGCCAGACGACGGCTTTTTCGCCACCGGGTCGAGTTGTCAGTTTCTGCCGGTACGCTCTGAAATAAGCAGTTTAACTACAAACTTTCAGTCCCACGTGAACGTGTGAATATTGAAAGCTGAACAGTTCGTCAAATAGACAGAAATAATGCCAAACTCGACGGGTGACAGGTGAATAGTGAATGGAAACGTCGTTGCATTGGGAATAGAGGAGGGACGAATCGTCCCTTCGGTTTCCACGCGATCCACATTGTTCCCACGCGGTCACGCCACTCGACAAAGATACTAACCTGTCGGGCAGGAAGAGTAGAACAACTTCTGAAAATTTCGTGTAGCTGCCTCCAGTGGTCTGGACGTAGTGGGCGTATGAGCGACACTGCTGTCTGTTCAATTTTAATGTCAAATTAGCCAGATTACCGCCTATTCGCCATTAACCCATGCGCGATTACTGTCCACTTTTCATTTCTGACAAATATCTAACTGTTACCAGCTTGGCGAGGTCCATTTGGCGCCAGTGTACACAATGCATCTTTCAGTCACCAGCGTCTCTCCACCAGAAACTGAGAATCCACGATTTCAAGCGGAACTACCCCAGAGGAGGAGCAGTGCCACAACCCCAGACATATACCCAGCGTCAGGTCGCACCGGCTAGAACGGGACCAAATTCAAACAATTACCTCAACTCATTAAAACGCTATATCTCGGCCAATTCTTGGCCGATTTCCATAATTTTTTCACTCATTCTTCACAAATAGTTACCGCATCTTTTCACACAGGGAGCGCCACCAATTTCCCATTCTATCATGTTGAATGTCAGGAGAGGGTATGTGCACGTTCGTGGTGTGGGTTGAGAGAGAGGGGCGGCTGCCTCGAGGCCCATGCTTGGTTTCGGGACTTTCTAATAATATGACCGAGTTCGGGCGAGCTTCAGGTACAAACGCTGAATGTTTGGGATGGCTGCTGCGAAAACTTTCGCCACAATCTATGGTGTCACACATGCACATGTTGTTATTATTAAGTACACGCGATCTGTTCAACGGGTTTGCTATTTAGCCCTAACTTGGACATTAAGCATACAGCATTCACGCCAATGTGAAAGAGTATTGCCGAAAGAATTGTTAGACACTGCAGGGAGTTTTCTATCGACTATGCCCTTAATATAGCCTAAAAAACTACCGGCTCTATATGCAATCTTATTTCGTCGCTGCCTAAAAAGACAAGCGGAATAGGTGAATCTCTCGATTTCTTGAAATCGAAAAATCTAGTTAGGCTTTTCCCTCTGGAAAAGACTATTGTTTTTCTACGGATTATTAGGCTTTTCCCTCTGGAAAAGACTATTGTTTTTCTACGGATTATTATTATTTTTTTTTTAGGCTTTTCCCTCTGGAAAAGACTATTGTTTTTCTACGGATTATTATTTTTTTTTTTTTTTTTTTTTTTTTTTTTTTTTGGGTTTTTTTTTTTTTTTTTTTTTTTCCACACATTTTGTCCGTACGATTCAGAAGCCATTTTCGAACCGATTTTCACGAAATTTTGCACACGCATAGAGGGGCACAAAATCTAAAAATGTACCGGAATTTTCGATTTAACCCTTATTTCGTCAGAATTGGCAAAAAACTGGCAAAATTGGGGTTTATCGGCACTTTTTCGAAACATGTCTTGTAGATTTTTTTTATACATTCGTCATTGCTAGACCTGTCTGTGACACACTCTTTGGTACACACGACATATCAGGCGATGCATATGGTAACCCTCCACAGGCTGCCAAACATCGAAATTTTGATAAAATAGGCCGGTTTCAAGCCCCCACTGCACCCAAACAATACACGAGAGATAAACATAACTTCCTTTATTGGGAGTGGAATTCACCGTGGATCATTTTTGTCGGTAATAAGGGTGTTCAGAAAACCAAGCGTTAACCCATTTTGAGCTGGTTAAACAGCAATACCCCCATAATGCTCAAAAGTTTGTGTTTTCCGTGGATTTCTCTAAACGAGTCTTGTAGATTTTCAAGAAAAATTGGTCACTCTCAGGTCTTGGTGTGACATTACAAGTTGCATGGATAAAATATTCCGGTCAGCATTAGTTAACCCTCCCCGAGCTGCTAAACATAAAAATTGTGATAAAATGGGCTGTATTTAGACGCCAACAGCACCCAAACGGTATTCCAGAGAGAAAGGGACCTTCATTTATCGGACGGAAAATTGATCGGAAAATATTTTTGAAAGTGGTAAGGGTATTCAAAATTTGACGTCTTAACCCATTTTGGGCTGGTTAAATAGAGATACCCATTAAAATCTTAAAATCCCCGTTTTCTGTAGATTTCTCTATCAACATTTTGTAGGTTTTCAAGAAAAAATTCGGCTATTTGCAGGTCTTGGTGTGACATTACAAGTTGCATGAACAAAATATTCCGGTCAGCATTAGTTAACCCTCCCCGGGCTGTTGAAGGTCAAAATTGTGATAAAATGGGCTGTTTTTAGACACCAACAGCACCCAAAGGGTACACCACAAAGAAAAGTGCCTCCTTTTATCGAGCGCACAATTTATACGGAAACATTTTTGTAAGCAGTAAGGGTATTCAAAAGTCGACGTCTTAACCCATTTTGGGCAGGCTAAAGCGAGATATCCCTTGAAAGCTTTAAATTCCCATTTTCTGTGAAATTCCCTAACGGTAACTTGTAGAGTTTCAAGACAAATTGACTATTCGTAGGTCTTTATGTGACATTACAAGTTGCATGGACAAAATACTCCGGTGAGCGTTTATTAACCATCTACAAGCTGCCAAGCATCGTAATTTTGTTAACATGGGGCTGTTTTCAGACACGCACAGCACCCAATGTAGACATGAGAGATAAACATAATCTCCTTTGTTGGAAGTGGAATTCACAGAGGACCATCTTTGTAAGTAATAAGGGTATTAAAAAAAACAAGCGTTAACCCCTGTTGGGGAGGTTAACACGGATACCCATCGATAGCTTAAAAAATCGTTTTCCCTGGATGTCTTTACAAACATTTTGTGGGGTTTCCAAGAGAAAATGGCCGTTGATAGGTCTTGGTGTCATATGACCAGTTGCATGGATAAATTATTCTGGTAGGCATTTGTTAACCCTCCATGGGCTGCTAAATGTAAAAAAATGAAGAAATAGTCTGTTTTTGGACACCAACAAATGGAAATGCCACAGAGAAACGTAACTTCTTTTACCGGTCGCAAAACTGATAGGGAAACATTGATCTTGATATTAACCCATTCTACCATTAATGATGGGTTTTACCTAAACATTTTTTTTTATCAAACCCAAACTGAGTCATTTGAGACTACTATACTCACCTTTCTCATAACATCAATGAGGGAACTTCAGTGAGACAGTTAAAAACAATTCATCAGACACTGTGGGGGTCATGAAAAATCATGGAATCTAATCGGGAAAAGCCATGATTCTCCAGAATCATAAAGTCTAGTTATAACTTTAAATTTGTCCATTTTATCGACATGAGAGTTCGATCCCTTTTGATTCCGCCTTCTTGGTGTTTAGTGCAATTTAAGGATTTTTTTTGTTCGATGGGTTTTTCCGTTTAAGCGGACATCGGCGAGATACAGTACGTGGAGAGTGTATTATCACTAAATCACCCGCAGGGTGAAGATTCCACCCAAGCAATAATTTCAAATTCGTTGCAAAGCAAAACCAGTACAAGCAAAGTTTCAGCCAATGGACCTCCGGGTTAAACCCGGAGGTCCATTGGATGAAACATTGCTTGTTTTTTGTCAATATGTACAAAATTTGAAAGTTATAGCTTGGGTGATAATTCCACTCTGCCGGTGATTTAGTTACAATCCACTCTCCACGTACTGTAAACTAATTTTCATAATATTCAAAATTTACTGCCCTCTAATAGGATACTATTCTACCCACACCCGATAAGACTTAGAAAACCTCGTGTTTACTGTGTGCGTATCTTTTGATCATGTGCAGCGCCTTTCGGTTTTGCGTGCCATATATTTTCAACTGTGAATTTAGTCTTATGTTGTTTTTCTCTACAACTAATGAGTGTACATAGAAGAGAAAATGTTAGGCTGCCGTTTGTCAACAAAATCAAACTCAACCGTTGTTAGGGGTATTTAGTTTCCTTATTTGCGAACTCGAAATTGGTGGGCCGGAGGATTTTTCCGCTCTAATCTACACCCACTCTTATGGAGAAAGACGACATTCGAGTCCCAACTATGCATTGTTTGTGTCTAATTTACTGGGCAGTACCGACACTGGATTGAAAGAGATTTTCGACCAAAAAAATAGCATGTGAATTGTGTCGTTGATGTTCGTTGAAGATTCAATATCATACTGTCTGAACTGACCTGGCCCTCTCCACCCCCTCCCGAAAGTGAAATTAAAAAAAAATTCTTTGGGACTATCGAAAATCCTATTTCTCTCCCTGAGTGCATCTTGGCGCCATCTGCAATGCTTTAGCATTGAGGATGGCGCCTCGATGCACTCAAAGGTCGATTTGTAAACCTTAAACATATGTTAAATCACGTGCATACTCAGAGGGGGAGTACCAAAAGCACGTGCTCCACCCCTTCCCAGTCAAAATAACCAGGTGTCACACGGAACAGTGTCAAGTAGCTCTGTGATAAATTTGTGTCGTCAAATTTATTATTCATTTGTTGATTGTTCGATGGTGTGTTAAACTTTCAAATGGGTCCACTCGGGTGTATTGGTCCGGGCAGACCCAAGCATGCTGAAATCAGTTATCTATAGGGGAATAACACCATTAAATGATACTTTGTGTAAGTAAAGGCGTCTGCACGCAACATTCGTAAAAATAATGGTTACTAAATAAATAAGGTCGACTGGTTGTGGAATCCTAGAACATAACTTGCATTCTCGGCTTGGCCATAGCCCACATTGCATAGTCTCTCGCACTCTTCACCGTCACAATAATAAGTGCTTCCCTCCTTGAAGATCGTGTGCACGTCCGTGTTTCTGGTTTGTTTTTACTGAACACCAACGGATATTAATGCCTGTATACGCGTCTTGTTATTACGAATTATAACGGTTGTATTAAATTGATGACAGAACTTTAAATTATATACCCATTTCCAAAGCTACTTAATTTTAATGTTTGCTGTGATTTTATCCAATTCTTTGGCCGAAAAGACGTTCTATTACCAAAATTCAATTTAAGAACCTTCGCTGTTAAGTTTTAGTCGCACGATATGAAATCTTCAGCGTGTCAATTATTTTTTACAAAATGCTGATTTATCAAAAACATTACAACTCCACTTGGCTTTGCGCTTAGAGTGCTTCACATTGAACTGTTCCTTGAATTAAGAGCAATTCTCGGAGATGAGGTTGAAGATTGATTTTTTTTAATCACACAGCAAACAGCATTTATAAGATAAAGTCACGGAAAACATCAATCTGGCTTGTCGAATTTGTCACAATTTATCACACGAGTTGCGACACCCTCTTGAGCCAACTATACCGTGCCGCAAGTGCCAAAAGGACCAGTTCACCACCCATTTCGCCTTCTGAAGGGCAGTACAAAGTGGAAACCGGTGAGTTTGCATCACTCAATAGCTTTAAACGAGCAAAATCGACTGAATACAGGTAAAACTAGAAGTCCTGTCCTGAAATGCTCACAAATAGCACGTCGATCTACGCGTTAATCTACGCGTTATGACCACAGTAAGCCTATCAAATTCTGTACATATGGCCCGTGCACAAGCAATGTTTCAGCCAATGGACCTCCGGGTAACCCGGAGGTCCATTGGCAGAAACATTGCCTATGTTTGCTATGAGTAACGAGGAGAACCTGTGGTGCTTTGGTTGCCATTCGATACGGCAATTGCGCGCAATTCCCACGCGCAGTTAAGCCTAGATAAGTGCACAGTTCGTGACAGGACTTCTAGTTTTAACTGTATATAACAATTTTCGGTATATAGTTTTTTTCTTTTACAAATTTGAACAGCGTTACTTCTCGAGGCGGATCGTTCACTACTATTTTTGCAAACAAAATTTCATTGGTTTAGTTTCAAGGAAGTAATGGAAACGTTGGTTCGAGAACACTTTCCTGTTGAAAATTACCAATATACATGTACCTGTACTAGAGCTGTAGGTTTTTCAATTTCTTGTTCGGTTTCGGTTTTGGTTTTTCAGGTGGAAAAAAACCTCGGTTCGGTTCGATTTTCGGTTTGTTCATGAGGCCAAGTAAAATTCAATAACACTCATTCTTATGTCCGGAGTCATAACTGAATGGTAGTGAAATTGAGTGAAACTCAATGAATGCCCGAAATAAGCTATAATACATGAAGAATCAGGAAGGCCAATATAATAATTACCTAAATATACAGAACTTTTATTGTGCTTGGCCATTTTTCGAGGTCTGACACCTACACGCAACTTGAGGAAAGCTGCAAACACAACTAAACTGAAATGTCGGAAATTCACAGAATGTAGCCTTCCCAGAGTAGTGAGAGTACCCAGACACTGCCATTGGCAGTGTCTGGGTACTCTCACTACTCTGGGATGGCTACATTCTGTGAATTTCTGCAGCAAGAGAGTATTTAATAAAAAAACGAAAAACCTTAGATTACGGGATGTCGACGGTTTCGGTTTTTTAAAAAAACTAAAAACCTCAGTTCGGTTTCGGTTAACCTACAGCTTCCGCCAAGGTACATGATACGTCATAATTTCATTAAATAGGCTGGCTGCCAAGTAAATGTGTGAGACAGACCAATCAATATTTTCAACGTGTAGCCTCAAGGCTGCACGTTGAAAATATTAATTGGTCTACCCACAAATAATGAATATGGACTCTTCCAACTGCTGCCATTGAACTGACTTGGAAGACACCACCAGTGTTCAAAGGGTTAAAACAACCATCCACTGTTATTCTTTAAAAAGCGATCGGAGATTGCATGTCATCGGGAAACTGGATACCTTCTAGAATTTTTATTTTGCTGTAGTGTTTATTTATAGTAACTTCCACTCCTTAAGATGGCGCCGGTGGAGACACGTTTTATATATGTGACCAATGAGCGTTAAAGTAATCCAGTGGTATAGAGGACACGGTGGCGCTGTGTACGAAGGCGTACTGCACATTGATGGTGCACTTGTCTTCAACCAATGCTAACCCTGCTCGTGTGGAGTAAGTACGTTGGGTAGTCTGGAAGTCTCAGCTCCCTACTCCACCCGTAAAACTGTCCGTCAGGAGGGGACCCTGACTGTCGCGTCGAAAATGTCGTTAAACCGAAATAAATAAATAAATAAATAAATAAATATTTTGGCATAGAATTCGATTTGTTTGTTAATGAGGGAATACCCATTTTTAATTCAGACGTTTCTGCTGTAATCCACTCATCAAATAACGTTCGAAGGCTAACTATTAAAAGTTGTTAAGTATTGTTCGAACCTAACCAGCGCTAACTGCGTTGTTACTGGTCAAGACACTATCTAACGATTGTCCACGTTGGGATACGGTGGCGCTTTGTACTGAGGCGTCGATGGTATGATGCACCTGCCTTCAACCGCTGCTAACGCTGCCTGTGCAGTGTTAGTAACTTAGGGTGTCTGACAGTTGCTCACCACCGCTCGGTGGTTCTCTTCGGGTACTCCGGCTTCTGTCCGACACGACGTGACCCTGGTTGTTGAATGTGTCGCCAAACTCCAATAAACAAACAAGTTAACCCTTTACCAAACAGGAAAAGCAGACGACACTTGCAAATATAATTCTTGAATAACCCATTTTTAGCTCAACTTTGGCGTAGTCAAATTTGAGCTCATGCCATGGCCCGTCGTCCGTCTGTCCGTCTGTCCGTCTGTCCGTGAACAATTCAATACGGCTCGGGCTTGAGGCCATATTTATGAACCAATCTTTACGAAACTTCGTGGGTACCTTTGTTATCACCGTGGGACGAGAACGAGTGTTTTGGGGTGCAGTCCGAAATTCAAGATGGCCATCAGCAGCCATTTTGTACAGAAATTAGTGCAATCAGTTTTTTGTATAGAACTTCTGTATGAAAGTTCTGATTTGAATAAATGTTTGTTTGAATGTTTAGTAACATGGAATAAATCACTTATAATGCAGGGTTTTTTTTTCTCGTGCAGAAATTATGCAAATTAGATGAACTTTGATTTATTCAGCGCTACTTATACACAGTTAGTATACATGTCAATACGACTCGGGCAAAAGGCTGTATTTATGAACTGATCTTCACGAAACTTCTTGGGTACCTTTGTTATCACATTGGGACGAGAATGAATGTTTTTGCGTGCGGTCCGAAATTTCAAGATGGCCGGCGACGGCCAATTAGACAAACTTTGATTTATTCAGTGCTACTTATACACAGTAAGTGCACATTTCAATACGGCTCTGGCGAGAGGCATCTAACTGTCACCCACCTTTACAATACTTTACCTGTACATTTGTTACAGACTATCGTCAGTATTTATGTACAGACCTTTACAATACTTAACATGTACCTTTGTTATCAGGTCATTACCTAGATGTGTGTCATTGATGTGTCACATACTATACACGTACATATCTTACACAAGTTGAGCTACAGTATCATTGACACTTTCATTTTCATTTTTTGTCTCAAAAACATAGGTTATGACCCTCGTGGGAACCAGCTCGCCGTGCTCGTTCCAAAGAGGGGTCATAACCTATGTTTTTGAGAGAAAAATGAAAAAAAATAATGAAAATTAATTGGCGATTTTTGTGAATAGCGCTGGCGGCCGGTTTTGGCCGTTAGGTGGGGTAAATTGTTAAGGATTGCTTACATAACCGATGCCGCCATTGATTTATACCGATATGCATACATGAAAGATTGTAAAATTCATCTTCATAATACACAGTATAGCCGGCGTGGTCTGGTCAAAACCCAGGCGTGGGCAGTGATGTCTACGCATTCGCTTACCTGGTAATAAAAATCATCAGCAACAAAATTTTAATTAACGAAGCACCGGATTGTACCCGGCGCTTCATTAATTAAATTTTTGATGATTATTTCTATAATTGGTGTTTGCAAACTGATATTATTTCGTCCGTTGAAATATTGCGTGGAAAGTGACCAGTTTGTGGTATAGCTTTGATTGGTCTAACAGTAAATACTGGTCCCATACCTGGTACTCAAGGTATGGCATGTTGGTCTCGCTCGTAAGCTGGAGAGTATTGGTGTCTCGGGTGAATTGTTGCTGTTCTTAAAATCGTACCTCTCAGATAGATCCCAACGCGTACTTGTGGGAGCAGAGGCTTTCCCGTGGCGCCCTATAAATGCTGGAGTCCCCCAAGGTTCTGTACTAGGACCCTTACTATTTCTTATCTACATTAACGACATAACCGAAAATTTACTCAGTAGCATACGCCTTTTTGCAGATGATACTTCGTTATATCTAATTGTAGAGAATCCAAACTAAGCCTCGAATTTAATTAACTATGATCTGCAGTTAAAACTAGAAGTCCTGTCCTGAAATGCCCACAAATAGCACGTCGATCTGCGCGTTAATCTACGCGTTATGACCACGGTAAGCCTATCAAATTCTGTACATATGGCCTGTGCACGAGCAATGTTTCAGCCAAAGGACCTCCGGGTAACCCGGAGGTCCATTGGCAGAAACATTGCCTGTGTTTGCTATGAGTAACGAGGAGAACGTGCATTGCTTTGGTTGCCATTCGATATGACAATTGAGCGCAATTCCTACGCGCAATTAAGCCTAGATAAGCGCACAGTTCGTGACATAACTTCTAGTTTTAACTGTAGCTGTAATTGAGCACTGGGTAAAAACATAGTTAGTCGAATTTAATCCCCCAAAAAACTGAGAGTATGGTTATATCGCGCAAAATGAACCCAACTGCCCATCCACCCTTATTTTTAGATGGTGCTCAAATAAGTAAAGTCAATTCTCATAAGCACCTAGGAGTTGTACTAAATACAACGTGTACTTGGACCAATCACATTGAATATATCTGTTTCAAAGTCTGGTCTCGACTAGACTTGTTGCGGAAACACAAATTCGAGCTTGATAGAATGTTTTAGAAAAGATATATTTTTCTTTTGTCGGACCTTTACTGGAATATGGTGATACTGTTTGGGATAATTGCTCGCCAGGACAAGTCGCCGACTTGGAACAAATCCAGATCGGTGCAGCAAGAATAGTTACAGGGGCAACAATTACAGTTAAAACTAGAAGTCCTGTCCTGAAATGCTCACAAATAGCACGTCGATCTGCGCGTTAATCTACGCGTTATCACCACAGTAAGCCTATCAAATTCTGTTCATATGGCCTGTGCACAAGCAATGTTTCAGCCAATGGACTTCCGTGTAACCCGGAGGTCCATTGGCAGAAACATTGCCTGTGTTTGCTATGAGTAACGAGGAGAACCTGCAGTGCTTTGGTTGCCGTTCGATATGGCAATTGCGCGCAATTCCTACGCGCAATTAAGCTTAGATAAGCGCACGGTGCGTCACAGGACTTCTAGTTTTAACTGTAGTGCTAGTAAATCTTTATTATACTCCGAAACATGTTGGGACACTCTACAAGAAAGACGCCGAAAACATAATCTCGTGAAGTTTTTTAAAATGCATCACCACTTAACACCTCATATTGCCAATGAAGTTCCACCTCTCATATCCTCAATAAACCCATCACTCAATATTCGAAAACGGCAAAATCACAGAGTTCCATTTTGTCGCACACAGTTATACCAATCTTTCATTCCTAATGTAACTGATGAGTGGAATAACCTGCCTTTATCTGTTCGCGAGAATTCGTCATTGAGTATTTTTAAGACCTTCTTGAATGGTGGCAAACTCCGACCACCATCATTTTACAGTGGCGCGAAATCTCGCACGGATCAAATTTACCACTGTAGACTGCGGTTACACTGCAGCAGCCTTAATGCCCATTTATATGATAATCATCTCGCACCTAGTCCTTTTTGTCAGTGTGGTGAACTTGAGATTCCATAACACTTCCGTCTTCCTTGTCCATTGTTTCCTAACGCACGCAATAGAACCATCAATTTACTCCCTTTCACTATAGCTTTTTGGCTCACAATTTTTCAGTAACGAGGAGAATAGGCTAATTTTTTATATAGTGCAGGACTTCTTTTTACAGAGTGGCCGGTTCCTCTGACGAGTGATGACATTTGTTTTTTTGGAAGATGCTTAATCTTCATTAAGAATTCCTCTATCGGTGTCCGCACGATTAAGGCAATGTATACCACAATTTTACTATCTAGTTATTGATAGAATTTCTTAATTTCAAGACCTTATTTTCTATTCAACTTTACCTAAACACACTGCACCATGTACAGGGACGTCGCGACAGGGTGGGGGTGGGGGGTGGGGTGGGGGTGGGGGGGGGGGGGGGGTGGTGGTGTCTCACCCCCCCCCCCCCCAATATTTGTCAAAACCTCAATAGTTGGAAATTCGGAGGGCAAAAATATCAACAGTTAGAAATTTAAAAACTACTGAATATACGGTATAATTCACTAACAAACCTATTTTTCCGACTGGAGCACCATAATAAGGAAATATTCCGACTACCGAGACTTTCGGGTGAAAAACGGGTCAAAGAAATTCCGACTCCACGCGGCCTGCAGTCTGAATGACATCAATTAGAAGAGTCCATAATCATCATTTGGGGTAGACCAATCCATATTCTCAACGTGCAGCCCAAAGGCTGCACGTTGAAAATATCGATTGGTCTACCCTACAAATTCACTGACCAGCCATTCTACTTTTTAAATGTATGGTGTGTCATGATCCTGGACCGGAAAAGCGGTAATACGGGTTCAAAGGGTTAATAAAAAAGTACTTGTCATGTCTAGGGCCTGAGAAATGCTCCAGAAACACAAAACTCCCACTTTCCCTAAGGCGATGTTTCAAATTTGTCCGTCAGACAGGAGGCGTACGAGCCACTGGGGACAATTTGGGCAAAGCAAGAAGATATTGAAAATTTGTATCCAACTCGAATTAAAAATGTCTCCCTACAAAAAAATCACTGAATTTGGAACTGAAAATTAGCCTTATAACTATTACCAGAATCCATGAAAACGCATCTGAGCACATCAATTTTTCAAAATTTTCTAGGGGAGGACCCCAGACCCCCTGCCAAAGATTCGCACCTTTGGCGCCCGCAGTTTCGCGCCTACCATCCTAAGGCGCCCGTGTGTCGGGATTTCCAGTTAGAATTTCAAAGGGTCTCACCCCCCCCCCCCCCCATTAAAAGGCCTCTAGCTACGCCCCTGATCATGTATTCGGGATGGCTTCTTCTTCTTCTCCCTCTTCTTTATTTTACTTCTTCTTCTTCTTGTATCTTTTTACTATCTGACTTCTTCTTTTTATTCATCTATCGGTTAGACCACTTCTAATTTCACGAATGTGTAGTTAGTTTAGACAATCGCGTATATCGCTAGCTAAGGGACTGAGCCTGTTGGTCAGCTTATTCTAAGCATGAAATTAGTATAAATTGTCTTTTTCAATTTTTTTTTCTGATTAGCTGTCGGCACTCCGCAGCTGCACTTAATGATGTAAAGAAAAGTGAGCCATTATGTAGGTGCAGGTGACTCTGCGTACGCATCTAGAATGCTCACATAGTATGACGCGGGCCGGAGGTGCGCTTGTCCAAGGTCAGGGATTCAACCAGATTCATCGGCCCGCTAGTGCTCATCCCCTTGGGCTGCGATATACATGTTTCATTTGATACAACCTATCATTGCCATCATCTTTACGCAAAAGTTCTATAAAACGTAGGAGACGACTCACATAAGCCTAAGGCTTCCTGTCGAATCCTAGTTTATCTACCGATCTAATTATCACGGTTGGGGGCGCGGTGGCTCAGTTGGTAGAGGTGCAGGCTGCAAGCCGAGAGGTCCTCGGTTCGAATCCCACCTTCGGCAACCGCGTTGTGTCATTGGGCAAGACACTTCACCCCCATTGCCCGCGTGGGGGCACGGTGCCGTTGTGTACTGAAGCGTACTGCACGTCGATGCTTCACCTGTCTTCAACCAATGCTAACCCAGCTTGTGTGGAGTTGGTATGTTGGGGAGCTGACAGTTGCTCGCTGTTGCTCGGTGGTTCTCTCCGGGTACTCCGGCTTCCTCCACACGTAAAACTGTCACGGTCCTGGTTAGCCATTGTGCAGAAATAAGTGACCTTAAACACCAATAAATAAATAAATAATAAATATAATTATCACTGTTGCTGTTATCTCGTATACTGCTAGCAAAACTTCTTTTTGTTTGTTAATCTATTGTACTGCTATGTAATGTATACATATAACATTATCTTGAATAAATATTGTTTAAACTAAATACTGGTCCGGAAATAAACATACCATATACCGTAATGAACCGCCTCCACGCGTGACTGCAAAACCCAAACTTACGCGATAAGATTCTTATCACTAGAGATGTCACCCCTGACCAGAAGGGGCTCCTATATCCTATAAGCCGTGTATACAGAAAGTGATCCTCTTTGTGCATTGGGCGGGAGGTACCCGTTTATTTGAATGAAAGAAACATTGTGTGTGAACAAAATGTGCGAAATGTGAGCTGCAAGTTTGGAGCGCATGAATTAACACAGTGCACATAGATGTAACATAATTCAGTGTTAGCGATCTGTTTACGTAAGTTTCTCAGGTAGTAGAATTTTTACGAATAGTTCATTGAAAACGCCCAGTTTTTTAGTCCAACTGCAATTAACCGTTTGAGTCACAAAAGCCGAGGAAATTGACTCCTAGGAGTTCGGCTCAGCAATGGAGATTCGTCTATTAAAACAGTTCATTGCATCACAACATTTAGTCAGCTAAAGTATGAGACACTAAAGGTGCTTTCATTTTGATACACTACAGATCCTTAAGGGCGAGGTAGGGTTGCGGTAACCGGTTCTCGTCAGATCACCGAAGTTAAGCAACGTCGAGCTCGGTTAATCATTGGATGGGTGACCGTCTGAGCGATCAATTCGGACTCCCGCGTTGTGTCCTTGGGCAAGGCACTTAACCCCGATTGTCCACATGGGGGCGCGATGACGCCGTGTACTAAGATGTACTGCACGTCGATGGTACGCATGTCTTCAGCCAATCTAACCCTGTCTGTGTTGCAGTGCGAAGTTACAATGTTGGGGAGCTGGCAGCTGCTCGTCGTTGCTCTGTGGTTCTCTCCGGGCACTCCGGCTTCCTCCACCCGTTAAACTGCCACGGTCATGATTAGCCATTGTGCATAAGTATGTGACCTTAAACAACAATAAATAAATAAATAAATAATACTAATTCCCTGGGAAAGACCAGAAGCCCTGACGAAGGGAACCTACACTTTACCCCAATCTAATAGTTTTCACTGACGGGTATACTTGAAGCATTATAGTGTTAGCATCTTTGTCGGAAACGGCTAATTCCCGCCCGCCCATGCCGGGCGTCCTTGCTTAGGCCATTGCTTTTAGCGGTCGATTTTTGTACCATATTTAGATGTTGCTACAGTACTGTGATAAAAAAGCGGACAGAATATTTCGATCGGATCGCGACCCAGTCGAGATACGATCTAAATTAGAAATGAGCGGTATTGGAATTTTGAGTTCGGTATTCTTTCTGTATTCGATATCTGACCCGACTGAGATTTGCTGATAGTACCAAAGAGGATTCACACCAGCTAGGAAAACCAGAATAACCATATACCCAACGTGGCGGCCAAAACTGACCAGCGTTATTCTAAGAAAATCACCAATTAATTTTCATTATATTTTCATTTTTTGTCTCAAAAACATAGGTTATGACCCCTCTTTGGAACGAGCCCGTTCCAATGAGGAGTCATAACCTATGTTTTGAGACAAAAATGAATAAAATTAGTTATTCAAGAATCTTGTAAGTGTCGACTTCTTTTCATGTTAGGTAAAGGAATAAATTGTTGTAGTAGCATTCTTCCACAGTGCAAATGAGCTCGACAATGGCATTCTTTTACAGTAATTTTGTGACTTGTTTTACAGTTAAAACTAGAAGTCCTGTCACGAACTGTGCGCTTATCTCTGTTTAATTGCGCGTAGGAATTGCGCGCAATTGCCATATCGAATGGCACCCAAAGCACTGCAGGTTCTCCTCGTTACTCGTAGCAAACACAGGCAATGTTTCTGCCAATGGACCTCCGGGTTACCCGGAGGTCCATAGGCTGAAACATTGCTTGTGCACAGGCCATATGTACAGAATTTTATAGGCTTACTGTGGTTATAACGCGTCGATTAACGCACAGATCGACGTGCTATTTGTGAGCATTTCAGGACAGGACTTCTAGTTTTAACTGTAAACGCACCTTAATGTTTATAGATCTATTTCTGGCTTTTGCGATTTCAGTGCCCAGGCCATGTCATCTTTAGGAGGTCCTGCCGAAAATAGACAAAACCCGTGGTCGGTGTTTTCTAGTCAGGTCTTAGCTGTTTTCATGAAAATGAACCTTTCATCTGTTATCAATCCTCAACAGGGACTTAAAAATAGCGAATGTAGGAAAATTTTAAAATTCGGACGGTTTCGGTATCCCCGCGATATCGGTATCGGTTGTGTTGTTCGGTGTATTGCCCATCTCTACTCTAAATTCTCTGCCCGCTTTTCTGTCTCCCGTAGAATCTCACCTGTTGAAAAAGACATACGAGAAAATCGAATAGATGTTATTTTCGTTTGTTGAAATACGGTCTGGTTTTCGTAGTATTTTTTTTTAGTAATGTTGACCCACTACTGTAAATGTGTCGCGGTATTATCGCGAAAGATACCAGTTTTGTGTTCATAGCATTGTATCTCACCGAGTTTTCTGGAGAGCTCAGATAGTTTATCGTCGTTCGTTCCCACACATGGTTAAAGAAACCCACTGTACAGTTAAAACTAGAAGTCCTGTCCTGAAATGCGCACAAATAGCTGTCAAATTCTGTACATGTGGCCTGTACACAAGCAATGTTTCAGCCAATGGACCTCCGGGTAACCCGGAGGTCCAATGGCAGAAACATTGCCTGTGTTTGCTATGAGTAACCAGGTGAACCTGCAGTGCTTTGGTTGCCATTCGATATGGCAATTGCGCGCAATTCCTACGCGCAATTAAGCCTAGATAAGCGCATAGTTCGTGACAGGACTTCTAGTTTTAACTGTAACAGTTACCGTTATAATCACTGTTAGAATTACGATAGAACTACTGTCCGTCAATGAATTTGTACGATAAACACTGTTACTGCTTAAAGTTAGTCACATCGTCTCTTAGGTGCAACAAGATGTCATTTGCAAGGCAGTTGTCGCAGATTTGGGGTGTTAATACACTTTTCGAGGCTGGAAAATCGACGTTTTCGTTAGTGGCACAGACGACACCTAGAGGCTGTCTTTTGGAGCCCGGTCCAAATGTGTGTCGCGCCGCCTTATCAGCGCCGTATCTGTTTGGGACTGTACATGCTTTTGAGGGGGGTCATTGACTTTGAATATTGAAAGGTGATCAACGATAACCCACTGAACAGATAATTTATTCACATGCATAGAGGAATATATGGTACATTTTACTTATAAATTCATCAGTCCGAGATATATAGTTTACACACAATTACAGTTAGCACAATACGGACCCGCGTCGTCCTTCACCGCTAGCTGTTTCCTCCGGGTCAAGCACACATCTCTGGCTTCAGTCTGCGTCTCCGCAATGATTTGGTCTTAGTATTTACGATAGTATTTGAGCCAATGCTATGAATTTTTAGCTTACCTTGACAGAGTCAAGCTGGGCTAATCTCATCGCTCTCCGTCCGTCGTCCGACTGTCGTCCGTCCGTCAGTTCGTCGTCTGTCAACACCTTGTTTTGGTCTTCTCCTCCAAAACCACTGGGCCAATTCTAAGACTAAAGACGAGCTTTACCCGAATTGTGTTCCGTGTTTTTACCACTATTAAACTTGAGTTAGGTGAAGGAAGCTGATATTTTTAAAGACAAATATCACCTTTTGCGATCTGATAACTATCTTGCTGGACATTGTTTTGTGTCGAATGATGTTATTCATGTCAATCCAGATTCCACGCGTGGTGTACGAAGCACGTTTCCCAATTGCTGTAACGTCGAATACGTACAGCAATCGTGATTTAATTACGCATACCGCATTGAATTACTTTTGGCAGTGCCGATATATTTTTGTTCGATACTGGAGCAAAACAGAGGAACTGATATTTGGTTTCACTGCATTAAAAGAGAAGGCTGTTAATTTTAAAAATGAGTCTTCTGGAAGAAGGAAATGTTCGAAATGGACGATGCTATTTTGTAAAGGTGAAGTAAAGAGATGAATGCTTTCGACCTGAAAAAAACTTTCTCCACTGTACATGAAATATCCTCGAAAATTTCATGTCGGCACTAGAGTTCAACATGGCGCCTTCTGCATTGCTAAACATGTCAGGCAGTTTAGAGATGGCAAGACAAAATTTCTTTATTTTTGGTAAAATACATTGGGTTAAAATTTCATTGGTTCGTATAACGATAGGCAATAACCAATATTATGAAATTCAAAAAACGGAAAGATACGTGAAGGCTCAATCTAATATGTCAATAAAGGAAACACGTATTTGTCTTAGAGAAGTGTGGTGATAATTAGCGAACAGTGCAGTTCATACATATTGCAACTGAGCGTTCAACAGACGCCAATTAAAAACGTTAAACCAGAAAGGGTTGGGAATGTTGCGGCCATTGGAAATTCTAAAAGCCATGTAAGACCTATTTTCGTTTTTCAGAACAAAGGAAAGCTCAGTTCTTCATATATGTCTGCAAATTTGTAAAACGTCAAGTAGATTTGCATATCCTATAAATCACTTAATGAAAGTCAATGCCAGAGAACAAAATTACATCGAAGGCACCCATAAATGGCGTCCGTTATGGTTAGGGAATGTCTAAGACTAAAGACTTGGAACTTTACTTAAACACAGTCCAATTTTAAGAGCATCTGAAATTAGCTCAAATCAACGACCCTTGGTGTACATGAAATATCAACGACCCTTGATGGAGTTTTCCTTGTGTTTCACGCGCGCCTTCGGCGCACGTGAAACACGGGAAAAACTCCACCTCGGGTCGTTGATTCAATTCCCCCGTACTCTCCACCCGAGTTGTGTTCTGTCTTAATATTACACCAGAAGTACCAGCAGCTTGTTTTCAGAGCCTGTGCCATATTTTAACGGTAATGTTTTACAGCGCTGGTAACAGAGGAATATTTTTATTTATTTATTATTAAGGCTCAGCATCCTGACTCCGCACTGCAGCACAGGCAGGGGTAGATTTGTTGAAGGCATGCGCACCATCGACGTGCAGTACGCCATAGTACACGGCGTCATCGTGCCCCCATGTGGACAATCGGGGTGAAGTGCCTTGCCCAAGGACACAACGCGGGTGTCCGAATCGATCGCTCAGACAGTCACTCATCCAAGGTCTAACCGGGCTCGACGTTGCTTAACTTCGGTGATCTGACGAGAACCGGTTACCGCAACACCACCGCGCCCCTAACAGAGGTATGTTAAATATATATTAGCGATACGAATACACTTCATATTCTGGCTGTCGAAAGTGTCGTTAATATCCCAATAAATAAATAAATAAATAAATAAATAAATAAATAAATAAATAAATAAATAGACGTCACATACATGTTTATGTAGACAATCGAAGAAACTAAGAACAACGATTCCACTCTATGATGTCCTATATGGACGTATTCACCCATGACGTGTCTTTGTGAATATATTGTATCGACGTAATGCATAACTAAAGGGGTTATATACTACAGTCAAACGCCCCGATTAATATTTGAGCTAATTCCAGATGGCTCGTATGTGTTGTCTGTCTTGAATGATGTGATTTACGTTCAGCAAGATTAAAAGGTGTTTCACGATCAATGCAATAGAGCTCATTTTCAAAGAGAAAATGAAACTCATTTCCTAAATTGTCCGTACAAAACAAACAGAACCTTTGATTCGAGGGAACAGGCCTTTTTTCGAACAACCCATGTGGCCAGTCTGTTGGCGCTTATTCTCGGCTTAGTTAACAATTGTCATATGGCACTACTGCACTGCCCTTTTCTACAGTGATATATTTTATCGGGCTGAAACATTTTTGACATTTCTGTAGAAAGAAAATTTAGATGATTTTTTTTACTGGATTGGCATACCACCAGACTGAATAGTTTTCCTGTAATTTTCGTGACAAGGCGAACAGTAATTTTTCTTTATGTCAGATGATAGTAGATCAATTTAACCGGTAGAGTGCTGAGTTATTTTTGGTCATAAAAATTTGTTCCTGCATCTTTGCCTTGTTACAATTTATGGGAGAGTGCCAAGAGGCACTCTCCCATAAATTGTAACAAGGCAAACCCATATAGACTAAGTAATGTCACTTCTACGATAACGTGAAGCACATCCACAGAATATGACACCTTCAAGCTGGGGTACCTCTCTTCATATTAAAGCCCTGATGGTGGCTTCTAGCACTCTTCCGGGGAGTGTGGTGGCTCAGTAGGTAGAGGCGTAGGCTGCAAGCCAAGAGGTCCTCGGTTCGAATCCCACCTGTGGCAACCGCGTTGTGTCCTTGGGCAAGACACTTCATCTCCATTGCCTGCGTGGGGGCACGATGACGCCGTGTACTAAGGCGTACTGCCCGTCGATGGTACGCATGTCTTCAACCAATCTAACCCTGCCTGTGCTGCAGTGCGGAGTTACGATGTTGGGGAGCTGGCAGCTGCTCGTCGTTGCTCGGTGGTTCTCTCCGGGTACTCCGGCTTCCTCCACCCGTAAAACTGTCGCGGTCATGATTAGCCATTGTGCATAAATATGTGACCTTAAACACCAATAAATAAAAAAAAATAGCACTCTGCCAGTTCACCACGTATGGCCAACATTCAAACCATGCACGATATTTTCAGCTGCCTTTAACCCACAAAATGTTCGTGATAGTCATGCGTCAATTAAACAGTCTGACATAAGAGAATCCGTATTCGCGTTTTGCAGGTGAAGCCTCTTTCCTTACCTCAGCCAGGTTGTAACTTTAACTCCATCATCACAATCGTTAGACGGGCGGCACAAATCAGCACGAAAAGCGTTTGTGTCAAAGCACGCGGAGTTACATCATGTTGGAGATGCAATAAGTTATAATTGCGTGTGCAGTGTGCAGAGATTTAAAGTATTCTGGTCTCCTATTTCACTTGTGATGCGCGATGTATTTAAATGGGTGATACGGTTACGTTTCTCCGTGAAAATAGGGTCTTCCGTTGTAATGAAAGTACAGTCAACATCAGAACAATTTACTTCTGTTTACTGTAGAGTTATCACGGGGGTATGCAGTACAGTAAGTGTGGATAAAGACAGAAAACAGAGAGGGTAGAGTACGGGGTACTGGTATCCACGACTGGAGGAGGTGGTGTTTTTCCTGTATTTCACGCGCGCCGATGAAATACAGGCAAAACTCAACCATGGATTGTTAATTCCTGTCCCCTGTACTCAATCCGAGCTGTATGCTGTATTTATACCACGAATACACTTGAGTTAAGTGAGTGAAGCTGATAGTTTTCAAGAAAAATGTTTCCTTCGGCGGTCTGATAACATTTTTGCTTGACACTGTTTTGTGTCGAAGAATTCTGGTCAGTGGCGTGGCTACGGGGAGAATTGGGGGTACGCCCCCCCCCCCCCCCCCCCCCCACTTTCCCTCAAAATTGGTCCTCGAAATATGTCCAAAAATGGCATACAAATCGTAGGGGCGGGGGTTAGGTTAAGGTCCGTGGGGGTTAGGTTGTAGATTTGTGGGTTGCTTGTCCTAATATCAGTGTCGGTGAAAAGGTAGACAGTTGTCAATACAGTTAAAACTAGAAGTCCTGTCACGAATAGTGCGCTTATGTAGGCTTAATTGCGCGTTGGAATAGCGCGCAATTGGCATATCGAATGGCATCCAAAGCACGGCAGGTTCTCCTGGTTACTCATAGCAAACACATGCAATGTTTCTGCCAATGGACCTCCGGGTTACCTGATAATTTTGCAGGCGAAAGTACACTGTAGGCGAAAGTAGACGACACCAATCCCGCCACCCATCAGCCGAACATTGACTAATGTTTTTTTGCCTTCATCCGAAATTGTAAATAATTAATGGGTAGAAAAAAAACCACTCCATTGTGATTCCGTCGAGTGAACCATCCTTTCTGTACATCATTTTAATTTGGACTATTAAATACACATATATTTTCCATTTCCATCTTAACCCTTTACCTAACGAATCGGCCTCATCCGCCCTTCTATCATACTAATTCAGCAGTAGAAAAACAATTCTCCAGAAATGTCAACAAAACAATATCATATGACCCATAATTGGAACGAGCTCATCGGGCTACGTATGGCTTCCCTTCTCATGGCTTATATTTCGTCTAAATTTGTGAGAATCCATTTGGATTCTCGTGAAAAAGGTTGCGAGAATCCATACCAACTATGAGTGTCCCAGGATCCCATGACGCCACCATGGTTGAACCACTGTTGTATACTGATAACACATGTTAACACTTTACCCAAAACACCTTTTTAATTTTTAAAACTAAATTTGATAATTTTTAAACAATAAATAATAAATAGATGATAAAATTATTAAATGAACAATATTTACCAATAAAATCTTACAAATATGGCTGTCGTTGGAACCGGCTCATTGAGCCGGTTCCAATGACAGCCATATTTGTAAGATTTTATTGACATAGTGTCAGGATATTTCAGGTCATGTTAGCCTTCTACTGGTTAATTTGTTGCCACTGTGTTAAATAAAGGGTTAAATTGACTCAATTCTTTTCACGCGAATCCTAGCAGAGGTGCAGCGAGAATCTACATGGATTCTCGCCGGTTTTATTGCGCGAATCGATTCTCGGATTCTCGTCGAAATTTTAGCCCTGCTTCTGAAAGAGGTAGTGCCGTTTACCTAAATGCGAATAGCTCCCCGAGCTCGTACTTCGTGTTTCTGATGCTATTCTCATATATGGCCACCGACTTGGCCCGCGACTGCTCCTATTCTAAATATGAGCTCTTTGGATCCCCTACATCACAACGTGCCTATACTCTCGCACCGATGCGGCACCTGCTCTAACATAGAATGGGGCATCCCCATCTACTCGCAACGACCCACAGTCTTACATGTAACACCTTCAGATTGGAATGAATTTTTCGAGACCCCCCCCCTTCCCCCGATTTTTATTTCGATACCCAAAACATCAATTCTCAGTTTAATTGCTTCTCTTGAACTTGGCCGCTTAGATCTATATTAATTTAATATTCACGTTTAAGTTCCTTTCGGCATATCCTGACATTTCGGTGACATGCTAGATGCGTAATATGGGCGTGTGTCCAGAACACGTTCGATGTACTTTTCGCCACAATTACCTATTGACTGGCCATAATTGCACAGATAACGACTTGCAGGAGAATACCGTTTCTCTTACTTTTAATCTTTATCAGATAGCTACTAAATGGGTTCTCCAGACCCGCGGTAATGGACATAAAATTTCACGCTCAATTTGCAGCGCTTGAATTATTGCTGGTCTATTTTATTGACAAATCGGTTTTCGGGGTCCGTCGTTTACTTGTCTTTATGCTTTACGTTTAGCCCAGTGAGAAAGATGAAAATATATACACTTTTAAACAATAAAATCGAAACTTCAAGCTATCACCTTGACAATGAGCCTTAAAACATAAAACAAACCAAGAACATGAACATTTAATGACAAAAAATAATTACAAAAATAAAAATTAAAATGAAAAAACCGCCCGCCCACTTGCAATTTAAAAAAAATGGCATGAGAAACAGAAGATCCACTTTGTGGTGCCTTATTTAGTAATTTTTGTTACGAGTGCCACCTAGTCGTGTTACATCTACAAGTAATTTATTTGCATGGTTGCGGTCTTTGGGTCACTTCTTCAATCTCAAATTTCCCATCTTGATATTGGTAAAGTTATTTACCAATTAGTCGTACTGAAAATGACTGATCGCCCCCTGTAATAAGAATTCAGCCACGCATTTTTAACAGACTCGTTGGAAACCGATGTTCACCCTAAAAAAACAAGACTTCGTTAAATTTCACCCTGAAAGTACCTGACACAGTCAGTAGTTGCACCCGCCATTTCTTATTACTGCTCTCTTGATAACTGACAAAATTAATGTTCTCTTCTGATTTTGGCCCTGTGCTCGAGATGTAACTGTATTTACAGTTAAAACTAGAAGTCCTGTCCTGAAATGCTCACAAATAGCACGTCGATCTGCGCGTTAATCTACGCGTTATGACCACAGTAGGCCTATCAAATTTTGTACGTATGGCCTGTGCACACGCAATGTTTCAGCCAATGGACCTCCGGGTAACCCGGAGGTCCATTGGCAGAAACATTTCCTGTGTTTGCTATGAGTAACAAGGAGAACCTGCACTGCTTTGGTGCCATTCGATATGGCAATTGCGCGCAATTCCTACGCGTAATTAAGCCTAGATAAGCGCACAATTCGTGACAGGACTTCTAGTTTTAACTGTATGATGGTCTATTTACCGATCTGGAAAATGTGATTTGCTTGGAATATGATTATCTGTCTTGCGAAACGAACTATTAATTTACTGGCATCGTGATCTCAAAATGAAATGGCACGCGGATCAATAAATCCTATAACAGAGGGCTCTGTGTACCGTTATTAACGCGAAGATCGTTTACATGATTGGAGTCGAGTCTTTACATAATTCGTTTATAGGAAGTAAAAGATATTGAGCAAAGCAGTCCGCAGCATGCCCGTTCACTCGCAACAGTGTTGTAGGCATGTAGGGATAACACAGGTCGTGTAGTTTATTTTTCCGTAGCGTTTCCATAAGTAGTATAGCATGTTGTTTTAAACCCTCTTATGGAGGACCTAATGGTAGACCTACGAAGTGACCTCATAGTCACTTGATTAGATATGGCCTGCGCGATTGTCATGGTAGCCCGCGTGAGCGGCCATGTTGTGACGTTACTTCCTAGATCCACCACTAGGTCCCCCAAAAGAAGGGTTAAAACCACATGCTATTCTTTTACCACAGTTTTTTCCATAGCCTGCGTTACAAATTTTCCGTAGCCATATACCCGTTAAACTGCATTATGAAAATGGAAACAAAGGGTGGAGATACATCTGTCCCTTCACTTTTATAACCATGAGGGATGAGGATCCGGCAAGCAAATCTGGTAGGCATGGACCACCGGGTAGAATACCCGGTGGTCCATGAATAGCAGATTAACTATCTGAGTCATTTTAGCAGTTACAGATACAGGTATTTGCCCACATGCTGTGTCACATAGCACCACTTGGTAGGATGACTGCTAAAAAATTCTCATTACGAAGGCCTGGAAATAATGAGCTTACTTACACCTAACCCGTTTGCAGGCTACGCTGCATCACGTGGTGGTAACATATAGGAAAAAATTGGTGTGATGCTTTTCTGCCTTCTCCGTTATAACTACGCCAGCCATGCTGTCTGTGTTTTAACAGAACTTGCGCGAAAATATGTATCAACAACCAACGAGCGATCTCACTCTATTGAGATCGCGCGTTAGTTATTGATATTTATTTTGGCGGAAAAAGCACTTAAGATTCAATTCAATTGTGAAAGTAACGGTTCAAAAAATTTTCAAAACAATATATTTTTGCGTGGTTGTCTCATTTAAATGTTTAATAATGGAAGCATATTTATATTGGAACGAAATCACTTCGCTTAGTTTTTTTTTCATACTTTTTCTGTTCTCTTTAGATATTTTTATGTTGCGCAAGGAACACGAGAGGTAATACATATTTCTGCATTTTTGGTGCACTGAAATATTTCGCAATAGTGACTGGAACATATTGCGACCAGGAAGTCCTCTGCTGTTTTAACAAGACAATATTATATTGTTTGGTCATGATCCTGTATCAACAATGCAGTACTTTAATCTGCGTTCAGGATTCAGGACTGAAGCAGATGTTCGACTCAAAGTTGAGAAGTTGGAACACATCAATAGATTAATTAATAAATTGATGATATTTGGAAAATGAATATTCCAATGTCTTACTTGCTAAATATTTAAATGAAAGCTTATTCCAATGTTTTGATAGAATACATCAGCATACTATTCAATGTACGAATACAGAATAAACACGATCGGCAGATTCAGCACGTTTTTACGCGTCGTAATGTCAAAATTTGGGGGAGAGAACAGGCAAAAATTTCAAACATTTGAAAAATAATCCGGATTAAAATTAATTTTTGCCAAACTAGGTCTCGAAATAGTGGCAGCGACTTGCAAATCTGTCGTTTATTTTACTTACCAAGACTGCTTCACACTTTATTGACATTCCGAGCTGAGCAGTGTCGCACATTGTCTTTTTCAGTGTTTTTAGGAAAAATATATATTTAACCCTTTACCTAACTTGAAAAGCAGGCGACACTTTTAAAAAAAATTCTTGAATAACTCATTTTTTTCATTTTTTGTCTCAACAACATAGGTTATGACCCCACATTGGAACGAGCTCGACGAGCTCGTTCCAATGAGGTGTCATAACCTATGTTTTTGAGACAAAAAATGAAAAAAAAATAATGAAAATTAATTGGCGATACTTGAGAATAGAAGAGCTGGGCGGTTTTTCCCGTTACCTTGGGTGAAGGGTTAATTGAATATGTTCAATTCTGATTTTTCTACGAATACATGTGGTCGCGCTTGCTTTGTTTCAAACGTGAAGCCAAAAATAGGGATATATGGATGCACAAATGTCGATATAGCTTTGATGTAAAACATCAACACGCGTGTTCTAATAATTAAAGTGTAAAGAGAAAATCGGTTCAGGTCAGAAGTTGTCCATTTAATTTACTCTAGAAAAAAAAAAATTACTGAAAGAATATTTAAAATTTTCTCTCTACACCCCTATATCCCCCTCCCTCCCTCCACCCACCCCCCCCCCCCTCCATGCTATTGGAAGTGATGAGAGAAAACCCTAACACTTTATCCAGGCCTAACTGATCAGGAACCAGACAAAAGCGCAGTTTGTCGCACGAAGAAGTGACAAATAAAATAAGTACAAATTATATTAACCCTTTGACCCCACCCCAAAGTATCTTCATAAGTCCTACTTCCATAAGGCGAATGCCCGTTCAACGAGATTTGTTGGGTTACCCATTCATTATTTTTCAATCTTGGCGCTGCACGTTGAAAATATTAATTGTTCTCCCCCCTAATCGCGAATATGGACAAAGGGAAATTTACTTTTGTGCATAGCAAACAGCCTCACGGTAAGTGGAATATTATCGCCTTATTCTAATGATTGTATTGCAATTTCCAAAGCCCGGAAAGCAGTCAAGAAAAATAATTATTAGCCCTTTAATTAACGAATTGCTGGACTTTCCTTCATAATTTACAATCTTTTTTTTCAAAACGTTTCAAAAAACATATCATTTGACCCGCTCATTGGAACGAGCTCACAGAGCTCGTTCCAGTGAGGGGGTTACGTGATGTGGTTTTGTCCAAAAGTTTTGAACAAACTTGAAAAAATAAGGAATAAAATAATAAAGTCTGATAAAGGTAAAGTGTTACTGTGCATCCAGACATCTACAGTACAATGATCATCCAAGCGGACTGAGTCGAGATCCGGTCGGAATTGTCCTTTAGCTTTCAGCGCTATAATATCTCATTATCCAGCATATTCCGAAAAAAACATGAAAAAATTGAATGTAAGATACTATTTTCGTTTGTGTTTCATGAAACTGTCCTGATTTCGGAATATTTTTTGTTTGTTTATGAAATCGCAATCCTCTGATGAAAAAAAAATGTGCTGCGACTGGATCGCGACCTGATCCAGAAAATATTACTTTTGTGACCTCAACACTGTATCGGACCATAAACGAAATTGGCACGTCTATCACTGTAAGCGTTCTTTCAAAAATACAGTTGATGAAATTTACAAAATGCAAAATTTCAGTACTTAAAAACATGGCGGGGCGAACTTTCAAGATTCGTTTCGGTTTCGAATTTTTCACTGATTCAATTCGATTCGAATCCATCTCGATTATTCGAAAAAATTAGAATCCAGGATAGGTTTTTGATTTCATACATAGAGATTATTACCATCACGTGGATGAACAAAATATGTATCCGAGTCGAGTTCCGGGTTCTAAGGGCAGATCACGACGAGTCGCAGACGAGTCGGGATCCACCCTTAGAACGCGGAGCGAGACTCGGATACATATTTTGTGCATCCACATAATGGTAATAATCATTTTATCTTACAATATATTGGGGATAAGTCAAGAATGTAGACGAATATATAACGAACTATTTTTTCGTACGGATGAACAAAAAGAAAAAAAAATGGAACTCACGCGAAAGGAACGTGCTTGCATCCGACCCCCTGATACAAACATCTGTATCAGGGGTCGGATACACGACAGTTGCGGAGTTAATACAGACAAAATACATGTTGATTGTTAGATAAATATCTTTATTGTCGATTTTTATACGCCCGTTTGAAAAAACGGGACGTATTATGTTATGGCGTTGTCCGTCCGTCTGTCCGTCCGTCCGTCCGTCCGCCCTCACGAGAATACACTTATGAGTTGTGTTTCCAGTAGGCGTCAGACTTGTGGGGATTTTTAGCACTTATGGGGTGCAACTCGGAAGTACACCTTCACAAACGAGTCCAGAAGATATTTCTGAGGTTTTAAAACAAAAAGGTCTCTTGCACCCCACAGTGTTTCGGACACACATTTTCCGTCCGTTCTTGGACGGCCAATCACCGAACGGACAAAGCCTCCCGCTGATCGTCTAAAATTGACAGCCATCCTGAACCAACCAATCAAATCTCTCGATTCTATTACATCCCATAAGTTGGCAGTGTACGCGTTTCTCTTTTTGTCTTGAGAGGGAACCAGTTTTATCATAATGATTTATTTTTCTTAACCGCAGTTTTCATGCCAATCATCTATGGAACTTGGAAGAGTTCGAAACGTAAATTTAAAGTAAGTTACCATTTAAACGAAATATGTTGAATTTTGCGTGTAAAAATCCAGTCTTAACGCCTGAGACGTCCGAGTCTTTCATTTTTCGATACATCCAGATGAAGTTATGCAAGCATGCGTAATTTATTTTGCCTAATTTCGCGGCACTGCGACCTACCTGAATTGTCGAGTGTTGCAGAAGCAGTGAAACCACAGGCTTCAGTGAGAACAAATCAACTCAGTGCTTTCATTATCACGGGGCCGCAACAATAGTTAAATCTAGGGCCCTGGGAATCGAGAATTTTAGTTTAGAATCGAATCATGTCAGATATTCGCGAATTGAGATTTTCTACAGGCCTTTTGACTTTTGCTTGCTTCCGTACGGCATCCTTATTTTGAACATGTTGGGTTTTAACTTTTACCCATGGGCTTTGAATAAACAACAGGGTTACGATTAGCACCGGGAAATAAATTAAAAACGTGAGCAACTATTTCTTAGCTTTGGAAAAAAAATCACACTCCTAAATCTTTCACATTAGTAGTTCAGCGATCTGAACGTAGTGGCTACCCATCTACATTTAGATTCCTCCCGAGTACCTTTCAAGTCTGAACCCGTCGAAGCGTCAACCATCGCTTCGATATCGTCCATGTCAGTTATTGTCATTATACGCCTGTATTGGCTATAAAATAATGTTGCGTCCGAGAAAGTCAGCTTAACATAAGCTGCGCCATAAGATTAAAATTTTAAAAAGAACAATTTTATAGTCAGGAGCCCGACACCACCCGTGCTTATTTAAGGCCCTGTGATACCTTCTAAATCATCATGGGAAGGCGTAGTCTAGTGTAGTCACTAGTGCAACAATGAGCGATTAGCCCAGTGGCGCCATGCCAACGGTGCACGGGGGGGGGGGGGGGGGGGGGGGGGGTTCTCCCCACATATTTTCGGTGAAGGCCTGGGAAGTGCCATTTCCGGCAACATGGGAGGCATTTTTGCCAAATTGTTTGGGCACGCTACGCGCCAAACGATGGTGACGCTCCGCTTAGAAGGTGTTACCGATCCGCTCCCCCCTCCCTCCCAGATTTTTCTCTAGCATGACGCCTCTGGTTCAGCCAATTAATAATGGCCCACTTCACAAGTTCTAGTACTAGTATGATCTCACCCCGAGGTTGCTAAGATCGCATGCCCTTGGGTAGGCAGTAATAAGGCCTGGGGGTAGTACCCTTATAAAAAAGTACCATGGTAAATCCCCAAATACCCTGGTAATACCATGGTATTACCATGGTATTACCAGGGTATTTTGTGATTTACCATGGTACTTTTTTATAAGGGTAGGAAAGCAGACACTAATGGGCAAGACTAGTGAATGACGAAATCTATAGATGGAGTATGGTTACATTTCATCCTTTGGGGTGAATGAGGGCGGGGGGGGGGGGGGGAGGGGGTAATACTGGATAATGAAAGTGGATGGATGAAGCAGGAGCTGTAACCAAGGTGGCAATTACCAATAAAGCATGTTTTTAAATGAAGACACTGGAAAACTTAACTTATTTTTATTAATGATAAATTACTTTAAGCCATTATGTTTATCTTGAACACAGTTGATAAATAATATCTCGTTATAAATGAATGATAGAATGACATTCGACTTGTACAAACTACAGGATGTGGCAAGACAAATTTTCACAAATAAAGGAGCAACATAACCCCAGTTAAATTTGGGTTATGTTTCTCCCATATGGGTGATGGGATTATTGGAGAAATTACACCCTCGGGCTTCAATATCTCCTATATGGGGGAAACACTCTATCAGTACTGTGTAAAGGTGAGTCTTCAACTGAAAGAGATGAGGAGAACTCACCTGAATATAATAAGAATGACCAAATTTACATAAGAGATAATAGAGCTAATAGAGGACAGCTACATGTATTCTCGGACACACTGTTACATAGGGTGATATCCGCCAATATGGAAGAAATATTCTCCAGCAGGCCTCAACTTAGGGAGGAGTAACCTGTGGGAGAGGATTTCTCCTATATTGATAGAATACGGGCAGGCCTATACGCGTCTTTAACTTGTCTTGCTAAGTTTGAACGGAAGGGTTAGTTATATCTGGTATACAATGGATCGGTGACAAGTGATATCCCTTATTATTATTTAATATTTATTGATGTTTAAGGTCACATATTTATGCACAATGACTAATCACGACCGTGACAGTTTTACGGGTGGAGGAAGCCGGAGTACCCGGAGAGAACCACCGAGCAACGACGAGCAGCTGCCAGCTCCCCAACATCGTAACTCCGCACTGCAGCACAGGCAGGGTTAGATTGGTTGAAGACATGCGTACCATCGACGTGCAGTACGCCTTAGTACGCGGCGTCATCGTGCCCCCACAGTGATATCCCTTAAATTTCTGCATCACAATGTGAGGGAGAAATTTATGAAAAGGCCCTGTTACCATTTCGGGTTATAACTGAGAAGAAATGTCCTAGATAAAATGAAGAAGCTCTAACAGTAAAAATTTCTTGTCTTTGGAGAATGTAAAGATAAATCTGTAAAATTAACCCTTTACCCGAAGTAACGGAAAAATCGGCCAGCTGGCGCTATTCACAAAAATCACCAATTAATTTTCATTATTTTTTTCAGTTTTGTGTCAAAAACGTAGGTTATGACCCTCTTTGGAACGAGCTCGTTTCAACGAGGGTTCATAACCTATGTGTTTGACACAAACAAAAAAATGAAAAAATAGTTATTCAATAATTTTGTTGAGGAGTGTCGTCTGCTTTTCATGTTAAGGATTAAAATGAATACTGTTCCATTTTTATGCTTAAGTTATACAATTTATGGAGCTGACGTTCAAATGTAGTTTCTTGCAAAATGGGTTAAAAACTTAGACAACTGATGAGGCAGGGCCCATCCACCTAACTTTCTAGCCTATTGAATACAAACATTACTACATAATCAGACGACTCACCGCAGTCATATTTATAATTCTCTTCTAATTCAACCCCCTCCACCTTGCAATGTGTCAGAGTAGGTGAAATGTAGCAAAACAAACTGTAACTTATTTTGGTGGTTCCCGTACGGAGCAGAAGTCTCGGTATTTATAGTAAAAGGCCAGCCAATGAAATTGTAGCACCTACATTGGAAAACCCGATTCCAAACTGTAATTGTAAACACGGAGAAAATCTGAAATGGCACTCGCTTCAAACTTGAATAAATCAAAATATATGTTATAAACATTTTGATCAACGATCATATGAAGATAATAGAACCTTGATGCATGGCTAAGATGAAATTCTGTAGAATAATGATATGGGATACAGTAGTTACGTGATAATAAATGCCGAAATGTGAGAGCACGTTTATTTTATACATGTAACTGAATCTGACCAGAGCAAAATACGAGGCAGAACAAATTGACGGTTTCTTGAGAATTACAACATGTTAAGACGTGGAAGATATAAAATAGTTTTTTTAAACAGGGTAGGGAATTGAGTGATATACGTTGCAGATGATTTTAATTTCGCAACAATGACAAGATGAATACTTGGTTAATGAGTTGCCTAAATCCGTGTAATATTACGAATGGGTAATTACCGAAATGAGAATAAAATATGTCAAGAAGTGATATAAAAAATCAAAGGGGGAAATTTTCCTGATTGATAGTGTTACACAGAATATGAAGGTAATTGTTAAATTGCCTCGTCCTCTGGAAAATGGGGGTTAAGGCTGAGACAGCATAACAATAATAACCCGAAGTTGCATCTGAACAAAGATCGATGCGGAAACAGGCATACTTGTCATCACATTCGGGGAGAGGAGGTCGATTATGATCATTACCGGGTAATTTTACTAGGAGTTATCGTTTCCGCATCAATATTCTTTTCGGGCAGCAACTCTGGTTGCACAAAAACATGGACGATATCGAAGCGATGCTTGACTCTTCGCAGTGTCTAGTCTCAATAAATAAAGAATAAAACACAGTTTGGATCAATAAACACAAATGTAAGGAAATATTTGTACTACCAAATGCAGCCAGTGATAAGGGTGAAAGCTTGCCCGTGTTTTGAGTTGCCAATTAAACTTGTTGGGGAATTTTACTACAGATTTGAATGGGAGGAATCTGAACATTGAGGGGTAGCCACACTGCATGTGTGATTTTTCACACCTCTGCAATTTTCCGAGGTGTCACTGTGTTGTGTTATTCATAAAATACCTTTGGACATTTGGAAACAGGTCAATCCCGCCCCAAAGATGATCCATCCCCAGATGATCTGTCGTTTCCTCAACCCAGACGATATGACCCCAATCATTCCGTCCCCAGACGAGCTGGTCCATGCACAATTCATTAGCTGTGACAACGTATTGATTTTGGGTTTAAAAAATATAGAAAAAAAACCCAGAATGAATGCATGCATGGTGAAGAACTGAACGAATGGGTCACTGATGACATTGAAAGTGTCGTTGGTGATACTGGTCATTTTATGTTTCCATTTCATTTTTACCTTAACTTGACAAAGTCAAGATAAGCTATTGCCATCACACATGCAGAAGTCTGTGAGTCACTTCACATTTTCCTTTAGCACAGGCTACACTCCCGTAGTTCTTATCTGATTGTCACAAAATTTCATATGCACGTTTGAGGTCATGTTTAGATGAGAACGTCCCCTTTTGGTCGCGATACGTCAAACGTGACAGCTGCCTGAGGTGAAAACCCAAGAAACTTCAGCACAGTCTACAGGTCATATTTATGGAGAGATTTCATGGTAACTTGGTGGGATGACTCTGTTTTATATCTAGATGAGAAAGTCCCCTTTTGGTGATGATCTGTTGACTGTGACGGCTGCCCATGCCAAAAACCCAAAACATTTAGCACAGTCTACAGTCTGTATATATGAAGGGATTTCATTGTAACTTGAGAGGATGACTCAGTGTTACTGTGTAATGACTACATGAGGACGTCCCCTTTTGGTTGCGATCGGTCAGCCGTGATGGCTACACAGAGCAAAGCCCGAGAACCTTTAGCACAGTCTTCAGGCATAATTTATGAAGGGATTTCATTGTAACTTGATAGGATAACTCGTTATTGAATAATTTCACTGTAACTTGGTAATTTTGGTTGACATACATTAACTGTGAGGGCCACATTAAGCAACCCCTCACTTCTTTAGTACAGTCTGCACCTCAAATTATTTTTTATTGAAAACATAGCATCCAGGGAACTGAAATTAACATATTCCCAATTATCACAATTCTTGTCTTATTTCATAATCCTTTCATAAACATTGAACATTATCCTTTTCATCAAACACAACACACAGTCAAGTTAAGCTACAGTGTCATTGACACTTTCATTATTTTTGTATTTATTTTTTTGGAGGGGGCGGGGGGATGTGGGTCCACATCACTGGTTATGGTGACTAATTGTTACAGTATCGGGGTAAAATCTAAGGAACCACCCGCAACCATTGAAAAGACTTTTGCTAATCTATTAAACTTGTAAACTTGTTTTTTTTTTCCAATTTTTTACAAACAAACATCCATACAAAAAAGTCACTATTCATTGTAATGAGCACAGTAAATTTGTGCCATTGAGATGTCGCCTGAAATGTTTTTGTAGAATGTTTTTGAAAAATGATTTTTTAAAGCCCAATTTATAACTTGTGTGGATTAGTGCAGCAGGTTTGTAAATAGAGGGTCAACCCACAAACAAGTCAGACAAATGGCAATGCCACATCATGATTTTCAATATTGCGGATGTGTGTGAAATCTTCTTCACAACAGGCTGAGTATATATGGTCAGTTACTTGCCTTAATGTTTGAACCAACATCCAACATATACCTCAGTATTATTTATTTATTGGTGTTTAAGGTCACATATTTATGCACAATGGCTAATCATGAACGTGACAGTTTTACAGGTGGAGGAAGCCGGAGTACCCGGAGAGAACTACCAAGCAATGGTGAGCAACTGTCAGCTCCCCAACATACTAACGCCACACAAGTAGGGTTAACATTGGTTGAAGACAAGTGCACCATCGATGTGCAGTACACCTTAGTACACAACACCACCGTGCCCCCATGTGGGCAATGGAGATGAAGTGTCTTGCCCATGGACACAACGCGGTTGCCACAGGTGGGATTCAAACCCAGCCTGCACCTCTACCTACTGAGCCACTGCGCTCCCATATAACTCAGTAAATGCTGTTAATTTGTTTTATACATTATCTTTATCTTATAGGTTTTGTTTATACAATGAGAAAGGTGGACTGTTGGGGCAAAATGTCAAGGTCAGGATGAGTGAGAACACCATTTTTATTTTGAACTACCATGCCCACATATATATTGTGAAAGTATGTGACAAGTTCCGAACATTTATTGTTGTTATTTTGTTGAGTTGAATAAGTATAGATAAGGCCACACAAAGTAGATCTTCTATTTCTCAGGCCATTATTTGTAAAATTTCATGTGGGTGAGCATTTTATTTTTCTTTTATTTTTAGCTCACCTACATCTGTAAGATGTGGTGAGCTATTGTCATAACCTTGGGCGTCAGCGTCGGCGTCCGGCGTGTCCAATATTGTAATATTTAATGTTAAGGTTAATTTCTCAAACATCAGTGAGCTCAGGCCTTTTATATTGCATATGTAGGTTGTAGGGGACTATCAGAACAGTATTTAACCCTGATACTATGACTTTTTTCCAAATTTCACCTGAAATTTTCTGCCAAAAGTTGTTGTAAGAATTTGCGTTTAGGTGTTGTAAGAATTTGCGTTAAAGTCAGCTTTTGTGCAGATTGTGCTGCTTTAACTTCTCATTACTGTTGATTTTCATATTTCAATAACAACTGTAGGTATTATCCCTACTGTATGCAGAAATTTAACGGAAATTTTCTTTTTTTTCAGTCAAAATTTTCATGTTTTTCTCGGACTTAGTAAATTTTAAGTTGTAAAACTTTGTGTTTAAGTGAGTTGTGTTTCTATGTGTGTTTCCAGGCGATTAATATTCTACACTTGGGTTACTGAACTCCATTACAGTAATATTTAACCCTCATTACATGCATATTTGAGGAATTTGAGGCTGATTTTCTGCCAAAACTTGTTGTAAGAATTAGCATTTAGGTGTTGTAAGAATTTGCATTAAAGTCAGCTTTTGTGCAGATTGTGGTGCTTTAACTTCTCATTACTGTTGATTTTCATATTTCAATAACAACTGTAGGTATTAACCTGACTGTATGCAGAAATTTAACGGAAATTTTCTTTTTTTTCATTAAAAATTTTCATGTTTTTCTCGGACTTAGTAAATGTTAAGTTCTAAAAGTTTGTGTTAAGATCAGGTGTTAAGGTGAGTTCTCAAAGATCAGTGGGCTCAGGCCTTTGATATTGCATATGTAGGTTGCAGGGGACTATCAAAACAGTATTTAACCCTGATACTACGACTTTTTTCCAAATTTCACCTAAAATTTTCTGCCAAAAGTTGTTGTAAGAATTTGCGTTAAAGTCAGCTTTTGTGCAGATTGTGCTGCTTTAACTTCTCATTACTGTTGATTTTCATATTTCAATAACAACTGTAGGTATTAACCCTACTGTATGCAGAAATTTAACCTGAATTTTTTTTTTTCAATCAAAATTTTCATGTTTTTCTCGGACTAAATTTTAAGTTGTAAAACTTTGTAAACTTTGTGTTTAGGTGAGTTGTGTTTCTATGTGTCTTTCCAGGCGATTAATATTCTACACTTGGGTTACTGAACTCCATTGCAGTAATATTTAACCCTCATTACATGCATATTTGAGGAATTTGAGGCTGATTTTCTGCCAAAACTTGTTGTAAGAATTAGCGTTTAGGTGTTGTAAGAATTTGCATTAAAGTCAGCTTTTGTGCAGATTGTGGTGCCTTCACCACTCATTACTGTTTATTTTCTCATTTCAATAACAACTGTAGGTATTAACCCTACTGTATGCAGAAATTTAACTGATTTCTTTTCTTTTTTTCAGTCACAATGTTCACGTTTTTCTCTGACTTACTCAATTTTAAGTTCTAAAAGTTTGTGTTAAGGTGAGGTGTTAAGGTGAGTTCTGTTTCTATGTGTCTTTCCAGGCAATTGATATTGTATGCATGGGTTACTGGGTTACTGAACTACATTGCGGTAACGTTGCGCCCTTATTACATGCATATTTGAGGAATTTGAGGGGTATTTTGGGGACTTATATTCACTTTCTTCCAAAAAAATTTTTTTAACTTTTTATTTTTATTTAATACTTTCTCATACTTGTTACTAGTAACATTAAGGCTTATTTTAGTTGTTGATGTGATGTATTTTTTTTGTTTGGACTTATAGTCACTTTCTTGAATGAATGTTTTTCTGCATCTCCTCTTTAACCAATGAATGTACTTCAATTACAATTTCAGTGATTTATGAAAGCCTTTTCTGATTCTTATTTATGATTTAATATCTGGCCTCACGATTCATATTCTTAATCATAAACATTTCTAAAAGAAAAAAATGCTTTTATATCCAATGATTCTATGTTGAATTGATATATAATAAGTGCAGAAATATAGACTTTCCAAAGCCATCACATAAACCACATTAATCATTTGATGCCTAGTTAATGATTTATATTAACTAAATATTAGACATGTTACATTGGAACGACATTATCAAGTGCGAATGTAGGTGAGCATTGGGATGTAACATCCCTCTTGTTTATTTCTGCAATTATTTCTCTGCCATCAAAAGTTTGTGTTCTAATGTATGGAAGAAAATGGGTGGTGGTGTATTTTGTCCCTTGAGTGCAACAAGACATTGCAATGCTAATGCTAAAGCATTGCAAAGCCTTCTTGCTCTAAGGAGGCAAAGTTATCAATTTTTTTAACTAGGGTAAAATATCAAACATAAACCTTTTAATAATTATTTTTTAAGTTTACATTGATTGTAAGAGGATAGCATGCTGGTTGCAGGCCTGGGGTGGAAGAGGGTACAGGAAGGGGTTGCCCCTTCCTGTAGGTGGGGGCCTCCATCAGGAATATTTGGGAAATTGGATGCCTCAAGAGCAAATCTAGGGGCCTCTGAGTCAGCATTTTAAACTTTACCAAAAAATAAATTTGAACAATTTTTTGAGAATGGATTTTTAAATTTCAAGATTTTTTTTCATAGCATATTCATGGCAATTTTGATAAAAACAACCCCAAAATAAAGTTCCACTGGTTTATTTGGGATGATGAAATCTCAAAAGCCATAGTGTCATGAATCAGGCAATTTTGTGTGTGCTTTCATTGAACTGTTGATGAAGAAAATGTTTTTTTATTTTTTTTTTTGGTGGGGGGGGGGGGGGGGGGGGAGTTTAGATGTCCAAACTGGTTACTGGTAGGAAAACACCCCTGAATCCAGCACGGGGGTTAAATGTCAGATGGGGAGCATGGTGGCTCAGTGGTAGACTGTTGGACTTCCCGTATGGGACGACCCATCTTGTGTCCTTGGGCAGGCACTTTATCTCGATTGCCAACGTGGGGGCACGATGACGCTGTGTACTAATGCGTACTGCATGTCGATGGTGCACATGCCTTCAACCACTGTAACCCTTCTTGAGTGGAGCTTGAACAGAGTTAGAATGTTGAGGAGCTGACAGCTGCTCGTCAATGCTCGGTGGTTCTGTCCGGGTTGTCTGTCTTCCTCCACCCATAAAACTGTCACAGTCACGATTAGTCATTGTTTATAAGTATGTGACCTTAAACACCAATAAATAAATAAATGTCAGATGAGCTGAATATCGCTCTCCATCATTTTCCAAAATCGAAGGACTGCAAAAATGAGGCAATATTTTGGCATTATTAACACCATACATGTAATGTTGCCAAATGGTACACTTTGTTATAGGTTGCTCTGTAGGAGGAGCAGAAACATGGGGAGCATAAACTGATCGAGTCATAAACATACACATATGCATAACAGAGGGACACACCTAGGACATTAACAACATGTCAGGAAGGTCAAAGAAATCACGCTTCCTTTAATTAGAATATTGCAATATCCAGAATTGCCATAAAAAGTTAGTGAAATCAAAACAATGATGGAGGGGGAGGATTTTGAAATAATGGGCTTAAGTGAGACATAGATAAGGCAGGGCAAGCGTGTTGAAGTTGGGCAAACTTAAGGGGAGAGAAAACCATCTTAATGGCTGTTACATGTACATTAAATTTTTCCTTGTTAACATTATTGGTTGCTGGATGAATGATTCCAAGTTAGCATGTTGTATACATTGTAGTAGGAGCAGGGTATTTTTTTTTTAAAAAAAAACTTGGTTCGCAGTTTTCATCTTGGTTTCAAAAAGTGATGATAAATAGTGAATATAAGGTGAATATGAAGGAAAAATGGTTAGCATTTGGACATTTTTGTACAGCATTTTGCGATGCAAATCCAGTCATCAAATACCATGAGGAGCTGAATATGTTAGGGTACAGATGTCTGTAACTTACAGGAAATGTCGACCAACATTATGGGTTGCACGATGGATGATTCCTATTAGAATGTTATATAGTAAGAGCTGAATAATGTAGGGTACAGATGTCTGTAACTTACGGGGAATGTTGGCCAACATTATGGGTTGCACGATGAATGATTCAAAGTTAGCATGTTGTATAGTAGGAGCTGAATAACATGGTGTGCAGATGTCTGAAACTTAAGGGGAATGTTGGCCAACATTATGGGGTGCACGATGAATGATTCCAAGTTGGTGCGTTTATATTATGAGCTGAATAACGTGGGGTGCAGCTTTCTGTAACTTACGGGGAATGTTGACCAACATTATGGGTTGCACAGTGGATGATTTCAAGTTAGCATATTGTATAGTAGGAGCTGAATAACGTGTGATGTAGATGTCTGTAACTTAAGGGGTATGTCAGCCAGCATTATGGAGTGAACAATGAATGATTCCAAGGTAGCATGTTGTATTATAGTAGGAGCTGAATAATGTGGGGTGCAGATGTCTAACTTACAGGGAATGTCAGCCATAAATGTAGGTTGCAGATTGAATTATTCCAAGTTTGCATATATTATATATTGATATATATCGCATTACTCACATTTTGAAAATAATATTACCGAATAGTACACTTTGTTATAGACTGCACATGTACATACCGTACAGTAAAATATGAGCACATTTAAAACTTTTCTTGATTGTTCCATCTTTACATAGGATGTTAAATGAAAATTCGGGAAATGCAAATTATATTTTACTGGTATAATAGCACCCTGTATCCAATGCCTGTAGTGGATGTCCTCCATTTAAAGTGGGCAATGACTTTAACTGGTTGAGTGCTGGAAGTCCACATGTGGGCTTTACTCTGAAGTTCAGGTACCAGAACTGTCCCAATGGGAGGCTTGAAAGGCTGGCCTTAATCAGCTTCGTACGAACATGAATTGTATGAGCTGCAGTGTGACTAACTGCTTCGAAGTAGACTAGCAGCGAACCGAGAGGGAAATTGTCAACTCTTTCAATAACATGTTATTGATTGAGTTCAGTGGTCAAAGTTATTCAAGGTGGGCTTCTACTGCTGGCTGCAAAATGTAACTGTAACGTGAGGAGGGTGTTTACCACCCATGGTAATTACACTATTTGAGTGTAGGTCTGCAATTGCTTGTCTTCATGTAAATCTTCCTTGCAGTACGTGGAGGATGGATTGCAAATAAATTGCTGTTCTGATTTTCCTTAATTTTGTTCAGTTCCACCAGTGAAAATCTTTTAATATTTGGTATACAACATCTCAAGGGGGAGGCAGATTCCATTTTGTTCAAATCGTGTCCCAGTGTTAATTTTAGGGCTCTCTGTTGGAGCCGGAAATTTAATTTAGCAATACGACATAATGAGGAATATTTAAAACTCTTCTTCTTTAGATCCACCACTGACAATTTTAATATTTGGTATACATCTCTTTGGTGGGGAGGGGGATTTAACTTGTTTTAAATTGGGGCTCTTGGTAAATATTTAGGCTTTCTATTGGAGCCCAAATTTCAACTAATACAGTATAAGGAAATTTCTTTAAAAAGCTTCAGATCCGCAAGTCAGACTCCTTTCATCGTATTTGGTATCAACATATCTAGGGTGGCTTAGATTTAAGTTTGTTCAAATCAAGTCACTGTGCTGATATTTGGGCTCCCTGTTGGTGCCCGGATTTAGTGCTGTTTGATGAAAATTCCTCAAAAATCTTCAAGTTTACAAGTGAAAATTTTTCGATATTTTGTGTACATCATTCATAGCTGGTCACAATCAGGTTTGTTCAAATCAATTCTCTGAATTCCTATTTGGGCATCTTGTGAGACCCCAAACTTTAACTTATTATCATAGAGCAATATGAGGAACAGTCTTTAACCATCCTCGTTAGATCAACCATTTTGAATCCTTTGATATTTGGTTAACAATATTCAGGCAGATTCAAGTTTGTTCAAATCCAAGCCCTAGTGTTTTTCCATCAATAATGTCTTTCAAACTGCAGTGGCATAACATCTCTTTGAAGTTTTGTAGTGCATGTCTGCAGTTGGTAGAGTTGGATCCAGTCGGAAAGACCTATGACAATAATCACTGACATGGACACCAGAATGTTGTTATGACTTCTTGCCACTGTAGTGTTGATGAGCCATGACTAGCTGAATGTGACCTAAAATACTTCTTTGATCTAATTTGTTAGGTGACTGATTAAGGGCCCATGTGGCCTCTTGTTGTTTACATGAAAGAATTACCAATGATTTTTTTTTAATTGGAAGGAAGGCAGTAGAGTAAGCTTGTGGGAAACTTGTAATGAGCTCAGCAGTTTTTCAAGCTCACACTGCAAGCATGTGCAGGCTAACACTGATATTGCAAGCCTATTGAACTTTTACAGTCTTGCAATTTCATTTTTTACCATATTTTTATCTTCAGCATTCCCTAAACACAGGCTGACCTCACATTAAAATCACTATAAGCATTGTAATGTTTCTGTGTAATTAGTCTTTTCTCTTCATTCATCATAATGTGTCTTTGGATTTTAACAAAAGTGTCTTTAACAGCAAAACTATTTTATCGCCAAGATATGAACTTAGTTATTAATTTGCTGATCAGCTCTAATAAATCATAAATAGCAAACTAACAATGCAAGCTAAATATAGAAGCCTGTGGAAACCTTGCCGAGTTAGCTTGCACTAAGCTATACATTATACTTGTGTTGTTGTTGTTGTCATATTAGCCTATGCAGCTAAAAGTAATCGTAAACACCAATAAATGAACAAAAGGCTTGGCGAGCATGCATAAGGTAACACTGCGTGCTTGCACAAGCTAACAATTGAGTTTGCAATGTTTCATGTACATTTGAAAGTTAGCTTGTGCAGGCTTATTATCTTAGCATAAACTTGAACATGAAACATTGCAAGCTTATTTTAAGATAACAATTTTGTGAGTCTGTAAGTCTGTTCACATTTTCCTTTAGCACAGGCTACACTCTATAGTTCTCATCCGATCGTCACTTAATTTGATATGCTGGTTTGGAGTCATGTCTAGATGACAACATCCCCTTTTGGTCACGATTGGTCAACCGTGATGGCTGCCCAAGCCAAAAACCCCAAAACTTTTATCACAGTCTGCAGGTCATATTTAATATGGAGGAATTTCATTGTAACTTTGTAGGAAGACTCCGTTTGATGTCTAGAGGAGACTCGTTTTCAAATAATTTCACTGTAAATTGGTAACTTTCGTTGATATATATTAACTGTGAGGCCACATTAACCCACCCCTCAATTCTTTAGTACAGTCTACACCTCATATTATTTTTATTGTAAACATAGTATACAGTTAACAAAACTTAACATATTCCCTATTATCACAATTCTTTTGTTATTTCATAATCCCTTCATAAACATTGAACATTATCTTTTTCATCAAACATAACACACAGACAAGTGTCATTGACACTTTCATTTGGTGTCTGCGGAAAATTTTATTTTAGTTGAGAACACGATTTTGCCATCTTTTATAGTCGCCAGATGTAAAATATGTGGAACATTTTATGTTTCTTACATTCAGTTATGCCTTCTTTTGAAGGAAATTAATTATTTTTGGATAGAATTATAAAATCTTTGCACAGTGCTAGGTTGTTAGTATTGGCTTCATGCTATAAAAAGGAAATTTTGGTACCATATATATCAACCCATGTAGTAAGAAGGCTTAGTAAAGAGTCTCCAAGTCCTGGATTTACAGTGAGACTCACAGAATGAGTTCAGTAAAATATAGTTGGACCGAGCCTCTGGAGAGGTACATGCTTAATTTAACCCATATGTTTCATAAATTTCGCTTTCAACTGGGGACAAGTTGAGTCTATTTATCATTTGATCCCTATTCCAATACAAGATGCTTAACTATTCACTCAAATACAGACAGTGCTGTAAATAAAATAAAAAAAAACATCTTTTGTAGGCAACTCAGGTTTCTTAAAGTGGTAATCCAGCATGTCATTGAATGATAGGGCTTTACAACTTTTAAGTTTTCAAAAGTTTTATCTAGGTTAAAGCATTTTCATAGCTTACTGTAAATTATTTTAAAAAGATTTTTTCATTGTGTGGTCATATATAGTGACAACTGCTGTCAATTACCTTAATAAACACTAATAAATAACAAAATAGTTTTTCTCAAAGTTTCCTGAAGTAAAAAAAACTTAAATTGAAAACTCAGGTAAAGGTAAATTACTTTTTTTAATCTCAATTTTCTCAAATGCACTCACCCACCCAATCACACCAACCCAACCCACCCGAGGACAACCGGGAAGTGAAGGTCATCATGTCTGCTGAGGTAGATTTGTTTTCCTCCACCAGTGAAATAGGACCTGGTAACCAATGCTGTTTGGGTGCAATCCCTCAGTAAATGGGTAACATAAACATAAATGATTCACAAAACTTGTCTTTATACTTATGTCATGGTCCTCTAAAATGGGCAACATGTTGATTAACGATTGTCTAAGCTTGACTTCATCTCCATGTTGTGTCACGATTAGCCATGGTGCATAACTATGTGACGTTAACCACCAACAAACAAATACTTATGTCATGTCATGATGTAGCTCAGATGCTGACATTAAACATCTATATATAAATATTTTTTTCCAAACCCATATTCTCATTCTCCATAGGCATTCATTAATTATAGAGAGTTTGGCATACTAGCTTGACTCTAATGGATTTTGACTGACCAAATAATTACTTTTTGACAATCTAAGGCACAAGAAAATGATTTTCACAAAATCTTATTTACCTGCATTTACAGGGCTACAGGAGTAGGGGTTAAAGAGTTCAAGAATGACGTGAAGTATCCCTAGTGTTTGGAGAACTTTTTCTACTAAACCATTCAGTCAGATCTTTTGATACAGTGGAACTCCTGTTACTGGAATAGCCACTTGGTTACTTTCCTATATTCTACAGATAAATTGGGCATTTATTCAATTATATCTTAAGGGAAGCTGAATAACATGGGGTGCAGATGTCTGTAACTCAAGGGGAATGTCGGCCAACATTATGGGGTGCACAATGAATGATTATTTATTTATTGGTGTTAAGGTCACATATTTCTGCACAATGGCTAATCATAACCATGACGGTTTTACGGGTGGAGGAAGCCGAAGTACCCAGAGAGAACCACCAAGCAATGGCGAGCAACTGTCAGCTCCCCAACATACTAACTCCACACAAGCAGGATTAGCATTGGTTGAAGACAAGTGCACCATTGATGTGCAGTACGCCTTAGCACACAACGCCACCATGCCCTACATGGGCAGTGGGGGTGAAGTGTCTTGCCCAAGGACATAACATGATTGCCGCAGGTGGGATTCGAACCGAGGACCTCTCGGCTTGCAGCCTGCACCTCTGCCTACTGAGCCACCATACCCCCACAATGAATGATTCCAAGTTAGTGTGTTTGTATTATGAGCTGAATAACATGTTGGTGCAGATGTCTGTAACTTTGGGGGATGTTGTCCAACATTATGGGTTGCACAATGAATGATTCCAAGGTAGCATATTGTATAGTAGGAGCTGAATAACGTGGGGTGCAAATGTCTGTGACTTAAGGGGAATGTCGGCCAACATTATGGGGTGCACTATGAATGATTCCAAGTTAGCATGAAGTATTCCAAGTGTTTGGAGAACTTTTTCTACTAAACCATTCAGTCAAATCTTTTGGTACAGTGGAACTCTGTTGCTTGAATAGCCACTTGGTTACTTGAATAGCCAACTGGTTACTTTCTTGTATTCTACAGATAAACTGGGCATTTATTCAATTATATATTGCTTGACAGAGCTCTGTGATTTCTGTCAAACAATATATAATACAATGAATGACTGTATTGGACGTACTGAGGCAAAAAGCTCCATAAACAAGGGAAATTTGTTGTTTATCAGAGCAATTTCTCAACATATTGCAGTATTTTTTATTCAGTTAACAGGAATCTGCTCCATAACCTGTAAGCAATTAACAGGTCAAATTTGTACTGAAGGTATGGTAAATGAATTTGTGTTTGTAAATATTATTCAGTTAACAGGGGTATTCAATTAAGAGAGAACCAATTAAGTGGGCTTCATTGTATTTGCTATTTAGCATTGGAAGGTGCACCAAATTACATTTCTTCAAGGCATGCAACTTGACTGGTTTTCAGGATCACCAGAGGAGGGTGTTGGAGTGGTGGTGGAGTCAGAAAATAACGCTTGACCCAATATATTCTCTTTTCAGTCTTCCTTGTCCAATTTTTTTAATAACATTTCCAAAAGAAATCAGCAGAGACATATCATATCAGACCTCACAGGAACAAGCTCACTGACACTTTGGAAGGAGCCCTAAATTTTATTTGTTTCAGGGATGCAACTTAAATGGTATTTGGTTGAGGTCACCAGATGAGGGGTGTTGGGTGGTGGTGAAGTCAGAAAACATGTCACCCTTTAATTCTGTTTTCAGTCAAACTTGGCCTGTTTTTTTTTTTAAGTTTCAAAAAATGTCAGCAAAAAGTATCTCATATTACACCTGACAGAAATGAGCTCATCAGGATTTCCTGCCCTTATTGTATTGTTCTTGATGGGAACCCTGGGAAATGAATCGGTGCTCATTTACTGAGGTGAACAATTATGTTTTACTAGTAGAATAGGTCCTGGTAACCTAAACCGCTGGGATGCAGTCCCTCATTCAGTGGGCAACATGGGCATAAACGATTAGCAAAACATCATTTTATGCTTATGTTGAGTCATCATATAGCCCAGAGATGCTGACACCAATAAATAATTAAATGTATGTGTCTGTTGTACTTAAGTAATTAATGATGGAAGAACTTAAAGACATGCAAATTTTATATGATCATCATAAATCCATTCTGACAATGTAAATGAGATGGGCATGACTTATCAGATGAGCATTCTGGCCCTGTGAGAGCCTCTTGTCTTTAAATGTGGCTGGCTGCTATTTTTAATTCAGTTTTTTCTCTTCTAAAACTCTACTTATAGTTTGGCTAGGTTGGCAGGCATATGCTGTTGTATGGCGTTGACAGCCATAACTCAAGAATGGCTGGATGGATTCTCATGATACTTGGTAATCTGAGTTATTTGGCCAAGTTGGACGGAGCTAATCAAGAATTCCACCTTGATCAAAATTTCTTGGCAGAATTATGCCCCTTAGTTAATGGATTTTCATGAATTTTGAGTTTGTTAGTATGAAAACTCGGAACAAACATTGACCATTGACCAATCTGGCTGATTTTTAGCTCACCGAAGGGAGCTAAACTTATCACTTTCCGTCCGTCATCCATCCAGCATCGTGGACATTTTTCAAACAACTTATCCTCTGAAACCGCTAGGTCGATTTGCCAGAAACTTGGTATGGATGTTCATTACCATATGTCAATTCATATTGTTCAAATGAAATGGCCACGTCCCTTGGGGGCTCTGTATGGAGCATAACTCTGATATCACCGTATGAATTATAGAAAAATTATTAAAAAATCTTCTCCAGAACCAGGGGGCAGAATCTTTTGATACTTGGTATGTAGCATCTTGGTATGGATCTGATTCAAGTTTATTCAAATCGCCCCCCTGGATTCATATTTGGGCTCACTATAGAAGCCCAAATTCGAACTTAGTGCATTTCAGGCAAATTTCTTAAAAAATCCTCTTCTCCAGATCCAGAAGTCAGAATCTTTTGATATTTGGTATGCAACATTGTGGGGTGGATCTGATTGAAGTTTGTTCAAATCGGCCCCCTGGATTCATATTTGGGCTCAGTATAGAAGCCTGAATTCGAACTTAGTGCATTTCAGGCAAATTTCTTAAAAAATCTTCTTCTCCAGATCTAGCAGGCAGAATGTTTTGATATTTGGTATGCAACATTGTGGGGTGGATCTGATTCAAGTTTGTTCAAATTGGCCCCCTGGATTCACATTTGGGCTCATTATAGAAGCCTGAATTCGAACTTAGTGCATTTCAGGCAAATTTCTTAAAAAAAACTTCTTCTCCAGATCCAGCAGGCAGAATCTTTTGATATTTGGTATGCAACATTGTGGGGTGGATCTGATTCAAGTTTGTTCAAATTGGCCCCCTGGATTCACATTTGGGCTCAGTATAGAAGCCCAAATTCGAACTTAGTGCATTTCAGGCAAATTTCTTAAAAAATCTTCTTCTCCAGATCCAGCAGGCAGAATCTTTTGATATTTGGTATGCAACATTGTGGGGTGGATCTGATTCAACTTTGTTCAAATTGGCCCCCTGGATTCATATTTGGGTTCAGTATAGAAGCCTGAATTCGAACTTAGTGCATTTCAGGCAAATTTCTTAAAAAATCTTCTCAAGATCCAGCAGGCAGAATCTTTCGATATTTGGGATGCAATGTTGTGGGGTGGATCTGATTCAAGTTTGTTCAAACCGGCCCCCCTGGATTCATATTTGGGCTCACTATAAAAGCTCGAATTCGAACTTAATGCATTTCAGACAAATTTCTTAAAAAATCTTCTTCTCCAGATCCAGCAGGCAGAATCTTTTGATATTTGGTATGCAACATTGTGGGGTGGATCTGATTCAAGTTTGTTCAAATTGGGCCCTGGGTTCATATTTGGTCTCAGTATAGGAGCCCAATTTGAACTTAGTGCATTTCAGGCAAATTTCTTTAAAATCTTCTTCTCAAGATCCAGCAGGCAGAATCTTTTGATATTGGGTATGCAGCATGCTTAATGGGGTTCAGATTCAAGTTTGTTCAAGCCAAGTTCCTGGGTTCATATTTGGGCTCACTGTGGTAGCCCGAATTATAACTTAGTTCAAAATGAGGAATTTTCTTTAAAAATCTTCTTCTTCAGATCCAGCAGTCAGAATGTTTTGATATTTGGTATGCAGCATTCTTACGGGGGAGGGGGGGATTCAAGTTTGTTCAAGCCATGTCTCTAGGTCCATATTTGGGCTCACTGTGGGAGCTTGAATTAGTTTGAAATGAGGAATTTTCTTAAAAAATCTTCTTCTTCAGATCCAGCAGTCGGAATGTTTTGATAAGTGGTGTGTAGCATCCTTGGGGGGAGGTGAGATTCAACTTTATTAAAGCCAAGTCCCTGGGTCCATATTTGGGCTCCCTATGGGAGCCTGAATTATAACTTAGTCAATTTGAGGAATTTGTCTTCAAAAATCTTCTTCAGATTCAGCAGGTGGAATGTTTGGATATTTTGGATATTTGGCATGCAGCATCCTTAGGGGGTGAGATTCATGTTTGTTAAAGCCAAGTCCCTGGGTTCATATTTGGGCTCACTGTGGGAGCCCAAATGATAACTTAGTTCAAAATGAGGAATTTTCTTTAAAAGTCTTCTTCTTCAGATCCAGTAGATGAATGCTTTTGATATTTGGTATGCAACATCCTTAGGGGGGTAAGATTCAAGTTTGTTCAAGCCATGGCCCTAGTTCCATAAAATTGATCACTCATGACTTCATTCCTTTGTAGTGTTGATGAACAACCACTTTGGCTGATGAGCGATTAAGGCTCCTTGGAGCCTCTTGTTGTTATGAGTTGATCTCAATAATATCTTGATCAAGTTTGGTAACCATTCCTGTCTGATTTTTCCATCCACAGTTAACCTAACTTAATAGATTTGTATGAATATTTAGCTCATTCGTGTGATAACTTGGAACAACGTAGTGAGCAATCTGGATGATTTTTTAAAAAAATGTTTGGCTCCAAAATGAGTTTTGGAGGATTTAGATTGATTTTATGCGGAAAATGACCATATGATCCCTCGTCCTGCTCAGATGATACTTTTTGTTCCAAAATGTGTTTTGAAGGATTGGTGGTGGGGGGGGGGGGGGGGGGGGCTTTTAGGTGATTTTTCTGTTCCAAAAAGCATTTTGAAGTTTTTAGATTGATTTTATTTTCCTATAAAAAAGTGTCTTTTGTATTCAGTACCCTCTAAGGGTGTGTAACTAAGATTTACTAAGATAGGTTGTATCAAGCGGTTTCATAGGGGAGCTTTACATTTTACATTATCATCAAATGAAGAAGAGGCATGATGCCTGGATTATTTTGTCGCTCCTGAGGGATTCAAGGTTTGAGAGCGTATCCTATGGAGATGGATTGCTTGATGTAGACTCATTCTTGGACCCTGTTTATATTGTGTTCTGTTCAAGATGAGCGAATCAGGCCTCGTGGGGCCTCTTGTTTATATTTTTATATCTAATTTAAAGGGTTCAAAATCTTCATATCAAGCTTGACTTGAAAATGTTTTCATTCATGCCCAAATTGAAGTGCCTGAAAACTGTTGCTCTGTAAATTCCCGAAGAGTGACTTCATGTTGGCTTAGTAGAATGAAATATGTTGTATCAGGCCAGGCTTCTTGCTGGATTTCAAGTTGTTCAGTCAAGTTGGACTAATTGGATCAGTGCATGTTTATTGTTGTACACAAGTTCTGTTTTAGTGGTACAATAGGATGCAGTAACCAAGGCATCTGGTTGTCAGTATAGATATTACCATTGGTGAAGCTTGACTTTATACTGATAGTGTAGCCATAGATGCTGGAAGTTACCTCAAACACTCATAATTAAATTGCAGGTAATATAATAATAACACTTTGGCTGGCCGCTGATTTGTTGCGGTTCTCGGGTGAGGAGGCCTTGGTTACCCCTGTACTCCCAACTGCCTCCCTCTTCCCACCCTTCTTCTCTCCTCCCAACACTCGGAGGCAAACTGGTTGATAACACCCCTTACCGCAATCATTCATCCCAATCTCTCCGATTAGCATATTAACCCTCTCCGTTGAGTCTCACACTAACCACTCTCCCCTCATTCTCCCATCCCACTTCCCCATTATACTCCAAGTGAATCTTATTCTTTTAGACTGTTATTTTCGGCATTCTAGTAGAAAGTGTTCTAGGGTCTCCACCACGTCTAAATTACACATCTGGCTCTCCTTTTCACCGTTTTCACCATTTTCCCCCTCAGATTCAGGGACCGCGGACCTCAGCTGGAACAACAATGACCACCCAAAGATGTCATCAAGGTACTTTTCAAAACCAGGTTTCTCTTTATCACCCATGCTACCCAGAGACCTCTTCGATCTGACACCCCCCCCCCCCCCCCCCCCCCCCGCCAGTTAAAGTTTCCATCCTCCATCACCCTTTCTCTGACGATTTGTTTTACCCTGGTTTGCCCCTATTTCTTGGTCCAAGATCTCCAATGAGTAGTTCTCTATTAGCTCCCTCACTTGGACCATCCACCCTGTCTTTATATTTGAGTCCTATATACTCTAGAACATTACTTTACACCATCGGCTGGCGTTGAGATTTATCATAATTAAGGTACATGCAACCGAGTTCCAATACGTGTATCCTGTCCTTGACCCTCATCCACCTAAGCGCCCCCCCCCCCCCCCCCGTCCCTGATTGGTTTCTTGTGTCGCGGCATTACTCGAGCCAGTTATCCATCGGCCTGCAGGTTTCCAATCTCTTTACAGCCGTTTGGTTTAGGGGTACCACTTCTGTATCATATATTATTCTGACAGACCCACCATTTCCCAAATTATTTTCCCCACGAAAACCTTATTGAATCTGTTTCTCCCTATAAGTTCCATTTTGTGAAGCATTCACCTCCCCTTAAGAATCAATTTATTTGTGTGGCTTCGGTAGATGCCTCTTCCTGTTATGTTTATATTTACCCCCAAATACTCGTAGTCACCTGTCTCTCCTACACTAAGAAGTTGGCTGCTACCTCCCCCCCCCCCCCCCCCCACACACACACACTCTCCACCTTCGAGTGGGGTCCACTATGCGACCCCGTGATATAAATTTGCTCTTGCTTTCATTAAGTTCGAGTCTCCATTTGTTCCCATATTTCCCAACTATTGCCAGCATTTTCGATAGTCCCTCTTCGCTTTCTGACACTAGCACCAAATCGTCTGCAAAAAATAGACCTGGGATCTTCAAGTCAACTGCTACCCCATCGTCGCTACGCAGGAGTGCCGGTATAATGTAGAACCAATGCCCGTGATCATTCGCCAGTCGGGAGTGATCTAGAAGTGACCGAATGCTGGCAGAATAAACTTTGCTTTTTAATGGTGTATTTCGTGATATTTCACGATATATTTTGAGATTTTGGGGTATTTCAGTTGGTAGTGTGACCCACACTAAGGGTTTGCTGATTAGACGTGAGTAATAATAACACTTTGGCCAGCCGCTGATTTGTCGCGGTTCTCGGACGAGAAGGCCATGGTTACCCCTGTACTCCCAACTGCCTCCCTATTCCCACGCTTCTCCTCTCCTCCCAACACTCGGAAACGAACTGCTTGATGATATCCCTTGTCCCATTCTTCCCAATCTCTCCGCTTAGCATATTAACCCCCTCCTTTGAGTCTCCCCCTAACCACATGTCCTTCATTCTCCCATCCCACTTCCCCATTATACTCCCAGTGAATCTCATTCTTTTAGACTGATACTTTGGGCATTCTAGAAGAAAGTGTTCCAGGGTCTCCACCATGTCCAAGTTACACATCTGGCACTCCCTTTCACCATCTTTCCCAATTTTTCTCCTCAACTCCGGGGATCGCGACCTCAGCTTGAACAACAGTGACCACCCCCCCCCCCCCCCCCCCCCCAAAGGTGCCATCAAGGTACTCTTCAAAACCTGGCTTCTTTTTATCACGCAGGCCATCCAAAGACCTCTTTGATTTGACCCCCTCTCGCCAATTACGGTTACAATCCTCCATGACCCTTTCTCTGGCGATTTTTTTACCCGGGTTTGCCCCAACGTCCAGGTCCGAGATCTCCAATGAGTAGTTCTCTGCTAGCTCCCTCACTTGCACCATCCACCCCGTTTTGATATTTGAGTTGAAAATTCTCAGGAACATTACTTTACACCATCGGCTGTCGGGGAGATTTACCAAATAATTAAGATAACCGAGCTTCAACAGGTCTATCCTGTCCTTGATCCTCATCCACCCAAGCTCACCCCTGATTGCTTCTAGTGCTGCGGCATTACTCGACCCCGTTATCCATCGGCCTGCATCGTTCTGCAGGATTTCCAAGCTCTTTACGGCCGTCTGGTTTAGGGGTACCACTTCCGTACCGTATGTTATACTTGGCAGCCCCACCATTTCCCAAATGGTTTTCCCCCACGAAGTGAGTGATGCGATGGAGTAATAAATAACATTTTCTCTCCTTCTTGTGCAATTTTGACATTGTGATGCCTCTAAAGTGAGTCTTGTCGAAGTACAAAGATAAATATTAACTATTCCCTGTGGGAAGTGGAGCACTGTTGGTTCACCGTGGTAAGCAAGCTCTATTTTATTTGTAAAATAGGACCCGGCAACCAACACCTGGGGTGAAAGTCCCCTACCGCGTGCAGCGTTGTAAACGTCAGGTAGTCTTGCCATTATACTTCTTGTGATCATATTTAGAAACAGATGCAGAAACAGAAAAAAACACTTAAAAAATATCGATTTGAAGGGTCCTGAGTCGAATTTCGAGTGCAAGCAACAGGAAACTTATTGAGTCCTCCCCCCCCCCACACCCCTCACCGCACAGGCACAGCATTAATGGAAAACCTAATATCATTTAGAAATTAGTCCCTCCCCACCGATGAGGAGAAATCAGGCGCCACCACTGAACATTAGGCAGCATTCTGCTGGAACTTTCCGTCTTTATCCCTATCATTACGGGAAAAATAGCAGTCATCATTCACAAAAATCCCCATGTCCTGCTGGACGTTTTTTATGCAGGCATGACAATAAATGAATATAAACCGTACACGTACTTTTCATATTATCGAGATTTTGCTTCACTGTGAAGAGATATGGTACATACTGAACCTAAAATAAATAGATAACGCTGATAAAATTCGAAATTATTTGTGGAAATTTTGTTTTATACTCTATTTAGTTTCGAGATATTAATACAGGTTTGCAATGACTGATATGTTTGTTTTCATCACACTGTCAATGGCAACCAACTCGTGACGTCACGTCTGACTTCTCTATAGACTGGAACCCTGCTGCGCACCCCAAACGTGATGGACAAAAACGACCACTGCACCCCACCTCAAAATAGACAGAAATGCCCACAATAACGGCCAGCTAGGGTGCTACCCACAACACCAATTCATACTCTTAACACACCCCACGAGTCAAAATTTGCACAAGTGTATATATACCCGTACGTCCGTCCGTCCGTCCGTCCGTCCGTCCGTCCGTTTGGTTTCCGAACAATAACTTTAGTATTTGTTTTCCGAGCGGCTCCAAATGTGGTATGTGGTTTAATCACAACAAAATACTGGTCAAGTTCGAATATGGGGTCGGTCCGAACATTTTTCGCCTGAATTATGGCCCCAGTTGGACTTAGAATTCGTCAAATATTTGGTTTCCGGATGATAACTTTAGTATTTGTTTTCCGATCGGCTCCAAATTTGGTATGTGGTTTAATCACAACAAAATACAGATCAAGTTCGAATATGGGGTCGGTCCGAACATTTTTCGCCTGAATTATGGCCCCTGTTGGACTTAGAATTCGTCAAATATTTGGTTTCCGGATGATAACTTTAGTATTTGTTTTCCGATCGGCTCCAAATTTGGTATGTGGTTTAATCACAACAAAATACAGGTCAAGTTCGAATATGGGGTCGGTCTGAACAATTTTTGCCTGAATTATGGCCCCTGTTGGACTTAGAATTCTTCGTCAAATAGTTGGTTTCTGGATGATAACTTTAGTATTTGTTTTTCGATTGGCTTCAAACTTGTTAGTCTTTTTCTCAAATGACCGTAACATATATATATATGCCAGTATAAATTTCTCGCACTCTAAAAAAATTGCAAATGTGTTAAAATGGTACAATTTGAACAGTTCACGGGCGTATGATGCAATGCCCAGCGGTGCTCTTGTTTGAAGATGGCAACGCATCCTTCTTACAATTAGGTCTAATTTGCCCATGTATCGCACCTTGAGTGGAACAAGATGCCAACTGCAATGCAAAAGCGACGCCTTGTTCCCCTCGAGAGACATGGCATTTTTTTTCGTCCAGCATGGTGATACCATTCTATTCCCGTTCCTGGTGCCATAAGCCTTTGTTCGAAACTGCCATCTTGGCTTTTAATCTAGGCAAGGTCACAGTTCGCGGGGTGTATACAAAGCGATTTCCATGTTCGTCGCGTTGAGTTCTGTGTCCGCCAAGACAACTACAGTTAAAACTAGAAGTCCTGTCCTGAAATGCTCACAAATAGCACGTCGATCTACGCGTTAATCTGCGCGTTATCACCACAGTAAGCCTATCAAATTCTGTACATATGGCCTGTGCACAAGCAATGTTTCAGCCAATGGACCTCCGGGTAACCCGGAGGTCCATTGGCTGAAACATTGCCTGTGTTTGCTGTGAGTAACGAGGAGAACCTGCGGTGCTTTGGTTGCCATTCGATGTGGCAATTGCGCGCAATTCCTACGGGCAATTTAGCCTAGATAAGCGTACAGTTCGTGACAGGACTTCTAGTTTAACTGTATAGTTTTGTGAAATATCAAGTTTAAATTCTAGAATCTATGTCATCATTCGAATTAACTGAAGGGGCAACCCTAGACGACTTTAAACGATGGGATACCAAAGATTTAAATACTTTTTATTGCAGAGGCGATGACTTGTTTTGAGTGGCAAGGAAAGTCTCTTTGCACGGAGTTTCTGGGCTTTGGGAATCCCCGAAAATTGTCAAACAGTGCCGACAGCCACAGAGCCATGACACAGCGTGCATGCAAACACCATTTAAGTCGAGAGGAATTCAATTCGAAATAATTAAGTTATACAAAATTGTCATTGTCTCAAGCAAATGGCAACCTTGGCTAAAAGTTTTTTTTTAATTCGCACTAATTAACGTAATGGGGTCCGAAGCACTTCACCTGCTCTCTTCTCCCATTGCTTACAACGTGTTTTCTTGAAATGTTTACATCTCGAGACGCGGTGACCTTGCATAGATTAAAACCCAAAATGGCAGTTTCGAAAAAGCCTTATTGCCAGTGGCGACCGGAGGCCCTTGGGGGGGGGGGGGGGGGGGCTGGCTATAATTATGATGGGGCCCTCGGACACAGGACGCACTGGGCCGACCATGGATCGGCCCGGTGGGAGCAAATTTTGAAAATTATGGATCAAAAACGCCAAATCCTTCACTCTTAGAGTGGAGAATTCAGTTGTCTATTAATGAAACTTTTGATTCTTCCTTCGGCTTCTTCTTGATTTGTTGGACCAGCTGTCATCGTGTATTACTTTCGGTTTACTGTAAGCGGAGACTACGGAACGGCGTGTTGATGAAAAACTCTATTCCAGCGCGCGGAGAAATTTCATTTATGCACATGAGCCTGTACATTATTAACTTCTCTGCGGGGGGAGGGGGGGCCCAATTTCTTAAAGAGGGGGGGGGGGGCCAAAAAACCCTACAAATTTCTTTTTCCCTTGAGCCCCTGCCCCCCCCCCCCCTGGAGCCCGGGGCCCCTGGCCACCAAGACCCTATGGACCGGCCTCCACTGCTTATTGCTAAGATAACTGTATGAGTGAGTTGTCACCACAAGAAGTATTAAGAACAGAAAATGTCCAAACTCGTTTTGGTAGAGCTACAGTCAATGCGATAGCTTCGACTAATTTGAATGTTCATGGGTTAATGAAAGGACATTGTACACCGGGTTCATGTACTAGTCCATGCCGAAATTTGGTTGTAAAGTTATGAAAACATTGCCCAACATTTCAGAAGCAAGTAATAGGTTCATCTACTTGTGCTCAGAGGCCCCGGAAGCTCGATAAAAATAGAGGGGCACGTATTTTTAGGCTAGATGAGAATGTTGAGTTGTGGTCACTGCCCTGTCCATTTCCTTACTTCAATCATCTTCCAACCCGAAGGCTAGCCTTCGGGTTGGAAGATAGTTGAAGTAAAAGAAACGGACCGAAGCGATCGAAGGTTGGGTTCTTTGGCCAAATGTTGTTTGGATTTGCAAATAATATATTACAGGAATACCTGAATGCTGACACGTCCACGTGCGCATATTTTAACTCATTGTGTAACCGCGCAACATGTCTGTGGAAAAAAGTGATGGTGCACTTGCCCCAGTGCCCCCCGCTCTCCCTGGTTCCGCCGCCTCTGCTTGTGCTTCGACGGCTCCAAATAGTCTTGTGCGCATATTGATACTAGGTTCCCATGGGAGATAGACATCAATAGTAAGACAGCCGAGATATCGTAACAGTTGGGAAGTGTATTCAATTCTGTTTCGAGTGGAGCACGGTGGCTCAGTGGTAGACTGTTGGACTTCTATGCTAGAGGTCGCGAGTTCGATCCCCACCCGGGACGATCCGCACTTTGTCCCGGTTGCCTACACGGGGGCACGATGACGCCGTGTACTAAGGCGTACTGCACGCCGATGGTGCACATGTCTTCAACCGCTGTAACCCTCCTTGAGCAGTGTTAGAATGTTGAGGAGCTGACAGTTGCTCGTCGCTGCTCGGTGGTTCTCCCCTGGTATTCCGGCTTCCTCCACCCGTAAAACTCGCACGGTCACGATTAGCCATTGTGCATAAGTATGTAACCTTAAACACCAATAAATAAATAAATAAATAAATAAATAAATAAATATTCTGATTAAAACCTTTTCCCCGATTCGATTCGAGTTGTCAGAAATCGTGATTCTCGGGGCCCTAATTTGAAATGAATTACAGTACAGTCGCCGTGGAATGATCGTAATCCACGCGTGGGCAGTGATGTCCATGCATGCGTTTACCAGGTAATAAAAATCATCATTAGCAAAATTGTAATTAATGAAGCACCGGGTTTTACCCGGTGCTTCATTAATTACATTTTTGATGATTATTCCTGATCAGTGTTTGGGATCTAATATTATTGCATCCGTGGAAATATTGCCCACCCGTGGAAAGCTACCAGTCCACAGTGGCCGTACTGTACTGAATCGGCAACCGGTTCTCGTCAGATCGCCGAAGTTAAGCAACGTCGAGCCCGGTTAATCATTGGATGGGTGAACGTCTGAGAGATCAATTCGGACTCCCTCGTTGTGTCCTTGGTCAAGGCACCTAACACCGATTGTCCACATGGGGGAACGACGACGTCGATGGTACGCATGTCTTCAACCAATCTAACCACGCCTGTGCTACAGTGCGGAGTTACGATGTTGGGGAGCTGGCAGCTGCTCGTCGTCGCTCGGTGATTCTCTCCGGGTACTCTGGCTTCCTCCACCCGTAAAACTGCCACGGTCATGATTAGCCATTGTGCATAAGTATATGACCTTAAACACCAATACACAAATAAATAACGGGGGCGCGGTGGCTCAGTTGGTAGAGGTGCAGACTGCAAGCCCAGAGGTCCTCGGTTCGAATCCCACCAGCGGCAACCGCGTTGTGTCCTTGGGCAAGACACTTCACCCCCATTGCCCACGTGGGGGCACGATGACGTTGTGTACTAAGGCGTACTGCATGTCGATGGTGCACCTGTCTTCAACCAATGCTAACCATGCTTGTGTGGAGTTGGTATGTTGGGGAGCTGACAGTTGCTCGCCGTTGCTCGGTGGTTCTCTCCGGGTAATCCGGCTTCCTCCACCCATAAAACTGTCACGGTCATGGTTAGACATTGTGCAGAAATATGTGACCTTAAACATCAATAAATAATAATAAATAAATATAAATAAATAATAAATAATACTGTACTGAATCGAACTTCGTAACTTCGCGAGCCCAATCGGATATAGCCGTGAGCTGACACCGACGAGATTTGAATTATCAGAACGGGAAGCCAAGTAGAAGTGTTAGCTTTTCAATCAATCAGCCAAAGGGAGAATCTTCAAGTGCACAACTACACGGATTCAGGATTTACCTGCTAGGCAGTCGCTTCCTAAATCAACTCGTGACGTGATAAATTAAAAACAAACTTAAAATGAAAGTAAATTATATCCAAACTTACTTGCTCCCAATATCGCCGAATCGACTTTTATAACAGTGCATTCACTTTGTCGTTTATTTGCGTAAGTTCAGAAAGTTGTTCTGTATTTTAGAGTTTGCTGAAAATAGTTGGTGTTGATTTTACAACATATATATATAGTTTATCAAGTATGCTGGATTGATTCAATCCCACTCGGGCAACCTTTTGAAACTTTCACGTTTCGTCTAGGCAACATACTTGATTTCACACCTTCTAAAAATTTGTCTATGATCCGTTTCAGATTCGTTATCATCTACATTTTCACAAATTAAATCATAACTTTTTTCCCCCTTGATTAATTTATTTATTTAAGGAGTTTAACGACACTTTGGACAGCCAGGCTCACCTCATGTCGGACAGTTTTATGTGTGGAGGAAACCGGAGTGCCCGGAGAGAACCACCGAACAACTGTCAAACTCCCCAGCGTACTAACTCCATACAAGCATTGGCTGAAGACAGTTGCACCATCGACATGCAGTACGCCTTAGTATACACAGCGCCACCGTGCCCCCACATAGGCAATTTAAGTGTCTTGGGCCCATGGACACAACGCAGTTACACCTGGCGGTGATCGAACCGTGGACTTCTCGGTTTGAAGTTCAATGCCATAACCACTGAGCCACCGAGCTCCCTTTCCCTCTTGATTAACCCTTTACCTAACATGAAAAGCAGGCGACACTTGCAAAACAAATTCTTCAATAACTAATTTTTTTCATTTTTTGTCTCAAAAACATAGGTTATGACACCTCATTGGAACGAGCTCGACGAGCTCGTTCCAATGAGGGGTCATAACCTATGTTTTTGAGACAAAAAATGAAAATTAATTGGCGATTTTTGAGAATAGCGCTGGCTGGTTTTGGCACTTACGTTGGGTAAAGGATTAAAACTTTTTGATGACATTAGTGTGAAAGACAGTTGATCATCGGATTACTTCACTGAAACATGAATTGAATGTTTCCACAAGAAAGTTGGAAGAATTATGACAATGACGGTCCCCACACAACCGAATAATATTGAAAGCTGGCACAGTTAAATTAACAAATTGTCCAATCATTCCCATCCAAACATATTTGCTTTGTTGGCTTTACTCTAAAACCCACAGGCAACAAATGAGGCAAACTTTATTCAGCTGGAAGCTGGGGGAATAAATAATACCCCATCCCAAGAAGAGAAAAATGACAAATTGAGACTTGAATCTCATTGTTGAAAGACCGCCTCCAAAATTCTTATAATATGATGTGTGTCTTTGTGTGAATTTCTGAAGTATTATGATAACAAACGCGATATTTTTCGCGGTCAGATCGCAGCACACACAAGTTGATAGAGATTTAGAAAATAAAATATTGTGAAATCAAGAGACAGACGACAGTAGCAGGCCTGGCATTCTTAAAAGTGCAGGCGGGCTAAAAATCGGTCCGCTCGCATGCCCTAGAGGAGTGATTAGCTATCCTCAAGCTTCCAACAGTGGCAAAATGAAGCTTTGCTGCTAATGAATTCTGCGGGAGCGCTGTGGCTCAGTAGGTAGAGGTGCAGGCTGCAAACCGAGAGGTCCTCGGTTCAAATCCCACCTGCGGCAACCGCGTTGTGTCCTTGGGCAAGACGCTTCATCTCCATTGCCCGCTTGGGGGCACGATGACGCCGTGTACTAAGGCGTACTGCACGTCGCTGGTACGCATGTCTTCAATCAATCTAACCCTGCCTGTGCTGCAGTGCGGAGTTACGATGTTGGGGAGCTGGCAGCTGCTCGTCGTTGCTCGGTGGTTCTCTCCGGGTACTCCGGCTTCCTCCACCCGTAAAACTGTCACGGTCATGATTAGCCATTGTGCATAAATATGTGACCTTAAACATCAATAAATAAATAAATAATGAATTCTGCCCAGTAGGCCTTGTACATTTTATTTGGTGCTGCTAAGATGGTAGTGTCTGTTAGACGACTACACTACCTCTCTCCCACACCTCCGGGCCTCGGCGAGGCCCGGAGGTGTGAGAGGGGCAGTGTGGCCGTCTTGAAGAGAGCACTAACATAGCAGAGATCTGAAAAGCTGTGGGTTTTAGGAATAGGCTGTTGTGGTAATCAATATTTTCTAAGGTCAGGAGAGCTAGCTTTCGCCCTCCTTAATTTTTTTAAGGGGAGCATTAGGCGAGCGCATAAATCGCTCTCCTGAAAATGCCAGGTCTGAAGTAGTATCTCAGATGAAGTGTTTGTCCATTTCTTTTCAACAGATGGGACTTGACGTTGTTGATCGAATGTACACGGACAGATAATTTTGACCAAATCGCGACTGGGCCGCGATACGACCGATTTTCTCTTTTGCTTCTTCTGTTTTTGCAGAGCAGTTTTCAGTGACAACTATTACTCAAATCTCATATCGTGATTGCAACAAGCGATTTACAAAACGAGGTTTTCGAAAGTGTTCCTTGAATCCGGTTACAAATATGAACTTTGTTCACTCGACTATATTGTACATGCTCAGATCAGAATAATAATTACAAATTTGCCATTTAATACCAACAGAATTCCACAAAATATTTCACGATCAAATCCAGCTGATCAAATCAACCCATTTTTGTAGACAAACTACATGTGCTTGTATGCACGTTTACGCGTAATTAGTTTTGTCATGAGCGCGACATTCGTGCTTTCCGCAAATCAAATGTTACCATAAAATCTTACTCCAGTAATATGCAGTAGACGTCGAGAACCCGGATTGCAGTGTGTAATAGTAATTAGACCACGATATTATTGCTAAATGATAGTACATGATTACATTTTAAATTTAGGAAATATCAGAGAGTTGACATCACCCTAAAAATTAATGCCGCTTTAGTGTTATTTGATGGCGTTGCAGCAAGGATGAACTATTTTTTTTCGTTTGGGAGTCAATGTTCGCACGTTCCGACGCGACCTCCGATTTGCACTTCATAAGACTGTTAATAATTTATTTTACATCTTACCCAAACGTGACTTGAAATATAATAAATGTTGGTGACGAGAGACCTTAATACCAACTACTTTAAAGCAAGACACACACGAAAATGTCATCGAGTCATTTAAAACATTTCTCAAGATTGTTATCGTCCATTTTCGTGACAGATGAAATACTGAGTTATTCATTCAAATACTCACAAGAACGGACGTGATAACCGTTACTTATTCCCAGTTCCTTATTCGGCACACTTGTCAACCGATAAAATTGGTTGAAACGAATGTCGAATAAGGAAATGAGAATAACAGACGGTTGTCACGTGCCCCTCATAAGAGTTCTTCAACCCACAGTTATCGTCTGAAATCCACTGGTTCTGGTGAGTGTTTTAACGCCCGTGTTACACATTTACGCGTTTTTTATGCATCCGCAGTTGAGGGCGAGCCCTTCAGTACTATATAAATTAATTTTTTTGTGAATATTATAATTTTTGTCTCGGTTTTCATGCATAAACGCACAGCGTATAGACTTTTGTACGGCCGGATATTTTTGGCCGACGGCCGTAACGATGGTCCTAATCGAACGATGATACTTATGCGCGAGAGTAGCGCGAAGCTATTAACATTTTTCTAGATAACTCTATGGAGAAAATAATTAAATGTTGGGATTTAAAAAAAAACAATTATTAATTTTGGAATAGTCGGACATCAGTTCATGACGTCCATCACAATAGCTTTGCAATGATGTATGATTAAATCACTTGTGATGTTTTTGGAGTTACCTAACATGAAAAGCAGACGACACTTGCAAACAAAATTCTTGAATAACTAATTTTTTTCATCATTTGCCTCAAAAACATAGGTTATAACCCCTCATTGGAACGAGCTCGATAAGCTCGTTCCAACGAGGGGTCATAACCTATGTTTTTGAGACAAAAAAAAATGGAAAAATAATGAAAATCCCGCATTGTGCACTTAACCCCGGTTGTCCACATGGGGGCACGATGACGCCGTGTACTAAGGCGTACTACACGTCAATGGTGCGCATGTATTCAACCAATCTAACCCTGTCTGTGCTGCAGTGCGGAGTTACGATGTTGGGGAGCTGGCAGCTGCTCGTCGTTGCTCGGTGGTTCTCTCCGGGCACGCCGGCTTCCTCCACCCGTAAAACTACCACGGTCATGATTAGCCATTGTGCATAAGTATGTGACCTTAATAAATAAATAAATCTGAAAACACATGGGAAAAAGTATAACCCAATGGACGCAGTCGTCGACTTATTTAATAAAGTTCGTTTGAATAGAAGTCTGAGGTTAAACAGTTTCACCAAACACAATGGTTAACCATTTGAACTCTAGTGGTATCTTCCATGCCAGTTCAATGGCAGCAATTAGAAGAGTCCATATTCATTATTTGGGGTAGACCAATCAGTATTTTCAACGTGCAGCCTTCGGCTGCACGTTGAAAATACTGATTGGTCCACCCCACAATATTTACTGAACAGACATCCTATATAATGACGTTATGACGTATCATGGTCCTGACCGGAAAAACGGCCGCTGGATTTCAAAGGGTTAACATGTAGATTTTAAATCATCGATTCACTCAATGTTTTGATAAAAAATAAAACATTTCTTCCTTCCCAGAAATCGTTATATAAAATGCAGTATTATTTGGCTGAAATAGTTTCGATTTTGCGCCAACATTTCAAGCGAGCTACCTTAAGAACTAATGTACCTGCGAAACCCAAACACACTATTGCATATGTTTACAGGTAAATGAGTTATTGAAACAGTGACCTCGTTATCGAATTAGAGTTCAGAATAAGACGATTGTTGTACGCTAGGGATATACCGATAGCAGGTTGAAGTTCAAGTACTGAACGCCTACTTTTCAACTCAATTCTGTGTACAGTAATAATCAAAGATTATTTCCTCCTTTACGACCGGACCAAGAGATGCAGCATCGACTGTTGGTATGGGTGATCTCAGCAAATGTTACAATTAAAAATCGAAACAGTCATGTGGTGTTATTTTCCAGTTTAACCATGTAAGTCGCGAATCGGCCAAACCCCTCCATCGCTAAACACAAAAACAATTTCTAATATAGTTTTTCATTTTTCTCCTTTTTGTGATCAACGCAGTGTCCTACATCCTGCCCCCCTACCCCAGAAGTTGTGTGGTGACTGTTTACTGTGTCACTGTGGTAATCAAATTCTGCTTTAACGGTAAAATCGGACCCGGTAACCAACGTATGGGTGGAAGTCCTGTAAATGGACCAGTATAGTGATAAACGATTAACTAAACTTGATTTCATGTCTGTGTTGTGGTCATAATATAACCTTAGAGTGACCTTGAATACAAGTAAAATAAAACGGCCCCGTTAAGAATTTGCAGAAAGGTATGCCTTTGTTTGGCATCTGCCCATATTGAGGACTCACCCACCACCCCCTATATTATTATACCAAAAGTTGGTGCTAGTTGGTGTACGCCCCCCTAAATATGAACCTCCTACCATTGGACAATGATTCACATCAGTCAACAACACAGTCTAAGATGGAAAGAACGGAGATACATGAATAAGCATCTTTGAACACTTTTTTTCTATCGGAGTAACTGGTCTCTGGTGGACATACTGATGGTCATCTACTGTCTTTGCTTATTATAGCCTAAACATTGTTCTAGGGCTTTCGTTAGAGCAACCATTGCAACAACGGTCCCTGTTGAGTGAATCAAAAATCCCAATTATCAGTGACTGATCCTTCTTATCTGTTGATCTTATTATCTTCATAATTACAAAATCAGTCCATCAAGCCCTGCATCTGCTAAAATTGATAACAAGTAAAAAAAAATGATCGCCAACTGGGCCCACTGGATAACCAATGATAAAATAGTTGGGTGACGGGTTAACCCTTTACCTAACATGAAAAGCAGACGACACTTGCAAAACAAATTCTAGAATAACTAATTTTTTAGAGAACCACCGAGCAACGACGAGCAGCTGCCAGCTCCCCAACATCGTAACTCCGCACTGCAGCACAGACAGGATTAGATTGGTTGAAGACATGCGCATCATCGACGTGTAGTGCGCCTTAGTACACGGCGTCATCGTGCCCCCATGTGGACAACCGGGGTTAAGTGCCTTGCCCAAGGACACAACGCGGGATTTTCATTATTTTTCCAATTTTTGTCTCAAAAACATAGGTTATGCCCCCTCATTGGAACGAGCTCGACGAGCTCGTTCCAATGAGGGGTCATAACCTATGTTTTTGAGACAAAAAATGAAAAAATAATGAAAAATAATTGGCGATTTTTGAGAATAGCGCTGGCCGGTTTTTGCCGTTACTTTGGGTTAACAAGAAGTCCTTGATGCTCTTGGATATTTTTGGCATAACGGGAAATAATGAACCTATCCAGCTATTTTATGTTCACATGGCTGCTGAAGATATCCAGTCCTTTTTCAACTGGTGCTTTTTGATCTGTTTTTTGTTGGCGTTTAACATATTTGCTCTTTATTCTGAAATACATGTACCACAACCCAAAGGGTTCATATTCTGTGGATACACTTCATATTATTATGTTTAAAGTGACATTATTTAATCTGTATGCATATACTTTTCATCGCCACGATATAGCCTTAGCTGCTGATGTAACGTTAAGCCCCAATAAATAAATAAATAAATAAATAAATAAATAAATAAATAAATAAATAAATAATCTGTATGCCTTCAGGCACTATCCCATAAAGTGTAACAAGGCCAAGACATGTGACATGTAAATAATTTTGTATTCTACCAATTGCATGTAAGTCTTGTCAGATAATATCAGGTTATGTCGATTATATTAACCCTTTACCCAACGTAACGCCAAAACCGACCAGCGCTATTTACCATTCAATTTTCATTATTTTTTTAATATTTTTTTTGTCTCAAAAACATAGTTTATGACCCCTCATTGGAACGAGCTCGATGTTTTTAAGACAAAAAATGAAAATATTTAGTTATTCAAGAATTTTGTTTGCAGGTATCGCCCCTTTTCGTGCTAGGTAAAGGGTTAACAAAAATATGTGATTTTTAGCTCAACTTTGGCGAAGCCAAATTTGAGCTTTTGTCATGGTCCGTCTGTCTGTCTGTCAACAATTGGATACGGCTCGGGATAGAGGCCGTATTTATGAACCGATCTTTACGAAACTTCTTGGGTACCTTTGTTATGACAGTGGAACGAGAACGAGTGTTTTTGGGCGCGGTCCGAAATTCAAGATGGCTGCCAGCCTCCATTTTGTACCGACGATGCAGAAATCTTTTGTTTGTACAGAACTTCCATATGAAAGCTCTGATTTGAATACATTTTTGTATGAATGTTTAGTACCATGAGATACATAACATATCATACGGTTTTTTTTCTCGTGCTTAAATTATGCAAATTAGACTAACTTTGATTTATTTAGTGTTACTTTCAGCACTGTCAGTGCAAATGCCAATACGGCCCGGGCTAGAGGCCGCATTTATGAACCGATCTTTACGAAACTTCTTGGGTACCTTTGTTATCACCGTGGCACGAGAACGAGTGTTTTTAGGTCCGGTCCGAAATTCAAGATGGCCGCTGGCAGCCATTTTGTTCAAAATTATGGGCAATCAGATTTTTGCGCAGAACTTCCATATGTAAGCGCTGATTTGAAAAATTTCTTGTGTGAATGTTTAGTACCATGGGATACATCACATATAATTCGGGTTTTTTTCTCGTGCAGAAATTATGCAAATTAGATGAACTTTGATTTTTTCAGTGCTACTTACACACAGTAAGTACACATGTCAATACGGCGCGGGCTAGAGGCTGTATTTATCAACCGATCTTCACGAAACTTCTTGGGTACCTCTGTTATCACCTTGGGACGAGAACGAGTGTTTCTGAGTGCGGTCCAAAATTCAAGATGGCTGCCAGTGGCCATTTTGTACCGAAATTAGGTTTAATCAGTTCTTTGTACACAACTTCTATATGGCTAAGGCCGTATTTATGAACCGATCTTTACGAAACTTCTTGGGTACCTTTGTTATCATCGTGGGATGAGAACGAGTGTTTTTGGGTGTGGTCCGAAATTCAAGATGGCCACCAGCAGCCATTTTGTACCAAAATTAGTGCAATCAGTTTTTTGTACAGAACTTCTGTATGAAAGTTCTGATTTGAATAAATTTTTGTATGAATGTTTAGTAAAATGGAATACATAACATACAGTACGGGTTTTTTTTCTCGTGTAGAAATTATGCAAATTAGATGAATTTTGATTTATTTAGTGCTACTTACACACAGTAAGTGCACATGCCAATACGGCTCAGGCTAGAGGCTGTATTTATCAACCGATCTTCACGAAACTTCTTGGGTACCTTTGTTATCACCTTGGGACGAGAACGAGTGTTTCTGAGTGCGGTCCAAAATTCAAGATGGCAGCCAGTGGCCATTTTGTACCGAAATTAGGTCCAATCAGTTTTTTGTCACAACTTCTATACAGCTCGTATTTATGAACTGATCTTCACGAAACTTCTTGGGTACCTTTGTTTTCACCTTGACACAGGAAAGAGTGTGTTTTGGGGTGCCTTTGTTATCACTGTGCTATGAGAACAAATATTTTTGGGTTTAGTCAGACCCACTCAGGGACTCAAAAGATTTCTTTTCTAGTTTAGCATCTGACTGTCACCCACCTTTACAATACTTTACCTATACATTTGTTAAGGCTACGGTCAGTATTTATGTACAGACCGTTACAATACTTTTTTATATGTACCTTTGTTATCAGGTCATTACCTAGATGTTTGTCATTGCTGTGTCACATACTGTACATGTACGTGTCTTGACAAGTTGAGCTACAGTGTCATTGACACTTTCATTTGTTTAGTTGCTCTTTTCTGCACGCACCTTCCAAAAGGTCTCGAAGAGATGAGCTGTTAGGTTACAAGTCTTCCACATGATAGATAGACAACTCCACTGAGGCCATCTATAGTTCTAGTACCGTAAAGCGGTAGTTTTCTGGGCAAAAATATATTTCAAACTATTGCAAAGGTGTTATTTGCTGATAATTGAGCTTCTAAAACTCTTCACTGACTGCGAAAAAAATGTATTTTCGCCGTCATGGAACAGCCGCCCACCCGGTATAACTTCCTAGTTTTTTTACGACCCCCCCCCCCCCCTCCCCGCATCCCAACCAATTGCGGTTTGGAGGAAAAAATTCCAGGATTTTCGTGTCGAGGAAGGACAATTAAACACTGAATGCGACGCGAGCGACTCGATAAATTTATAATAACTCTTCTTTCATTTTCATTTTTTATTTCGACATTGTAGTGTCTGCAATTTCACTAGTGGGAACTCCAGAATGTGGTCCAGTGCTCGTTTACAGTAGTATACAAATTATGCTTCATTGACAAAATAGGGTTTCGTAACCTTGGTTTGAGTTGGAAATCGTGCAATGTAGGTTAGAAAGATATAAACGATGGAATGAACTTGACATTATATATATGTATTGCGGACACGATAAGGCTATGGATCCTGAATATGGCGTTAATTAAAATTTCCGAAATGTCAGCTAATTCACTTCTACACCACTCTTTCTCGGGTACTTCGTCATAGGTTTTTGGTCAGCAAGTTTGAAGGCTCACAGCAGATGCTCCAAAACTAGATCGAAATTACAAATTGAAAATTTGTGATTATAATTTCATCGCATCGCTCGTATCGCGCTCGTGTGTAGTCGTCTTTAAGTTTAAAACGATATGAAATCTGTTATTTGAAAGCGGATTTTAGCGATTAACACTTGTCGTTAACAGTGCCGTAGATAGCTTTTATCCGTGGGATGGGGTGGGCTGTCCAATATTTTCCAACAGAGTAAAACGGTTTTTAGACAATTTTTAGATTCGGCAACCAAATTTATATCCTTTTTGGCATCCAAAAGGGTTTCATTTTTAGACTTTCAGTTCGTAAAGATATGTTTTAGCCAAAATATCAATATTTTCCTTTCTACTTTGCAAAATTTCTTACGCAAAAAGCTTTACTATTTTCCCGATGAGTCGAACATTTTGCGACACAAATTTTGATGTGGTGTTTGTGTGTGTGTGGGGAGGGGGGGGGATTGCGCCTACCCTTTCCCTACCTACGCCACTGGTCGCTACGTTAGTTAGTTGATATGGAATGGGGAATTGGGGATGAGTGAAAGTGGCGGGAGCAAAGCCTATTTTCTGGGTATTAATATCCCCCACTCAGTCCTCCACCCACCCTCGCTACTATTTCGAAGAGACGAAACACTACTTTATGGCAATTTATAGCACTGGACTTCAAACCGAAAAGTCTACGGTTCGATCCCCGCCAGGGGTAATTGCACCGTGTCCTTGGGCAAGGCGCTTAATCCTGACGCGGTGTGTACTAAGGCGTACTGTACGTCGATTGTGCATTTGTCTTCAACCAAGGCTAACCCTGCTTATGTGGAGTTAGTCCGTTTGGGGAATCTGACAGTTGCTCGCCGCTGCTCGGTGGTTCTCTCCGGGTATTCCTGCTTCCTCCACCGGTAAAACTGTCCGACACGAGGTGACCCGGGCTGTCTTTAATCCCAAATAAATAAATAAATAAATAAATAAATAAATAAATAAATAAATAAATAAATAACAGGAGTTTTAGAGTCACCAGGTGAGAGATATGCACTCGGTTGAACGCAGCAAAAGTCGACGATAATTACGAACAAGTTGCATATTATAAACGGGATTCACGGTAATTTTCCTTTTCATGCGACCGAGCTTACATGGTGCTCTTCAGCTCGTTCAGTTTGTCGAGTCTTATGGGGTTTCTCAGCAGAATGAAATATGCGGAATCATTTGTAACCATCAATCCATGATTGTTTACATTTGTTAGATCTGTAACTGCATGAGAACAACGATCCCAGATTCTAATCGATAAATTTCTATAAATAATGAAACTCAGCGTGGGGGGACTCATGGTTATATGCTAGAAATCCCACTGCAAGCAATGCGTGGGGGATTTCATGATTTGAAGAGGGTTGCGACTCCATCCTCTCTTGATACTGTCAACTGAAGTACGTCGTTGTTCGCCAACCACACCCCTTTTTGGCATTCTCCGAGTTTTTGTCGTCAACCCACGGCTGCTGTGGAGCAACCATGCAAAAGTTTAACACACCAGGCTCCGTATTCACAAATGGAATCTTCATCTGCAATAATATTTTCAGCCGGCGGACAAATCCATTTCCATAAGTTTTTACAGTGATAAGACGTTAAAAAAATGTAAAATTTAATGTTAGACCAACATACATCAGATTCCAACATTATTATCCTTGTTTTCTTAATCGGGGTGGGGGTTTGGAGGGGGGGGGGGGGGGCATATTCTCATTATGAACTGTTTGAATCCTGGAAGCCCACATTTGAGCTTTATTCTGAAGTACAGATACTGCAATGTAAAGGTTTCATACTCGTGTAGCCGTGCTTTATATATATATATTAGAAGTGAAATTATCAAGTCTGTGTGGATTTGCCTTGTTACAATTGATGGGAGAGTGCCTCTGGGCACTCTCCCATAAATTGTAACAAGGCAAAAATATGTGAACAGATTTTGACAAACCAAAATATTTTGGCCCTTCAGCACTTAATTGTTTCATGGTTAGACCATTGGAATTCGAATGATCGACGGTTCGATCCCGATCCCGTCAAGTGCACTGTGGCCTTGGACAAGACACAAGGGGGCGCGGTGGTGCTGTTACCAAGGCCTACTGCACGTTGATGGTGTACTTGCCTTCAGGGAGCGCGGTGACTCAGTGGTAGACTGTTGGATTTCTATGCTAGAGGTCCTGAGTACGATCCCCGTCCGGGACGACCCGCGTTGTGTCCTTGGGCAAGGCACTTTATCTCGGTTGCCCAGCGGGGGCACGATGACGCCGTGCACTAAGGCGTACTGCACGTCGATGGTGCACATGTCTCCAACCGCTGTAACCCTGCATGAGCGGAGCTTGAACTGAGTTACAATGTTGGGGAGCTGGCAGTTGCTCGTCGGTGGTTCTCTGCGGTACTCCGGCTTCCTCCACCCGTGAAACTGTCACGGTCACGATTAGCCAGTGTGCATAAGTATGTGACCTTAAACACCAATAAATAAATAAATAAATAAATAAATAAATAAATAAATAAATACTTGCCTTCAATCCTTGTTAACTCTACTCGTATCCTGTTAGTAAGTTGGTGAGTCGACAGTTGCTCGCTTCTGCTCAGTGGTTCTTCCCGGGTACTCCAGCTTCCCACACCCTTAAAACTGCCTGACACGATTATGCCTTTGGCTGTTGAAAGTGTCGCTGATCCCCAGTAAACAAACAATAGCTTTGTTCCACAATTCACTACACCGTCATCAGAATTCTCTTCATTTTCCGGATCGTGTGATAACTTTGATTAGTGATACAATCCCTGGAACCATTATTTATTTATTATTTATTTATTAATTAGGGTTTAACAACACTTTAACAGCCAAGGTCATATCGTGTCGGTGACAGTTTTACGGGTGGAGGAAGCCGGAGTACCCGGAGAGAACCACCGAGCAATGACGAGCAGCTGCCAGCTCCCAGACATGGTAACTTCGCACTGCAGCACAGGCAGGGTTAGATTGGCTGAAGACATGCGCACCATCGACGTGCAGTACGCCTTAGTACACGGCGGCATCGTGCCCCCATGTGTCCCTGGAACCATACCTACCATACGATCTGGAGATTAAACAGAACAGGATGGTGATAAAATAACACTAAGCCGACAGTCAAAAGATTCAGATTTTGAAATACGACTAGCTTACACCGGCGTTCATGCCTGTACCGGATGAAGATTGATTGATTGTAAATATTACAACAAATAAAAATATGTGGCGGGACGAAAACATCTGGGGATGTGAGCTGATGGTCCGGTCTATATTTTCTGACCTTCCCGATCTGGTGTTCATTGTGTCGTCTGCTCGTCGAATTCTATATTTATACCACACTTCCAAGAAGTGGGTGTTATATTCACTGCGTGGAACCAACATCACACATTGCGATCGACGATCCGAAGAGTTTCAGAAAAGAGTTTTAACCACATTCAGATTAAATAAAAGATTTGTATTTTTTGCAAGAGGTGCGTATTAAAAATCTAATATCTGAGTGAATAATCTCCCCGTGTCTCCAAACAGACAGAGACTATTCTTAAACAAACATGCATACGTAGCCGTAATGTGGCCGATGAATAACTCCTGATCATTTTGAAAAAGTCACAAAGAGATGTAATGTTTACGTATTTATTAGGCGCTAAACGATAGATTGTCGAAGAAATTGTGGAAAGATAGAAATCGTATCCCCCATTGTGAATATATAGAAATTTTCACTTTCATGGTATCAATCAAAATGGCTGCTTTCAAAGCATCACTTCAAGGTGAATACGAGTCAAATTATCTCTGGAAATGACCAGTTGGTTCTGAAAACGTATAATGAAAAGAAAATCGAGTGTTTCTTCTGAGTGGATACCGATCATTTCCAGCAATAAATCAACACGTATTCAACTTGAATTGGTGCATGAAACCCGCTAGTACAAACATGCCCTGAAAGTCCGCAATATAAGTTTTTGGGTTGGTACGTCCTTTCAAAGGACGTACCAAACCAAAAACTTATTTTACGGATTTTCAGGTCATGTTTGGACTAGAAACCCGCCAGCTGAATCAGATTGCAAGACGCTATCTGTTCCTAGTGGGGAGCGCGGTGGCTCAGTAGGTAGGGGTGCAGACTGCAAGCCGAGAGGTCCTCGGTTCGAATCCCACCTGCGGCAACCGCGTTGTGTCCTTGGGCAAGACACTTCATCTCCATTGCTCGCGTGGGGGCACGATGACGCCGTGTACTAGGGCGTATTGCACGTCGATGGTACGCATGTCTTCACCCAATCTAACCCTGCCTGTGCTGCAGTGCGGAGTTACGCTGTTGGGGAGCTGGCAGCTGCTTGTCGTTGCGCGGTGGTTCTCTCCGGGTACTCCGGCTTCCCCCACTCGTAAAACTGTCACGGTCATGATTAGCCATTGTGCATATATATGTGACCTTAAACATCAATAAATAAATATCTGTTCCTAGTATCAATCAAATCACTTCCCCGTTTCGATGATTGAATGCGCTGTTTAGTTTCATGATTCACTTCAAGGTCGAAACGAGTGGAATTATCAGATTCTTGTAAAAAGCGTATAATAAAAAGAAAATCTAGTGTTTTTGAGTGGATACCGAAAATTATCTCACTTGTGATCGAGACAAATGGTTATTTTCGCTCGCTCAAGCGCTCGCGAAAAATAAACATTTGTCTCGGTCACTCATGGGATAATTTTCGGTATCCACTCAAAAACACTTGATATCCGCTATTTATCCTATTTGAATGTAATTTTCCAGTGGTTACAAAATATTTGGGGGGGGGGGGGGGCATATATGTATACAATTCCAATAAGTAACAACAGATTTATATAATATATCGAACTAGGAGAGAATTTGAGAGGAATGACAAAGCTTCGGTGTATGGCTATTCGGTATTTAGTGAACGGCTAATTGGATCTCATTTGAATTCTCCACTACGATGATCGCAATATCCAGTATCCGCTGCCCACAGAGATAATATCGTTGCCCTGTACGTCCTTACATCTGTCCGAAATTATTGTGGTGTGCTTTTGATATCCAGTGCTGTAAGTCCGCACGGAAATACCACATACAGAGAATGGATACAACAGCACACTATTATTCTCAAACATCAAAAAAACCTGGCATCACAGGACGTTATATATTTTCTGTGTTTTTTCGTTCTGTGCCATTGCCCTGTACGTCCTTACATCTGTCCGAAATGATTGCGGTGTGCTTTTTTCCCCCCTACATATGTGTACCACTTTTAATGAAACTTCTCAAACATGGCCATTAACCCTTTCACAGCAATAGGTCCGTACTGAGTACGGACACTAATTTTGATATCCAGTGTTGTAAGTCCGCACGGAAATACCACATACAGCGAAATGGATACAACAGCACACTATTATTATCAAATATCAAAAAACCTGGCATCACAGGCCGTCATATATTTTTTGGTTTTGTCGTTCTGTGGCACAGAACGACAAAACACAAAAAATATATAACTTCCTTTGGGGCACAGTTTGGACTACTTGTTCAGCTATTAGTGAGGGTTTTCTTTCTGATGTTCTAAAAATTCAAATATAAATCGAAAAAAAATAAAGTTACCTTTCTTGATACCATTCAAAGGTTAGTGTGACTCAAAAATGTCAGTACAATGGGAAATAAATTCAAGTGATAAGACACTTGGACGAGACATCCTTTTTTTCTGTGGGTAGCTGGAGGCTCCTGGATGAGATTATTACATTATGTTCAAATATGTACTAACAACTTTAAATTACAAATAAGTCTACGTCACCGATGTTTTCAGTTTTTTTCCCTTTAACCCCATTTCAGTTTTTTTCCCTTTAACCCCATTTCAGAGAAAAAAAGCTTTACTGCACAGGATATTATCAATTCGTGAAGTAGCGAAGGGGTTGTTAACAAGTGAACATTCGCATATTCCTAATTTTTTTTTAATCTGCGACAATTGTAACCAACTTATATCCCTTCGGTTTTAATATAGATTTATATAGTAGTAGACTATATTATTTAAGTTTCACGTTTCGATACGCATGGAACATATTACACATAGAATGTTTACAGAATATTTGTATGAAACCCAGTCTCTGAAGGCTTACGAGACACATTTTGATCATTGATTGGTCGTTATACATTAAGCATCACCCCGTCCCCGTCCACCTCTACAGTTAAAACTAGAAGTCCTGTCATGAACTGTGCGCTTATCTAGGCTTAATTGCGCGTAGGAATTGCGCGCAATTGCCATATCGAATGGCAACCAAAGCACTGCAGGTTCTCCTGGATACTCATAGCAAACACAGGCAATGTTTCTGCCAGTGGACCTCCGGGTTACCCGGAGGCCCATTGGCTGAAACATTGCTTGTGCACAGGTCATATGTACAGAATTTGGTAGCCTTACTGTGGTCATAACGTGTAGATTAACGCGCAGATCGACGCGCTATTTGTGCGCATTTCAGGACAGGACTTCTAGTTTTAACTGCAGAAAAGAATTGTATATACACCCATGCAGACATTTCGACGTGCTTCTGCATATACCCACGTACATATACAACCAAATATTTGAATCAATTTTACAAGTCCGAAAAACTGAAAAGTATTTACAGATATACAAAGAGCAAAAAATATACATAAAGCTTTTGAGAGGTCGATAAAGCAACATGTGCATACCGAAGTCAAACCCTCCCATTTTGGGAGTTCACGATTTCCTTCGACATGCAAATGTTCCTTCGTCGGCCTTTCAAAAATTTAAATTAAAATCGATCGTCAACCCTGGTATTTATGTTTAAAAGTTCAATAAGGTAATTGGCATATATTTATATATGACATTCTTGAGTGCAAAACTCCCCAACATTTGTGAATTGATTGCAGTGTAATTCTCAAACATGAAGACACACAAGTTAATGTACTCTTACTTTCACATTTGGGGGCGCGGTGGCTCAGTAGGTAGAGGTGCAGGCTGAATCCCACCTGCGGCAGCCGCGTTGTGTCCTTGGGCAAGGCACTTCACCCCCATTGCCCACGTGGGAGCACGGTGACGTTGTGTACTAAGGCGTACTGCACGTCGATGGTGCACTTGTCTTCAACCAATGCTAACCTGCTTGTGTGGAGTTAGTATGTTGGGGAGCTGACAGTTGCTCGCCGTTGCTCTGTGGTTCTCTCCGGGTACTCTGGCTTCCTCCACCCGTAAAACTGTCATGGTCATGATTAGCCATTGTGCAGAAATATGTGACCTTAAAAACACCAATAAATAAATACTTTCACATTTTCAGTCTGCGGCGAATTTAAACAGGTTATCTCCCTTCATCTTCGAAGCGTAAACGTTCATTGCTAAACCAGGTTCTTGTGTGCGGAACACTGACTACATTTATAGTATGGCCGCCGTGGACTGGTCACATTCCACGGGTGGACAACACTTCCACGGACGCAATAATATTAGATTCCAAACACCAGTTATAGGAATAATTGTGAAAAATTTAATTAATGAAGCACCGGGTATAACCCGGTGCTTCATTAATTAAAATTTTGCAGCTGATGATTTTTATAACCCGGTAAACGCACGCGTGGACATTACTGCCCACGCGTGGATGATGACCAGTCCACGGCGACTGTACTGTATGAATGGATTTTTTTGTGAAACTTTCAAACATGACCACTAACAAGTGAACATGCGCATTGCGCAGATTTCCAAATTTGAATTGACGAAGATTTCAACTGAGTAATTTCCCATTGAACTTAGAAGATTTAATGCAGATTTCTGCTTGAAACTGTTGCGTGCGAACTCTCCCAACGGTACTCTGATCACAAAAGACGACAGAGAATTTTGATCGCGTCGCGACCTGGTCGAAATCATCTTACGCTTTTCTCCCCACAACACACAGTTGAATCTCACCCTTTGGAAAAGAAATGCGAGAACATTCAACCCGAGATGCCATCTTCATTTGTTTTTGTGATTCAGTTCGCAATATGTTATTTAGAAAATCTCGACTTATCGGTGTATAACTGTGTCGCGACCCGATTGTGATCTGATGGAGAAACATGTCACTCTGTGATTACAGAACTGTACATTTATGAACTGATTTCCATGAAACTTCACATACATGATCATCAAGAAGAAAAAAAATGTGCATATAGGGATGAAAGTTTTCAGGGATTTTCAGGGCTTACATTTCATCTAAATTTGGGAGAATCTATTTGGATTCTCGCGAAAATGGTTGCGAAAATCCGTACCTGCAATGAGTGTCCTGGACCCCATTTGGCCATCTGGTTGAACCCCTTTGTATACTGATAACATATGTAGTGTTCAACCGATTACCCAAAATGGTCGCGACCGATTACCGGTCATTTGAGCTCAGAATCTGCCGATTCTGATGCCGATTCAGATTGTAATACCGTGCACTACTAGACAAGTCGAGGCTGGAGAGAACGACATTAAACTGAACATTTTTTGTCACAGTGTCCAACTCCGTTGAGTAGGTTCGCAGTAAAATTACAAGTCGCGCACACTTGGGTGGTAAACGTGGCTCTGTGAGCCACGTTTACCGCCCAAGTGCGTGCGACTGGTAATTTTACTGCGACCTGAGGCAATGGAGTGCAACCTTCAGTTTTCCGGTATGAACTGACGATTGCCGCAAGTACGCTCACTTGGAAGCTTTACATGCCGTTTAACTTGTATATCCCGTAAAGGGGCGTCCAGAGAGATTATTAAGAATACACATTGCGGTTGTTTCTCAACTTTATTGAATGGTATCATTGACATCATTTTACATTAACAATTGCAGAAGATAATAAAATGCGGTTAATGAATCATCACAAAATGCTTGGCAACAATCGGTTGAACCGATGTCCCAGGAGCCGTTGCCGTTGTCATCCGATCGCCCACAACCAGCCGATTGTTGTGGCCGGTTCCGATCATCGGTTGAACACCAAACATATGTTAGTTCTCTTCCTATCACAGCTTTTAAATTTTTAAAATATAAACTAATTTTGATAATTTGTAAGAAAATAAACAATATTTATCAAAAAAAACCTCAAACATATAGTCATTGGAACCGGCCCGCGGAGCCGATTCCAATGACAGGCAGTATTTGTACATTTTATTGACATGTCAGGATATTTCAGGTCATGTTAGCCTTGTATTGGTTAATTTCCCGTTGCTGTGTTCAGTGAAGGGTTACATTGACTCAATTCTTTTTAATCTAATCCTGGCAGAGGTGCGGCGAGAATCTGCATGGATTCCCGCTGGCTTTGTTGCACGAATCTTTGCGTAAATGGATTCTCGGATTCTCGTCGAAATATGAGCCCTGGATTTTCCTTAATTCAGGTCGTTTTACAGGGTTTGATCATTCAGAAATTTATAATTTTCAATGAGGAGTGGCTTCATTCAACAATTTCAGAGTGTTTTATATCTGAACCCACTTTCACCACCGTAAACACGTCAGCAGTAAGCCGTGGATTCTCCCGATCTCTCTCCAGTTTGTGTCTTTGGGTCAAAGCAATAGCCCTTGGTTCTCGATAAAAAGGATTTTCAGCTATTTTTGTCAAAATGCATAATCCGCACTATGTGCGTATTCAAAAAGTTTTAATCGGCAACTTGTACGTATCTATCACACGAACTGACACCTTTTTCCTATTAAGATCATACGTTAAAAACGGAACAGCACGACCATTCCTTAATATTTCGGAAGTTGACCTCGGTGAACACGGTAGTATTTTTTAGCAAAATCGCAATCATTGAAAATTACTCGAGATAAGATGAATAAAATTAAAATACTTCCAGTTGAATCGCTTAATGAGTTTGAATCGTTAATTATGTGTCATGGCCTCATGGGAGACTATTTTTTTTAGTTCAGCCCAACAAGGTATACATTTAATTGGAGTAGGGCACTGTAAATATCAAATTTCGGGTCAAATCGAAATCCCGAATCAAATCTGGCAGAGAATTTCAAATTGAATCGGATCTCGATAGAATCTCGGGATACATTTTTTCAACTGCTCAGATTGTAAAAAAGCGGGCGGATGCGGTTGATTTGTAAGATAAACTATTATGTCATTTGTATCAGAGAGCCAATAGATAGATCTCTAATCGAATCATGTCTGTTATTCGAAATGGAATCTCGAATAAAACATCATCAAGACATGCCTTCGTCGACGGCATGCATTGATGATGTAGTTGGAATATTACCTTGTTACGATCACAGTTTATCGTCGATATTGCTTGGAAACCTTAACTTTGCATTTAACAGTGGTGAGGACTAGTAATTGACATTAACATGGTTGGTGGCATTTTTATAAGTACGGATGTTAGTTATGTTGGTGTAGCGGAAGATACACTTTTATTTCAACAGTATTTATGGACGATTTCCATCTGAACTGTAAGCTTTGTGATAGAGCTGTAGGTTTTTAAATTTCTTGTTCGGTTTCGGTTTTGGTTTTTCAGGTGGTTTTCGGTTTGTTCATGAGGCCAAATAAAATTCAATAAAACTCATTCTTATGTCCGGAGTCATAACTGAAAGGCAGTGAAACTCAACGAAGGCCCGAAATAAGCTATAATACATGAAGAATCAGGAAGTCCAATGTAATAATTACCTAAATATACAGAACTTTTATTGTGCGTGGCCATTTTTCGAGGTCTGACATCTACACACAACTTGAGGAAAGCTGCAAACACAAAATCTGAAATGTCGGAAATTCACAGAACGTAGACTTCCCAGAGTAGTGAGAGTACCCAGACACTGCCATTGGCAGTGTCTGGGTACTCTCACTACTCTGGGATGGCTACATTCTGTGAATTTCTGCAGCAAGAGAGTATTTAATAAAAAACGAAAAACCTTAGATTACGGAATGTCGACGGCTTCGGTTTCGGTTTTTAAAAAAAACCCTGAAAACCTCGGTTCGGTTTCGGTTAACCTACAGCTCTACTTTGTGAGACGATGAAGATGACGGATACGAAGCTATATGCCTATGAAAAAGATTCGAGAGGAAACGAATCGTGCACCCGATTTCGAATCGAACCGAACCGAATATCTACTTAAGATTCGAAATCAAATCGAATCTCGAAGGTTCGCAGGGCCCTACCAACAGATCTTTCGAATATCAGATTTTCTTGATTACTTTCACGGGAATGAAAATTACCATACTATTATTAGAAAATGCATTGAATGTCTGCTTCCCATTTGGACAATTTGTGACGCTACATTTTAAAAGTAAATTGTTCCTTGGAATAACTGGGAATTCTCTATATGTATTAATACTGATGTCGTTTTATCATTGTAGTCGCTTCCGTGTTCCATAAATATTACATGAGACTCATTGCGACAAAATGAAAAAAGACCCCTTCACACATGCTGATCAAACGCAGTACCGACAGTCAGTGATTGTGTGCGGTACACTTTTCCATCATTCTTCACGCTCTGTGTATATCGTTTTAAGTTTTTATTTGATTTGCTGACGTGTTACAACACTATTCATTGCCTCTGGAACGTCGATCAAAAAGGTAAGGGTAAACCCATTATACAAAATAGACAACAGTTTTAGTGACAATGTGAATTTATTAAAACTCCGAATTTAACAAGACGAGCAATATTAACAAATAACAAGATAGCTACATATCGACATGATTTCGTTGGCGGAATTGGCCGCATTTCGGTGGTAGTCTGCCGCAAGTTGCACCCCTCCCCACCCTGTGATACTGCCAACGTGGATGCAGTTTGGCAGTTCACAATATCGTGTGTCAGCTTGATATTATGAGTGAATTTATTTTTCATAGGGATATGATCTTACAGTTGGGATATCTGATTTCTCCTTTTGAATACTGGGTGAAATTATCACTTCTCAAATACGATATTTTTACTCTACGAAAGTATGCTTGCATCAGATGAAATGAAAAACAGAGCTCATCCCAACAGGTATAATCAAGCATGCACGCATTCAGGTTTCTATAATAGTGGGTGCCTTAGCTAGTTGGGTGAGGTATCTGAAAGGCCGTTGTGTGGGTTTCGCCCCCCCCCCCCCCCTAGTCCTAACTGGAACCCTCGGGTCGTTTTCCCTCCTCCCACTTCCCTAAAGACACGTGGAGGGAGATACGATCTGAGGGTCCTAGTTAGGACTAGCCATCTATCCCCTCCAAAAACAGTTTGCAGAATCTAGTGCTCTTAGTGCGAAGCTAAGGCATTTGTAGCGTGTGCAGTCCCTATATCGGAGACCTATTTTGGGCTCTGTGATGTGTGAATGTTGCATTGAACCATTATTTTTTTGGGGAGGGGAGGGGGGCATCGAACAAAAAAATTGGGGAGGGGGCTTCCCCCCACCCTCCCCCATGCTGCGCTACTACTTCTCGAATTGGGCGAATAATCTTAAGGTAACACCATTGTTCGACTCGTACTATGTAAGGCGACTTTTTAGGTTGCATAGATATTTCACATGAGACGAGAAGCCTTCAAATTTTACTTGAAATACAATACCAGCCAAAACGACATGTCCAGTAACCACAGTGTTTTTTTTTTTTAATAATGATGTTTCCTACGGTAATAAATAATTCCAAATTCTGACATACATTTCCTGGGATAAAAATAATAAGACCAACTTTAATAAATATAAAAATGCTTTCCTGAATAAAGTGTCGAAAATCAGGAGCATCTCTATCCCAGCTTGTGTAAATTCAAAACATGGACTCGCCTGCATATATTTAATGCATCCAAAAAAAATTCGAAAAATATTTGTTAGACATTTCCGCTATCCTATAAGGTATGTTAACATGTAATAACAAATTCTTCGGTAATTACAGTCCGATTTTTTTCTCTTTATATATGTCGCGGTAAAAACTGGAATCTGGTAACATCTGAGATTCAACCAGCAGAAGTTGTAATTCCAGTATCTTCAATATTCTCCAACTGGGAACTGAAGTTCCAACTTCTTCTGGAAGAAACTTGATTTCCAATCCCTACTGGTAGACTTTGGAAGTGCATAATTCAATATTTAATCTAGACTTCTACCAGTAGAAATTGGAATTTTATATTCTTTTTTTATAAAAAGCGGAATGATTTATTTCAGAAAAATAAGGGAAGGGAGAAAGGGAGATAAAAAACAACAAAATTTCAAATTTATTTACAAAAAATTTAAATTCTCTTGAGATGCATATGAGAAAACATTGTGAACAGAGATATGTTTCTGGCATGGTATCCTAAACGAAGCTTCGAACTTCGATTTGAAATAATCCCACTGATTCGATTCAATTTGATTTTAGTTTAAAATTATTTATTTCCAACTGTATCGGGAAGCTTATAATGGCAATAAAAAACAATGTAGTGGATTCGACAGTAAGCACAGGACTTATAATTTATTGATTTATTGATGTTTAAGGTCACATATTTATGCACAATGGCTAATCATGACCGTGACAGTTTTACGGGTGGAGGAAGCCGGAGTACCCGGAGAGAACCACCGAGCAACGACAAGCAGCTGCCAGCTCCCCAACAGCGTAACCCCGCACTGCAGCACAGGCAGGGTTACATTGGTTGAAGACATGCGTACCATCGACGTGCAGTACGCCTTAGTACACGGCGTCATCGTGCCCCCACGCGGGCAATGGAGATGAAGTGTCTTACCCAAGGACACAACGCGGTTGCCGCAGGTGGGATTCAAACCGAGGACCTCTCGGCTTGCAGCCTGCACCTCTACCTACTGAGCCACCGCGCTCCCACAGGACTTATAAGTTGTCGTATCCACAAAGCGGAACATGTATAGATTATCAGAATTTTAGCCCCGTCGAGATGTTCTCAAAATTGTATAAATCATATCCCCCTGAACTGGGAGCGCGGTGGCTCAGTAGGTAGAGGTGCAGGCTGCAAGCCGAGAGGTCCTCGGTTTGAATCCCACCTGCGGCAACCGCGTTGTGTCCTTGGGAAAGACACTTCATCTCCATTGCCCGCGTGGGGGCACGATGACGCCGTGTACTAAGGCGTACTGCACGTCGATGGTACGCATGTCTTTAACCAGTCTAACCCTGCCTGTGCCGCAGTGCGGAGTTACGATGTTGGGGAGCTGGCAGCTGCTCGTCGTTGTTCGGTGGTTCTCTCCGGGTACTCCGGCTTCCTCCACCCGTAAAATTGTCACGGTCATGATTAGCAATTGTGAATAAATATGTGACCTTAAACATCATTAAATAAATAAATAATCCCCCTGAACTCTTCTCCTGTCATCAGGTCTCCTGTATACAGGAGACCTGATGACAGAAGAAGAGCTCAAAGAACTTTCCGTTTCCGAATCTTTTCCGATTCCGTTTCTAGAATATTCAGCATATTGAAAAAAACATTTCTAGCATTGATTCAAAGAAAACGAATCTTTATGGATTTTTTTTTACATTCAACTGTCAGGAATATTGTAGTTGGTCGGAAAAGCGAACCCTATGTTCGCTTTTCCGATCAACCGAATTATTCCAGACGAATGAATGTGAACATAAGCGATGGGCTACTTTAGGGTTATACGAGTTCAATGCCATAACACCGTCAAATTCCCATTAGATTTAGACTGGTGGCGTGAGAGTTTGATCGCCGATTTTTTGGTAGGGTTCTCTTTTCTAACCAACTGAAATATTCCTGACGATTGAATGTTTAAAAAATGCCATAAATTTTCATTTTGTTTGAATCAACGCAAGAAATGTTTCTCAATCGAGACTTGATTTAAGTGAATCTTTAATGGCTTTACAATTACTATAAATCATGTTTGCTTTACAAATGATTATGAATGAAGGCTCACCACAGCTGCTGTTGTTCGATTCCTCCGCGTAGTTCAAACAATTGTGTTAATATCTTAATACTTCAAGGCGAATTAAATAGTTGTTTACTTGAAAACGCATAACAGTTGAACGAAAGAATATCTGTTTATCTTTGTGAGTAAAGGGACGTCATATTAAATCCATGGTTGCCCGTACGCAAACTCCACGAAAAAGTTGGTAAACAAACAAACCATAACAGCGGCGGATTCCTAACTTGCAGAATTAGACTGATGGCCTGGGACCTTGATTGACGATAACAGTGAACAGGAAGAGCCATAAAATCTGACAAGTTGTTTCTTGTCAAATGTTGTATGCCTCAACCGGCGTCACACTTCAAACTGGGGATTGGGACTTTACTTTTGTTAATGTTATTGGAGTTAACGACACTTTCGACAGCCGGGGCCACCTCATGTCGGACAGATTTGAGGGTGGATGAAGCCGGAGTTCTCTGAGAGAACAACCGAGTTGCGGCGAGCAACTCTCTCTGCCAACGTACTAATTCCGCACAAGCAAGATTAGCATTGGTTAGAGTCAAGTGCACCACCGAAGTGCAGTACGCCTTCGTACACATTGCCACCGCGTCCCCACGTGAGCAATCGCGATTAAGTGCCTTGTCCAAGGACTCAACACAGTTACCCCTGGCGGGGATCGAATCGCGGACCTTTCGGTTTGAAGTCCAATGCTGTAACCACAGAGCCACCGCGATCCGAGACTTTACTTAACCCTTTACCCAACGTAACGACCAAAGCCGGCCAGCGCTATTCTCAAAATCGTGAGTTAAATTTCATTATTTTTTGTCTCAAAAACATAGGTTATGACCCCTCATTGGAACGAGCTCGTCGAGCTCGTTCCAATGAGGGGTCATAACCTATGTTTTTGAGACAAAAAATGAAAAAAATAGTTGTTCAAGAATTTGTTTTTGCAAGTGTCGTCTGCTTTTCATGATAGGTAAAGGGTTAAAACACCTACTTGGCCATAGATCTTGAACAATATTTGAGTTCATTGGATTCACTCTAATTTCTCAGGCTTGTACGAGGGAAACAAGTGCCCACCAACAGAGCAGCGTTGTTTACAAGTCAAATGTAGAAATAAATAGATGTACTTAATTCACGTGACTAGCATTACTGTACTTAATATACTCAGTAAAGCGGATTTGACACACATACTTGACGAAAATAAATCGCGGTAGCTGCAACAGATTTGTTTAGTGAATAAATGTGTGGGACTTTGTGTTCATTGCACTTTACCATGCATGTCCGGGGTGCTTTGAATGTCTAGAAGGCGGAGATTTTATTTATGTTTCCGGTGTGTGGGACAAGTGCTTGACATGCGACTATGCTGTTGCATCGAGGAAATCTGTTTTGCGCTTTTCTGTGAAAGTATTCAGACTGAATATCGCCCCATAATTGTGGCATTCTTAAAGTGTGGAATTAATGACATTTCAGGTTGGTAACTTTTAATCAACTGTTTTTTTTAATAATGGACAAATAAACAAATAAATATCGGATTAAATTGTATGTGCATGTTCACATATCTATTATAGTGACTTGGCAGTCAGTATAAAGAGTACAAATTGTAATTGTAAATTATGTTTATTGTCAACTTTTTGTGTTACCCGCAATTTGAACCATGTGAAGCTTCCATTCGATAACGACTACCTGGTTCGGGAGACATTGAATCGGTTTCCTGATTAGTATATTTTCCAGTCGGGTAACTCGTGTTTTTCCCAGTGGTGGCTCCGGGGGGGGGGTCAAAAGCCCCCCCCCCGTCGGAGAGGTCCAGCCCCCCCCCCCCCCCCCCCCCATCGGAGATTTTTAGTCAGTCCGTCGGAGAGTCTCGTAAACCCGACTTCACGAGAAATTTCCGACAATCGAATGTGGACATCTCGTCTTGTCAGTCTCGAACCCGTGCAGCACTGGAACTTTGATAGAGAATAGTGATTCTCAGGAAATTCCTTAATGTCGTTCGTCAAACTGGCTTTATAGATGAAATATTTCCCGACCTTATTATAATATGTTTACTTTAACCCTTTACCTAAGGTAACGGCCAAAATCGGCCAGCGCTATTCTCAAAAAACGCCAATTAATTTTCATTATTTTTTTCATTTTTTGTCTCTAAAACATAGGTTATGACCCCTCGTTGGAACGAGCTCGTCGAGCTCGTTCCAACGAGGGGTCATAACCTATGTTTTTGAGACAAAAAATGAAAAAAATTAGTTATTCAAGAATTATTTTTGCAAGTGTCGGCTGCTTGTCAGGTTAGGTAATGGTTAAATAATCAACAAACATACTCAATTTGCTTCTATTTTGGTTCTCCAATTTACCAATTTTCACTCATTTTCCTTCGTTTGGGAGGTCAAATGTTATAGCCCCCCTGTCGGAGAGGTCAGCTCCCCTGTCGAGAAATCCCTGGCGCCACCCCTGGTTTTTCCCGACGGGACGATGTCAAAAAATGCATTCAAGCGGCGGAATCATCCAGCAGAAATGGCTAAAAATAGTTACCGATTGAGTTTTCGCTTCACTCGCCTTATTGGCATGATTATCTGTCTTACAAGGCACATTGTTACAACAGCCCTTATAAAATGGAGCGCGGAAATACCGCGCTCCACTTTATAATTACTGTTGTAACAATGTAACTTGTAACCTCTGCACTCGGATAATAATGCTACCTACAACATGCGGGATGCGCAAGGATATGCATGGTAAGGATGTAATTTGGTAAAGTAAGAAGTGCTTTCACGAAAAATATTGAGCGCTGTTACCCATTCGATTTGAAGTCAATGCCGTTTTGGACATAAATTCCTATTCGCAGAGCTCCTTTTCGAAGTGGTAGCGCAGTTCCATGACACTGCCCAAGTAGGACCCACAGCCAACGCTTCTTCTGTAGCTGTCAACGTATTCACCAGCAGCCCCGTAGTTATCTTTAGATAGGGATGGGGAGACCCACGTTAACCTGACAATGAGATGAAGCTGTAGTCCGACTTTTATGTTCACTAAACTGTACTCACTAATTGTTCTTTTCAACGAAATTAGGCACACCGATCGGTAATGTCGTGGTGTAAGCTGTGAGAGTGTGCCACGCCTTTTATCGAGGGTCTTTCTGAAATATTCGAGAGCAAGTTCTACTTATTAAACCACCTGTGGTATTTGTGCCTCAGTAGAGGTCTTTGAACAGACCAAGTTGCCCCGCTTGAAAATACGGAATACTCTTGGCTGCTGAACGTTTAGGCTTTCTATCTGGAGCATTGTTTTCTAACTTCGTGTCTGTTGATAGGGAGCGTGGTGACTATGTGTTTAATGTACTGGGAAGGGCACCATTCCGCAAAATGCGACCCAATATAAAAGTCTGCCAAATTTTAAATTTTGTTGAAAAACTCTTTGAAAAAATGAAACTTTGTTTGTAACTACTCTAGTTAAGATAGAAAGTCGACTGTCGGGCAATAGGAATCTCCCAATGACTTTCCGGTGAAGCAAAGAAGTTGGGTGTGTCCCCACTCCACCTCTGTGTCTGCTACCCACCTGTTCACACATTGTGAAAAGTTCGTCATCAAAATGCTGAGAGTGATTTTAAGATATTTTATTACTTTCCAATCCCGGTTTGATTGTAAACGATAACTTCACAAGTGAATTATGCAATCAACAATTGTGTCATGTATCCGTGCTCGCAAACGAAGACGCTTTGCCGTGGGTGTAATAGGGACTCCATTGTTTTTTTGTTTTTTTTTAACCCTTTACCTACCATGAAAAGCAGACGACACTGGCAAAAAAAAAAAATTCTTGAATAACTAATTTTTTCATTTTTTGTCTCAAAAACATAGGTTATGGCCCCTCATTGGAACGAGCTCGTGCCAATGAGTTGTCATAACCTATGTTTTAGAGACAAAAAATGAAAAAAATAATGAAAATTAATTGTCGATTTTTGAGAATAGCGCTGGCCGAATTTGGCCGGTACGTTAGGTAAAGGGTTAAATAATAATTATCGTTAATAATGAGAAGTAATAAACATAGTAATCGCTTACCTGGACTGGGTACGTGAAATAATTCATGAGAGGTGAGGGACGTTGTACAAACACGAGTGCGCGAATGCGCACGAGTGTTTTACAATATAGTCCCTCGCCTCGAATGAATTATTTCACGTACCCAGTCCAGGCAAGCGATTACTCTCTTCTATGTACCAATCACATTATATAATATAAGAGGATTGGGTTTACTGCGTAAACACCGCTGAATAGAATTTTTTACCCAAATGATCACTCAAATTCTGAGAAAAAGATGGAAACACAAGCTGAGCTTCAGGCAATGGACTTTCGTATTTTACCCGTGAGTGCATTGTCTAAAACGTTGCTTGACTGTTTATACTTTTTACAGGATTTTTGAGTTATTGCTTCAGAGGAAACTCCACTTCGCGAGTGTTTATGGTGATCCACTTCTTCGGGTGGGGAGTGGGGTGTCTTACTGATTACAGCATTCAACTTTAAACCGACATGTCGGCGGTTCGATCCTAACGCGTGCCATCTGCGCTGTTTTCTTGCGCAAGTCACTTCATCCCGTTTCCTCATACGAGCGTATACTCTGTTGCTCTGTACTAAGGCGTGCAAGTTGCTGGTGCATGTATTTGCTTGGTGTTGGTGTTATTCGGCGGTTCTCTCCGGGTGCTCTGGCTTCTTCCATCCGTAAAAGTATCCGACTCGATGTGACTCTGTCTGTTGAAAGCATTGTTAAACCACAATAAACAAACAACCCACCCTTCCCCAGGGGCACGTTAGCTCAGTGGTTTTACGGCATTGGACTTCAAGCCGAAAGGTGCATGGCTCCATTCCCAGCAGGGTTAACTGTGTTGTGTCCTTGGGCAAGGGACTTGATCCCCATTGTCCACGGTGTGGCACGGTGGCACTGTGTACTAAGGCGTATTGCACGTCGATGGTGCATCTATCTTCAACCAATGCTAACCCTACTTCTATGGAGTTGGTACGTTGGGAAGTCTGACAGTTGCTCGGCGTTGCTCGGTTGTTCTCTTCGGGTCCTCCGGCTTTCCCCACCCGTAATACTGTGCGACAAGAGGTGACCATGGCTGTTAAAAGTGTCTTTTCAACCCCAATAAATAAATAAATAAATAAATAAATAAATAAATAAATACCAAAGAGATGTCTCTCTTATTTTTTCAACATCGATAAATGGCGCGTCCGTCATGTACTGAAATGTTCTATGAAAGTTTGGAGAACCACCAAGTGAGAGATCTTTTCATCCTTTTATATACCTTGATTCGACTGATTACATTGATGTCACTTTTGTACACTTATCTGCTTATACCCGTCTTCCTCACGGTGTGCTGTAATAATCGACAATCATCGACTGCTTTGTTGTTTGTATAGGCCTCGGGTGTTGGTCACGTTGATTTCTGCAAATACGTTTTCGCAATCTGACAAATCCTTACATAATGAATTGAAGAGTCAATTTCCTGTCCGGACCGGGAAACAAATCAAATTCCCCTCTCATATATTCCCCAAATATATGTATAGACCACGTTCGCGGAATCTCTTGGAAGCAAATGAGTGCTTGTTTCCGGTGAAAAACACGTTCTGTTTTACTGGTAAAACAAGACCCGGTAACAAACTCCCTTGGTGGGAGAAGCGCCATGCGAGTTTCAAATTTAGGGTCTAATCGAATCCCAAATCAAATCAGACTGAAGATTTCGTATCGAATCGAATCTCGAATGGAACCATCATCGCTCTTCAAGCTGCGGATGTTGACCATTCTTACAGCCATAAATATTGCCAGTCTGCGCCCCCAGTTTCGCATTAAATCACCCGCACTGGGGCAGATTGCATGTATAATAATACAATATTAGTATAATTAAGAACATTTGATACAGCATCATCAGCAACAGAATATCCTGTCATGTCTCAGTATAGTCCTTTTATAATATATAAAGAGAAATATATAATGATATTTCGAACACATGTATATATATACCCATGCACACATCTGCATACACACACATCTATACACCAGGGGTGGCGCCAGGGATTTCTCGACGGGGGGCTGACCTCTCCGACAGGGGGGACTATAACATCTGACCTCCCAAACGAAGGAAAATGAGTGAAAATTGGTAAATTGGAGAACCAAAATAGAAGCAAATTGAGTATGTTTGTTGATTATTTAACCCTTTACCTAACCTGAAAAGCAGACGACACTTGCAAAAATAATTCTTGAATAACTAATTTTTTTCATTTTTTGTCTCAAAAACATAGGTTATGACCCCTCGTTGGAACGAGCTCGACGAGCTCGTTCCAACAAGGGGTCATAACCTATGTTTTTGAGACAAAAAATGAAAAAAATAATGAAAATTAATTGGCGATTTTTGAGAATAGCGCTGGCCGGTTTTGGCCGTTACCTTAGGTAAAGGGTTAAAGTAAACATATTATAATAAGGTCGGGAAGTATTTCATCTATAAAGCCAGTTTGACGAACGACATTAAGGAAGTTCGTGAGAATCACTATTCTCTATCAAAGTTCCAGTGCTGCACGGGTTGGAGACTGACAAGACGAGATATCTACATTCGATTGTCGGAAATTTCTCGAAGTCGCGTTAACGAGACTCTCCGACGGACTGACTAAAAATCTCCGACGGGTGGGCTGTAGCCCCCCCCCCCCGACCCCCCTGGCGCCACCACTGCTGTACACGTACACTACTACACCCAGACACACCCTTCACACACACATCCCCACACCCACCCACCCACACACATCATATGTACCGTTTCATTCAGTTTACGGCTCCAACTCTCTTCACTTCACTAAACTTGTGAAATAACCATCCAGATGTTAAGAGTTGCAAATGGAATTTTTGCTTCCAGGACTGTGTCAATTAATTCCACGTGGAAAAATGTTCGCCATTCAAATGTCATTTCAATTTTCATGCATCTGAATGAGTGTTTGTTTCCGATCATTGTTCATTCACTACACACATATAGTACATTGGGTTTGTACAGGTTGTGGAGAGGTGGAAAGTCTTGGAAAACTGTAAATTGATTTTCAGGCCTGGAAAAGTATGGACAGTTGGGGTGGGTTCTGGAAAGGTTTATGGAAAATGAACAGATATGTGTAACATGGGTAGTTCTCCTGTATGATGTTGTACTCCCAATTTTTAGGGTTCACCAAGAATCGCTACTTGAGTCATAGGTGTTTGGGGCGTCTTAGCTTTTAAAGGTTTGGTGGTTTGTATACATTTTTGCCACACCATGATAGAGTACATCTGGCGGCCCTACGGTTGCTTCTAGGCAGTATATAATTCTGTTCCCTCTCCCCCACCTAGAAACAACTGCCAATGTACTTTGAATGCAGCTTAAAAGTTTACATAAAGTCTCAATGTTTGAGCTTCGTTTGTACTGCAGTACAAAGGGAACAAGTTTGGAATTGGGATTAGGGTTAAAAGAGTTGACAAAAGGTGATGAGAGGGAATGTTATTAGTTACCCCGTGTCTGATCACGTGGTACGGGTTTTTACCTACCCGAAGTCAGCCGTATCCCATACGGCTGACTTCGGGTAGGTAAAAACCCGTACCACGTGATCAGACACGGGGTAACGAATTTATCTATTGACTTTCCGCCATACAGATTTCTGTGGAATTTTTGTGCAAGAGTTTTTTGTGAAAATATGCCGATATGACTAGTATAAAAAAAATTATTGAATTTCTTTTTTTTCTTTTTTGTCTCAAAAACATAGCTTATGAACCCCACATTGGAGGATATTCGACAAGCTCATTCCAATAAGGGGTCATGAGCTATATTTTGGAGATAAAAAATTAAAATATAATACATGTACACTGTAAAACTGGAATGACGCGTCTTCTACGGGGTATGGACAATTTGTAGATTTCGGAATGAGGCTTCCACTGGGTATGGGAAATTTGTCAGTGGCTGGGCGGACGTATCGTGGGTTTCAATGAATATGGTCTCATACCACGTATCTATCAACCAATCAAATCGAAAAATTCACTTTAGTCAATAGATGAAATTTTATACCATGATTACCTATTCTTTTATATATATAAAGCCTATGACATAAATTTTAGCTTTACACACCAACCGTGGTGAACACGCCAGCAATGGGATTTCAGTAGTTAAAATTTACACCTACAGTGGAACTACATCCAAGTTGACCTTTGGGGACCTCGCCTCGAATGCAAACTTGTCCAAATTTATCACTCGTCGCCTCGTGAAGAATGAAATGGAGCTGGCAATTATTTATTACGTTTTTAAACAAGTTTATCTCATAAGATACCGCACATTAACAAACTTACGTTGTCTCATGTCAATAGAGTATCCATAACTCGAAATAGTGTGTTATGTAATTAAAATGAAAAAGGCCCCGTAATTTGCGCGTTTCGTTTTCTATTTCGTTTCGGCGAATAAAATGCCAGAGTAACTACCGCCCATGGCTCATGAAAACAAAAACTGATTCGCACGTGTGAATATTGATTTATTCAACATTTAATCTCTTATTAATCTGATGATCATGGTATAAATAAAATATACCCAAAGTAGTTTGGTGTACCAAATGTTCACCGCTCGTGACGAAGTGGTGTTAACCGCGCGGTAAAGGCGCGCGGTTTACACCACTTTACCACTCATGGTGAACATTTGGTACACCAAACTACTATGGGTATATTCTATATATATATTGAGTTACATTTAACGTTTGGGGTTATGGAAATTTGATGTCAGAAGTATGGAAAAGGTAGGAGAACGTTATGGAAAGCCAAATTAACTAATCTGTATGAACCCGGTACATAGTTTTCTGTTTGAAACATTTACGCTGTTCTGGTTTAAAAGGGCATGATAAACAAGACGTGGGGTTAGGGCAATCTATAAGGGGACACATCAAACCTTTATCTAACATTTCGAAAGGACAACACTTGTGAAATAATTTCTCAAAAAACAAAAAATATCATTTTTTGCACACAACCAAGCCATTGACCGAGGAGTTCGAGCAGCTCGTTCCGAATGCTCGTCATTTCATGTACACGCGACACAATCAGGCTTATCATTTTCGGGTGAGATATTGCCCTCGGCCCCAGTCGCATTCATAAATTCAAAATTATTCAAGCAGTAAACACCCTCTTCACCGAGTATTCTGAGGACGGTGGAAGTTGATTTCACGGCGTTCCACGTAAACTGGAGATGACGGCTTCCTCCACCCGTAAAACTGTCACGGTCATTATTAGCCATTGTACATAAATATGTGACCTTAAACATAAATAAATAAATCACTAATTATTTAAGAGTGCATGTGGGTACTCTTCTTCAATAATTTGAAATAAACAAATTTTGATGAACATATTCAAGCCACTAAAAGTAATGTAGCCCTCAACCAGTTAACGAATGTGTTTTCACAGGTGTATATAAGTCTTATTATCATGAAAAAAATTAGGAAACTTCACCTCCTAGATTTAAATTATATTAATGGAAATGACAGTGTCTGTAGTGTATTGTATGTCACGATGCACAAACTGTTGATATAATGAACAGAGAAAAGTTACAGAACATCAAACGTAGGTGAATTTATTTATTTATTGGTGGTTAAGGTCACATATTTCTGCACAATGGCTAACCATGACCGTGACAGTTTTACGGGTGGAGGAAGACGGAGTACCCGGAGAGAACCACCGAGCAACGGCGAGCAACTGTCAGCTCCCCAACATACCTACTCCACACAAGCAGGGTTAGCATTGGTTGAAGACAGGTGCACCATCGTCGTGCAGTACGCCTTAGTACACGGCGTCATCGTGCCCCCACGTGGGCAATGGGGGTGAAGTGTCTTGCCCAAGGACACAACGCGGTAGCCGCAGGTGGGATTCGAACCGAGGACCTCTCGGCTTGCAGCCTGCACCTCTACCAACTGAGCCACCGCGCCCCCTAAAAGTAGGTGAAAACATTTTTCTTATTTATGATGGGTGTTAACCCTTTACACAACGAATCGACCTTATCCGCCCTCGTAATATGCAAATTCAGAAGCTGAAAAAAAAATTATTTTTCAAACAATTTCAACAAAACCATATCATGTGACCCCTCTTTGGAACGAGCTCGTTCCAATGAGGTGTCACATGATATGGTTTTGTTGAAATTTTTTTTAAAATTTAAAAAAATGATTTTTAAAATAATAAATTTTGATATCGTCTGCGTTGGGTAAAGGGTTAACAGAGAATAATAGTGAAACGTTCAAACTGAAAAAAATTATAAAAATCCAGCTGTATTTGGACACTACTGTACGGGGAAACTGCCTGAAGTTTGTGAAATGATGCTGCATCGATGATACAAATTCGCAAACATTTCGAAATTTCAAATTTTATCTGAAATTTCCATACCCTTAGTATTAAATTTACTGACAACTTTAGGAAATTAAGGTGCGCTAACTTTCCCGTAAAACTCTTCCAATGACGAAAATAGTCAGCCATGCATAAAAATGTCAGCCGAAAGTTCTGTGTGCTTGCTATTATAGACAGAAATCAAACACAACTGCTCACAGAAGCTACGAATGCTTAGTAAAGGTGTCCGTAATGTACGTTTGAAATTCGAACATAAATGACACCAACGCCGGTCACTCTCTGAGAGTGAATGTTGGGATCGCTTATGTCCGAATTTCAAACATACACCAGAGGCACTCACTGCATCTAAACATTCAGAACTACAGAATTCGTCTCCTGAGTGCCAATGTGTCCCATGTGCCTACTGGAACACATTGGAACTCAGGGGCGATATATCGCCCCCCCCCCCCCCCCCCAAAAAAAAAACCAAAACAAAACAAAAAAAACAAAAAAAAAACCAAAACAAACAAAACAAAAAAACGGCCCTCAGTGGGACTTCTCTGATGAATTAAAGCGAAACAAAAATGGCTCCCATGGAGTAAATAATAAAGGCGAACCAGTATGGCTCTCCCGCAGTTTTGAAAATGACAAACCTGTATAATATTTGATGCTGAAATTGAGCATAAATCGCCACGAAGAATCAATAGCATCCCAGTGGGAACCACAGAAAGTTGAGCAATACTTGTTTACCGTGATAAAAAAAAATCTTCTTTACTGATAAAATAGGATCCGGAGCTAACGCCTGGGGTGGAAGTCTTCTAAAGTTGGCAACATATAAACGATTGGCTAAACTTGACTTCACCCCTATGTTACGGTCCTGAGTTAGCCAAAAATGCTGAAAGTGACCTTAAACACCAGTAAAGAATTAAATACAATACTGCAGTCGTGGACTTTTTACTTTCCACGGTTGGGCGATTGTTCCGCGAAGGCAATAATATTAGATTCCAAACACTAATTATAGGAATAATCATCAAAAATTTAATTAATGAAGCACCGGGTACAACCCGGTGCTTCATTAATTAAAATTTTGCTGATGGTGATTTTTATTACCTGGTAAACGCATGCGTGGACATCACTGCCCACACGTGGATTACAACCAATCCACAGCGCAGAGCGAGAGAGAGAGGGAGAGGGAGAGAGAGAGAGAGAGAGAGAGAGAGAGAGAGAGAGTATAAGCTCTTCGTATGATTGCGCGGGATAATGGAAAGTCTCCGTGCGGCCGATACAACGTGAAAGTATCGAAGCGTCTTCGTCGTACCTGGCCTTTATTCTGTTTATTTTTGTCTCTTTGCAGATATACCCACGGGGATCGACCGGAACTATGCAAAAGGAAAGTCGACCTAAAATTACTGAAATAAACCCACATTTTTTATGTGTTCTATGTGGTGGATATTTTATTGATGCCACGACGATCGTGGAATGTCTGCACTCTTGTAAGTACACATGGATTCTATACATAAATCACCAGTATGATCATTATCTGTTTATAGTGTCTGTATCTAAGTGTATTTCATACTGTATAGACATTTGTACTGGATCGTGTTTTTGGTATGAATGCCGGATTCGGCGGGGCGGGCTGCAGAAATGTCCAATTTTCTCAATGTCTACACGTGTGGGCAGAAACGTGTATTTTGTCACAATATCTAAATGCACATTTATGTCTGAAACGAAAATATCTGTTTTGGGACCACAAAATCAAAGTGGTATCCATTCCTTAGAGTTAACTACCAAGTGATGGCATCAAAAACAGCCTATGGTTCAGGACTTTCTATCATAGTGGCATGACTGCAGATGTATTGGACGCAACAATTAGATAATTGAGTCCCCTCCAAATGATTTTTCAGCCTGTACATTTTCATTTGGATTGGAGTCTTCGATATTTATTTATTTATTTATTATTTTATTTATTAGGGTTTAACGACTCTTTAACCGACAAGGTCATATCGTGTCTGTAACGGTTTTACGGGTGGAGGAAGCCGGAGTACCCGGAGAGAAGCAACGGCGAGCAGCTGCCAGCTTTTCAACATAGTAACTCCGCTCAGCAGCACAGGCAGGGTTATATTGGTTGAAGACATGCGTACCATCGACGTGCAGTACGCCTTAGTACACGGCGTCATCGTGCCTCCAAGTGGACAATCGGGGTTAAGTGCCTTGCCCAAGGACACGATCGCTCAGAGGGTCACCCATCCGAGGACTAACAGGGCTCGACGTTGACGAGAACCGGTTACCTCGATATGGATTCACTCTTGTTGGTGAAAATGTATTTTCTTACGGAACTAGGTTTATTTCTTGGACTGTTGTCGCACGCGTGGTCAGTCTCATGCAGGTCTGCACATGTGGCCGATTGTGGGTGTTGGAGACCAAGCATGACTAATTTTGAGTCTGATACGTTCTAGTTAAGAAGTTGGAGAGCACAAGCTTCTCTGGTACTACATGTATTTATCCACGTACTATAACATCCACTGACAAATTTTCCAACTACATCATCAAGGCATGCCTTCGACGAAGGCATGCCTTGATGTTGCAGTTGGAATATTTCATCAGTCAGACTTGAGTTATGACAGTTGGGACAAATTAAGTCCCCCCCCCCCCCCCCCCGCCCAACATATCGATCATCCTCTGAACCTTTAGACAGCGATCTAATGAAGAGTTATTTACTCAGTCATTCAATTCTAGTATGGGAGGGCGGTGGCTCAATGGTAGACTCCTCGTCCGGGACGACCCGCGTTGTGTCCTTGGGCAAGGCACTTTATACCGGTTACCTACATGGGGGCACGATGACGCCGTGTACTAAGGCGTACTGCACGTCGATGGTGCACATGTCTTCAACCGCTGTAACCCTGCTTGAGCGGAGCTTGAACAGAGTTAGAATGTTGAGGAGCTGACAACTGCTCGTCGATGCTCGATGGTTCTCTCAGGGTACTTCGGCTTCCTCCACCCGTAAAACTGTCCTGGTCACGATTAGCCATTGCGCATAAGTATGTGACCTTAAACACCAATAAATAAATAAATAAATAAATAAATAAATAAATATTTAAATAAATATGTGACCTTAAACACCAATAAATAAATAAATAAATAAATAAATAAATAAATAAATAAATAAATAAATAAATAAATAAAATAAACAGTTTTAGGATGTATCTCATTTTCCTAGATGTGAATATTTCTCCCACGTAACGTTTTGAAAGAAGTTCCTTCGATGGGTTAATAATCATTTATCAAGCCATAGTATGATTGCCGGCACAACGTCATGAGCGGTCGACTGGGCTTAGAGTCCTTGTGCATACTGTGATCTAAGACTCTGGTGAGAAGAGCTCTTTGTAGAGCTGAAGGTTTTTAAATTTCTTGTTCGGTTTCGGTTTTGGTTTTTCAGGGGGATTAAAACCTCGGTTCTGTTCGGTTTTCGGTTTGTTCATGAGGCCAAATAAAATTCAATAAAACTCATTCTTATGTCCGGAGTCATAACTGAATGGTAGTGAAATTGAGTGAAACTCAATGAATGCCCGAAATAAGCTATAATACATGAAGAATCAGGAAGGCCAATATAATAATTACCTAAATATACAGAACTTTTATTCTGCTTGCCCATTTTTCGAGGTCTGACACCTACACACAACTTGAGGAAAGCTGCAAACACAACTGAACAGAAATGTCGGAAATTCACAGAATGTAGCCTTCCCAGAGTAGTGAGAGTACCCAGACACTGCCATTGGCAGTGTCTGGGTACTCTCACTACTCTGGGATGGCTACATTCTGTGAATATCTGCACCAAGAGAGTATTTAATAAAAAAACGAAAAATCTTAGATTACGGGATGTCGACTGTTTCGGTTTCGGTTTTTTAAAAAAACTAAAAACCTCGGTTCGGTTCCGGTTAACCTACAGCTCTAGCTCTTTGAGCCTTGCTTATTGGGTTTTTTTTAAAGAAACTCCTGAAATCACCATCGGCATTCTGGGTTTCTCATCTTACACTTTGCCCTGCAATTGTAAATTATTAATGGTATATTGCTATTTCTCTTCAAAAAGGGTTACTTTAAAAATGGTTGCTAACAGAAAATAATGTCAACGTTTTTTTTCCAAGCTGCATCAATTTCGAATTTGTGCAGGCCAGCATACAGCCGTGCAAGATGACTATAGCTGAAACGGTTAAGAGGTTTTCTTGATCGATTAATCACGTGCATTAACCTTGGTTAGCCGATTAATCACTTGTCCAAATAGATATATAAATAATTGCCATACCGATGATGATTTACAGAATGAACCCTTTACCCAAAATAACAAACAATACCGACTAGGCCTATATACAAAAATCTCCATTCAAATTTATTATGTTTTCAATTTTTGTCTAAAAACATAGCTTATGGCCTCTCGTTGGAACGTTCCAAGAGATGTCATAAGATATGTTTTTGAGACAAAAATTGAAAAAATTTAGTAATTCATGAATTTATTTAGCAAGTCTCGTCTGCTACCCGCAATGGGTACAGGGTTAAGAATGACCATTTCCAGCTACTGATACAGTATGATGATCATGCAAGTAAACAAGTATGTCAGCAAGTAACTTGCATGCTTTACTCTGTCTCATATATTTGATGTGAGTCAATGTGACAATGTTTGCCATGTTTTGGAGCAAGTTTGTTCCTTTGTTAACCCATATAACACAGTAGTTCAAAAGTAACGTTTAATCGATCAATTACTTTTTGGATCGACCAAGATGTTGATCATTGATTAATCGATTAATCGGTTAACCGTCTCGGCTCTAAAGATGACTATTGTCTTTGAACGCAACGATCATTAAATTTTTAATCGAAGAACAGTAAAATAAGCGTTTTATTGCTGGTGTCAGACGTCTTCTCCATTTTTATTACAAACATTTCATAACGTTAATTATATTGTTGAGGTCCCTAATATCTCAAGGTGGGCGAAAACTTAGTTACAGAGTAGTTTATAGATTATGTTATTTGTTTACGTAACTGATACCACCCCATCACTGTCGACTGTTGATCAGTTCGGACGCCACACTAGATTCTCCGTGAGCACCACTAACTACAGTTAAAACTAGAAGTCTTGTCCTGAAATGCTCACAAATAGCACGTCGATCTGCGCGTTAATCTGCGCGTTATGACCACAGTAAGCCTATCAAATTCTGTTCATATGGCCTGTGCACAAGCAGTGTTTCAGCCAATGGTCCTTCGGGTAACCCGGAGGTCCATTGGCAGAAACATTGCCTGTGTTTGCTATGAGTAACGAGGAGAACCTGCAGTGCTTTGGTTGCCATTCGATATGGCAATTGCGCGCAATTCCTACGCGCAAGTAAGTCTCGATAAGCGTACAGTTCGTGACAGGACTTCTAGTTTTAACTGTACAGCCAGAATGATTTTCCCACAAAAGCTGTTGGGCATGTTAGAATGTCTGAATGTGAATAACAGCAGAGACTGGACCATCCATGCCTCTGCTGATACCTGCCAGGTGATCTTGGATTTTCACATACCATGTGGAATGGCCCCTGAAAAGAAACCCCACCAGAAACCAAAGGGGCCAGCACCCAGACCATCGGCCTCTCTGGGGAGTGGTAGGTCCACGCCCAGAGAACCCTGAAATGGCCAGGCGCAAGAGGAGGAAGAAACTCCCGTCCACTAAGCGTTGGGATGCCAAGCGCCTCGAGGCCTGGATGAAAAAGACTGAAGAAACCCCTCAAGAGCTGAAGAAGAAATGGAAATCCACTCTCCCACTCAGCAGCAGACACTACCCAGTCATCAAATGCCCCCTCTCCAGTTCCATCTCCAGCTGGGACCCGCATGCAAAAGAGGAACAAGATGAAGAATTAACCCTTTACCTAACATGAAAAGCAGACGACACTTTCAAACAAAAGTCTTGAATAACTCATTTTTTGTCCCAAAAACATAGGTTATGACCCCTCATTGGAACGAGTTCGACGAAGGGTCATAACCTATCTTTTTGAGACAAAAAATGAAAAAAAAAAAAATTAAGTGGCGATTTTTGTGAATAGGGCTGGACGGGTTTGGCCGTTACGTTGGGTAAAGGGTTAAGTGAGCTCGCCCACAATCTGGAACAACTTATTGTGGGTGCAGAAGAGTCAACCGTCAGTTTTCCCGTTAAAACCGAGCTAACCACATAGCTCCAGGAAAACACTCATTTCGTGCTCCAAACGAAGCTCAAAGAGACAAAAAATGCCCTAAATACCCAAATGGCAGAACTAAGAAAGAGAACAGACGAACTACATTCCCAAGTCGCCATGGTACGAAATCAGGGTCAACAACCAAAGACCATCACAGAAACACAGTCCCCACCATCGAAAGTCAAGGTATCTCCACCTCCATCGGCGCCACCAAAGAAAAAAAAGGAAGAAGCAGAGGAAGTAAGACGCGGGAAGTAAGCGAGCGAGTCGTCAACGAAAGAACACCGCCAAATCACATCCACTTATGGAATGCACGTCGCATCCCCAAGTGAAGAATCTTTCGGAGAAACTGATACCAGTAGCATCGAAATGATAACGACAGTCGATAACTGATGCCACCACACATCACATCCCTCCCTCAGAATCTGTGACCAAAGGCAAGCCGACAGCTGCAAGTCAGAACATGTGATCATAAGCGAAGCGGGACTATGACCCTGTCCACACCGATGTCAAAATATCAAACTATCAAGCAGTCAGTTTTTAACCCTTTGCCTAACGTAACATCCAAAACCGGCCAGCGCTATTCTCAAAAATCGCCAGTTAATTTTCAAACGTTAACGTGTTAAATTATTTTAACAACGTTAATATTTTGTAACCAAGTTAACGATTAACTTTGAAGATTATAATTGTATAATACGTAGCATTACGTCGTTATCTTGTATTTATCCAAGCCGGATCGCGCGTGCCGATGACGTCGAATTTTGCGCCATTTGACGAAATTGAAGAACACGAATAATTTAGATGTCCGTCAATTATAGACTACCCATTGATTTGGTGGAGAGACCATGAAGCCCTCCTACCAACGTTGGCGGAGTTGGCCCGCCGATATTGGGCGATACAACAATATCAGCTTCATCCGAAAGCCTATTTTCCATGTGAGGACTTGTATTCGAGCAACGGCGGGTGTCTCTTTCTAAGGATTCGACCGCAGCGTTTGTATTCTTAAATGAAAAATCGCTGAATGTTAGAATTTACGATAACCTGAGAGAACTAAATTAACTACAGTTTGTCTCCTGAGTTCTAATGTGTTCTATGTGCCAGTAGGCACATAGAACACATTGGAACTCAAGAGACAAACTGTACGTCAGTTCAATCATATTCAATTTCAAATCAATAACTAGAGGATGGCCACCAAAGGGTGGCTGATTCCCCCGAAAAAAGCCTTGATAGCCATTCCAACCTTATTCGCGACACACCCTCTGGTTGTGGGCAATAATAATACCAAGTATCATTAATATCCTTGAAGGCTGTAAGAAGTTATGGAGCGGACACGAATTCCGTCTACGCCCGGACGGACAGACGGACAGACAGACAGACGGAGGACGTCACGGCTAAATTCACCCGATTTTTTTTCGGGGGAATAAAAATGGCCGAAGGTATTAAAATTTTGTTCATTTTAACATTTAACGTCATTTAACTCGTTAACGCGGAATTATTTAACACGTTAACGGGTTAAGGAAAATTTTAACTCCTCCCAGCCCTGAATCCCAGTCAATATCTGGGGTAAAACTCCTTACCACTTACATTGTGAGCTTATTAACACAGTGGTACTTAATAAGGCGATGTGAGAAGTTTGTGACTGCCGCGATTTGTGAGACTTCATATTCTGTTCGACAGGTTATCCCGTAAAATTTTGAGCACCGACAATATTCCAACCCTTTTCTACATTCTTGTACTGATAATTTAATAATTTAAAATCAGTTCGAATGAGGAATAGTCCGGACCATTTTAGTCGAAATGTGCTTTTTCACTTCTTTTATATTTAATATATCCTGAGGCAGACGGGACAATTTCGCACATGTATGGAGAGGCAAGGTTTGAGGAAAAAAGTCACATGGTGTCAGAAAGCTTGGTGTTAGAAAGTCAATGAAGATGGAGAGAGAGGCGGAAACATTCAGAGTCTCGTGAAATTGCCGGCTTTATTTTGAAATAAAACCAATTTTCTAAATGCGCAAACCCGCTTCTGTCGTATCGTCTTACTAATAAGATTTTATCTCATGAACGAAGTGCAGTTCATTGGAAATCTGAAGCCTTCTGAATTTGACTTTCAGCGCGTGTAGGTATTTTTGTACTTGTAACCAGAGAACACGATACGTCTGAATGGATGCGGGGAAACACTCACACAAGTCACGATGAGAGGTTTTTTTTATAGCATTACACCATATCGCCCTTGGATGGAACAAGGCGCCACCTGCAACGCTAAAGCATTGCAGATGCCGCCTTGCTTCATCCAAAGGACGACATGGGTGTCTTTATCCAGTTTCAACCCGATATTAAAAAGCCATATCGTGCTCCAAGAGGGTGTGCACATCCTTGAAAAGTCCTTGAATTTCAATCTTACTCCTTGAATTTTGGAAATTCAGAAAATTTACTTGAAAAGTACTTGAAAATCCATCAGACTCCTTGAAAGTTCTTGCATTTTGTCCAATATCATTGTTACCTGTGTAATAGTGGACAATTGAAACATCTCTTTTCCACTTGTTTTAGTTGAAAAATGAAAAAAAACCCATAAATGATGGATAATCGATTTATGAGGAATTAAAGTTCAGGCATTATTTTACAGGGTGTCGTTCTGAAAGTACGATAAATTTGTTGTAGAGCATTTTAGAAGCACCGTTTTCCTGGAATTTAGAAGGATGAGGTAGAAGACATTTTTCACCCTTTACCCAGTGTAACGGTCAAAACCGGCCACCGCTATTCTCAAAAATGGCCAATTAATTTCAATTATTTTTTTCATTTTTGTCTCAGAAACATAGGTTATGACCCCTCGTTGGAACGAACTCATTGAGCTCGTTCCAACAAGGCGTCATAACCTATGTTCTTGAGACAAAAAATTATTTATTCGAGAATTTTTTTTGCAAGTGTCGTCTGCTGTTCATGTAAGGTAAAAGGTTAAAGTAAGTTAGGCTTCTAAAAATGGTTATATTCCGAATGTACATTTTATATTCCAAATGTACATTTTCAAAAAAACATTCTTGGAAAATGCTGATATGTCCTTGAAAGGTCCTTGAATTTTTTTGGTCCTTGACTATGAGAACCCTGTTCAATAAGTTCGTCGAGTGAATTAATAGAAAAACACTTTGTTGGAGGATTTTCAGACCAGGAGATAATTGTCGATTATCGAAAGCGTGAAAACATAATGAAGGTCCAAATCTGATATGTCTTTAATTAAAAAGAGGTCATAGAAAAATTCCAACATTAGCCAAAATGAGTTGTAAGACAACCAGAATAATTTTATTAACCCTTTACCCAACGAATCGCCCGCATCCGCCCGCGGAATATGCAAATCCAGCAGTTGAAAAAATATTATTTTTCAAAAGATTTCAACAAAACCATATCATGTGACCCCCTCGTTGGAACGAGCTCCAACGAGGGGTCACATGATATGGTTTTGTTGAAATTGTTTGAAAAATTTCAAAAATGATATTTAAAATAATAAATTTTGATATCGTCTGCGTTGGGTAAAGGGTTAATAACTTAATATCTCAGCTAGGGCCCTGCGAATCACGATTTTTTCGAATCGAATCTAGCAAAAATTTCGAAACCGAATCGAATTGAATCCACTTCCCTATTGTTGTTATTCTAAGACTATATCGCTAGTGTTCTCTATCGTTCCATCTGAATCCGTTATCAATTAGCATACTAGACAATTTAGTACCTTCCAACCGGAAGTACAAGTAGATGGACCTATCACCTCTTTCTGAAATGTTGAGCAACTTATTCATACGGGAACCAGTATTCTGTGTTGAAATATTCTGCTTGGGCGAGTGCATAGAGCCGACGTTCAATATACTTTCATTAATATATGAACCGTATTGGACGGGGTTCTGATCCATTGACATTCATGTTACTGGAAAGTATCACTTTGAATGGATCACTGCCGAACTGAGTTTTGCTCTGCTCCCTTCTTAATATTCCAGTAGTGACATCAACTCATTCCGCAGTTATCTAAACAAAATTATAAAGACATCACTATGGTGTTCGAAGAAAAAGACATATATCATCCTTTGAGTAGAACAAGGCGCTACCTGAACAAGCCTGGAAATAAGCAATCTGTCATTTGCAGAATTAGGTCCCCAGAGGCTGAATTTGCTGATAATATCCATACAGTGGGCTAGAATCATTCAATTTATCCTCTGGGTACCTCTTTCTGTTTAGGCCTGAGACTTTGATTAAAATTGAGGTCCACAGAGGGTAAATTTAGTAATGCTACCCTGGTTTCGAATCAGTCAGTGAAAAAGATTGAAAACTGAAGCGAATTCCAACCATACGCCGGGCTCTAAGGTAGCCACGGCTTTTATCACGACATTCCCGAATGTCGTTACTCATCTCGGTTACTGTAGACTTCTTTTTTTCTGAAAAGCGCGCCATGACGCAAAGCCGCATAGGCATTGGTACATAAACACCACAGAGCAAATTCATGTTATGGTCTGGCAAACATGCGCCCTCTATCACCACTTCATATCTTTAGACAGTTACATTCCTGGAAATGCGGTGGCTCAGTGACTATGCATTGAACTTCAAATCGAAAGGTCAACGGCTCGATCCTGACCAGTGGTAACTGGGTTGTATCCCTGAACAAGGCATTTAATCCCTGTTGTCCATGCGGAGGTACGATAGCGCTGTGTACAAGGGCAAACTGCACGTCGATGATTCACTTGCCTCTAACCGCTGCTAACCCTACTGTGTCGAGTTCGTACGTTATGGAGTCTTACATGCTCACCGAAATTCGGTAGTTCTCTCTGGGAACTCCGGTTTTCTCTGACCATAATACTGTCCGACATGATGTGACCCTGACTGTTGAAAGTGCCGTTAAAGCCCAATAAAACAAACAAGTTAAGGTTCTATGTTTAGAGAATCAGTCGATTTGCATATTACTTTGAATTGATTACCAGGTTTGTTAATATCTGCACTGTAACGAATTACCGTTAAAATACGGTAAACATACTGGCAGTAGTGTTCAACCGATTACCAAAATGGTCGCTGACCGATTACCGGTTATTTGAGTTCACAAACTGCCGATTCTGATGCCGATTCCGATTGTAATATCGTGCATTACTAGACAAGTCGACATTAAACTGAACATTTTTTGTCACAGTATCAAACTTCGTTGACTAGGGCCGCAGTAAAAGTACAAGTCGCGCACACTTGGGCGGTAAACGTGGCTCTGTAAGTCACGTTTACCGCCCAGATGCGTGCGACTGGTAATTTTACTGCGACCTGAGGCAATGGAGTGCAATCTTCACTTTTCCGGTATGAACAAGCGATTGCCGCAAGTACGCTCCCTTGGAAATTTTACATGTCGTTTAACTTGTATTTCCCGTAAAGGGGCGTCTGGAGAGATTAAGAATACACATTGCGGTTGTTTCTCAACTTTATGGAATGGTACCATTGACATCATTTTACATTAACAATTGCGGAAGATAATAAAATGTGGTTAATGAATCATCACAAAATGCTTGGCAACAATTGGTTGAACCGATGTTCCAGGAGCCGTTGCCGTTGCCATTCAATTGCCCACAATCAGCCAATTGTTGTGTCCGGTTCCCATCATCGGTTGAACACTAACTGGCAGTCCAGATACTTTTACCGCAAAATATTAAGGTGAAAATACTGTATTTAAATACGTTTTGCAATGCCGACCTTTTTGTTCGATCTTGAGCATAGGGCGTGCAGTGGCTCAGGGGTTACGGCATTGAACTTCAAACCGAAAGGTCCACGGTTCGATTCCCACTCGGGGTAACTGCGTTGTGTCCTTGGGCAAGGCACTTAATCTCGATTGCTTACGAGGGGGCACGGTGGCGCTGTTTAATAAGTCGTACTGCACATCGATGGTGCAGTTGTCTTCAACCAATGGTAATCCAGAATATGTGGAGTTGGTACATTGGGAGTCTGACAGTTGCTTACCGGTTCTCGGTGGTTCTGTCCAAATACTCCGGCTTCCTCCACCCGTAACGATGTTCGATGTGACCTTTGTTGTGGAAATTGTCGTTAAACCTCACTAAATAAATTAAAAAGTGACTCGTATAAGCATAAACTGAGGACCTTTCACTTCACTACAGGAGAAGGATGATGGTTTGTCATACAGAGTTGGACAATTAATTTCTTTGACCTGCAGTCTTACGGCTGCAAGTGAAATACATAAATTAGCTTGCCTTAATCCTTTACCAAACAATCGCCCGCATCCGCCCACGTAATATGCAAATTCAGCAGCTGAAAAAATATTATTTTTCGAAAAATTTCAACAAAACCATATGATGTGACCCCTCTTTGGAACGAGCTCGTCGAGCTCGTTCCAAAGAGTGGTCACATGATATGGTTTTGTTGATTTTTTTTAAAAAAAATTTAAAACATGATATTTAAAATAATAAATTTTGAAATCGTCTGCGTTGGGTAAAGGGTTAAACATTGAGTCTTCTAAAACAAAAGACTTCGCTCCACTGCACAGTCGCATGCCTCAATAAGTTTTCAAATGATGACACCGAGACGTTCACCAAACGAATGCCACAATTATACGACAACCACATCGTTGAACCCCCGCTAATGAGCCGAGACCCGCTCTATCTCGCTGTCACTTTATTACAAGAGACCCACTGTGCTACACAATAGTGACTATACTTCACGGTAAGTGTAATGTTGTTTCATTTGTTCCCAATTGTGAAGCTTTTTGGTTAACCACAATTTAACACACCTGTTGCCCTTTGATAAACATTCCCGTGGATAAGTAAATAGGTATGCCAGATCGGCGTTCTTGTTTTACTTTGTGTTTGATGTACTTCGGTCAACCGTGTATCTTTCTGGCCTTTTTCCTGTCGTATCGGTTTATGCCGAGGTACATACAGTGAAAACAAACAAAAACAGGATAGAGGAAAAATCAAATAAAGAAACAGTCACAGGGTGATTTCAAGTACTGAAATCTAGTAACCGCCTAGATAAAAATAAATTTGCCGTACACAAAATATTATTCTTTGGGCCTCACTGGAAATCATTTCCGGGGCGGCGGAACGATTTTCAAAGTGGGGTGGGGGGAGGGGTGTCTGGATCGGGCGATGGATGGTCATCGTACGAAAATTTTAAATTCCAAGGTCCCAAAACCCCCATTTCCATGCATCTGAGCGGATATTTTGAGATTTTTTTCTGGAGATGTATTTGAGAGATTTCACACTTTGAGAGCCGTTAAAAACGTCGGTACAGCATACAGGTGAGGTCTATTTATCAGCTTTGGTCGTAACGACCAAAGCTGATAGATAGACCTCACCTGTATGATTTACCAGACGTTAATAGCAATTATACTGTCTGTGGTTTATCTTGTCTGGGGTGGATTTGATACTTGTATGTCTGTGAGATTACGATCTATTTCAGTTAACCGACTTTTGAACAGACTGTATACATTTTAGCGTTTGTTGCCACTTACTGCAAAAAATTAGCTGAAATTCATCGAAACTGAACCATTACGAGAGAAACATAGCTGAAGAAATTATGGGGGAGGCTCTGGATCCGCCCCCTGTTTTACCAGTCATTGGTTGTGTTAAAAAATGTGCATGCAAAAATACAAGGCCCGGCAAAAAAATTGGAGGGTCTGAAGCCCCCCCCCCCCTACCCCCCCCCCCCCCCCCCCCCCGTTTCCACCGCCCCTGATTTCAGAAGCTCCGAGGAAATGGGAACGCATAGGGCGTTGTCGATTTCAGGCGCATAAAATCACTGAACTTTGTAGTTACATTACGATGTGCCGGGATGAGAAGTTTCTGCAAACGTGCTGATTTCGGTGAATTCATGCCCAAAACAGCTCAAAATGCTGAAATTTTGTTTCTATAAATTTTCATGAAAATGGCCTTAAAAGGCCGTTTTCATGCAAATTTATGGGAAAAGTACTTTGGCAACCAACAGGTTCACTCTGTGTTCTTTCAATTTTTGATGAAGCTTAAATTAAAAAAAAACAAATGGCCTAAAATTTAGATAATTTGCGCTAATTTCAGCCAATTTAGTTGCATGCTATTGCATAATCTGGGAGGGAAAAAAACTGGGCATGCAAAAAAGACATGGTGGGTTTTCACTAATGTTGGACAAAAAACATTTAATAAAATTTATTTATTTATTAATTTATAATAATAATAATAATAATAATAATAATAATAATAATAATAATAGTTAATGATAATAATTATTTTAATAATGATAATTAATAATAATAATAATAATAATAGCAAAACTTTGGCCAGCTACTGATTTTAAGTGATTCTCTGACGAGAAGACCGTCTTACCCCGGCGGCCCTAGTAAACTCCAAGCCACTCACGACTTTCAAGTCGAGCCGAGTCATACGAAAAATAAGAAAACACAGTAGAGTTTTTCTATTGTTATTAATTCGTATGGTCATTTATTACCGACACGATATGACTGGTATTGAAAGTGACGTTACTCCCCAATAATCAGTTTATTTATGGGACTTTTAATGTTACTCTCGGCATCTTTATATTTAGAGGTTATTACTTGTTTTGTCGAAAGTGTTGTTAAACCCCAATAAATAAATAAAAAATATTACTTGGTAAGTTTCATACCGGTCGATATATCAGCCCGACGTAACTTCGTATCAGTCTTGAGACCGAAGGTCGAAGGCTGATGTGAAATTACTGACTTTACTGGTAATATAGAACCCGGAAACCAATGTCTGTTGTGGAAGTCCTCTAAAATATGCAACATGGCTACAGACGATTGGCTGGAATCGACTTTATCTCCACGTTGCGATCACGACTGGCCATTCTGCAGAAATGTGTGACCTTAAACGCCATTAAATTTATTTCTAGGGCATCGTATTCATCAATCAGTACTTTAACATGCAGCCCTGAACTTACAAGTTAAAAAAATTCCAGAGTTTGGACACTTATGCATGCATACATGATAAAAAACAACTCCAAGTCTATTATTACAAATAATATCATGCGCGGATTTGTCCGTCGACATTTTGTCATGAATTCCCCACCAGCTTGGATAGTGTTCAACCGATTACCCAAAATGGCCGCTGACCGATTACAGGTTATTTGAGCTCACAATCGACCGATTCTGATGCCGATTCCGATTGTAATACCGTGCACTACTAGACAAGTCGAGGATCGAGAGAACGACTAGGTTCGCAGTAAAATTACAAGTCGCGCACACTTGGGTTGTAAACGTGGCTCTGTGAGCCACGTTTACCGCACAAGTGCGTGTGACTGGTAATTTTACTGCGACCTGAGTCAATGGAATGCAGCCTTCACTTTTCCGGTATGAACTGGCGATTGCCGCATGTACGCTCAATTGTAAGCATTACATGCCGTTTAACTTGTATATCCCGTAAAGGGGCATCTAGATAGATTAAGAATACACATTGTGGTTGTTTCTCAACTTTATTGAATGGTATCATTGACATCATTTTACATTAACAATTGAACAGTTGCAGAAGATAATAAAATGCGGTTAATGAATCATCACAAAAAAGTGCTTGGAAACAATCGTTTGAATCGATGTTCCAGGAGCCGTTGATGTTGCCATCTGATTGCCCACAATCGGCCGATTGGGGTGGCCAATTCCGATCATCGGTTGAACACTAAGCTTGGGCAGTACTGTGGTTAGAAGACTGGAATTTTTCGCGATAAGTTTGCTACACAGAGAGAGAGAGAAAAATATTTTGGTTCCTCCATGACAAAATCTGGTTCTACAGTTTGCCCTGGACATTGTATAAATCGAAATATATAAAGCCGCGCCAAGTTGAAGTTTTAAAATGGCGACGAAACAACGTCCGAAACACGTTTTCAGTTGTTCCATCACGCTACGTTAAGTTGCGCGACAATGGCATTTTGATACCCCCGCCAATTTGGCGAAGGGGAATTAAGTGTTACCCTTGTTCGTTCGTCCGTACGTCTGTCCGTCCGTCCGTCCGTCCGTCCTCATTCCACGGGTTTCCGGGCGATAACTTTAGTTTGACTGAACGAAATGAAAAAAAATTATACATTGGTTTATAACCACATACTACATGTTGAGATTGATAGTGGGCTTGGTCCGATGTTTTTTGACAGAATTATGGCCGTTTATATTTACAAAGAAGGTGTATCATAAAGCGCGGGGGGGGGGGGGGGGGGGGGGGCATTAGTGCCCCATGAACACATTTGGTGGCCTGCTGTATTGGTGCTATGGTTTAATGGAGATAAGATATGATATTTATTAATTCAATATCAACAAAGACCAGAAGTGCCCCATGAACACATTTGGTGGCCTGCTGTATTGGTGCTATGGTTTAATGGAGATAAGATATGATATTTATTAATTCAGTATCAACAAAGACCAGAATCTCATTCTTGACAGTGGAAAGCGGTGACATAGGCACCCTTGGCATTGCACTTGTTTTATTTGAACAAGATGGGTAACTCTATATGAAATTGCCTGGGTTCTAGATCACACGCAGACCGATTTGTTTAGGTTCTTATCTGGGTTTTGATTCTGCTTGGAACCAAATTTGTCGCGGATTTCTCGGAGAACTTCTTGCACTAGTGGGTCGACATTTTGTAAATAATTTATTGCAAAATAAAGACCGCATAAACAAAAATCAAACGACAATAGCATATTGAATTCAGTGTCCTTGTATTTCTATTTCGACATGTGAGATTCTCTTGTGGGACAGGGAGGGGTTGTGCTCAGAGAATTACGAACGGATCGCGACTGGGTCGCGATCCGATCGAAATTCTTTGTCCGCCTTTGTGGTCATGGTACCGTACTACCCTACATAAAGATACTTGCGGAATTGCCAGGAATTTTTTTTCTTCACCGATAATCCCAACACGTAATAACGATTTTTAGCTCATCTTGACAAAGTCAAGCTGAGTTATTACCATCACTTCTCGTCCGTCGGCGTACGTACGTTAGTACGTACGTCCACAGTTTCCTTTGGCACACCTCACAGGTTGCATTTATGATCAGATCACTTTGAAACTTGGTATGCTTGTTTGGGGTGACCTCTAGATGGGAGAAATCGATTTTCTTTAATTTCCGTCAAACAATGTTGCCGCGGCAAACGTTCTTAGAACTTAGTTTAGTCAAACTACAATATTTCCCTTTGGCACACCCTACAGGGCACATTTATGATTGGATTGCTTTGAAACCTGGTATGCTTGTTTAGGGTGATCTCTAGATGGGAACTATCGATTTTCTTCAATTTCCGTCAAAAAATGTTGCCACGGCCAACGTTCTTAGAACTTAGTTTAGTCAGACCTCAATATTTCCCTTTCGCACACTATACAGGGCACATTTATGATCGGATTGCATGAAAACCTGGTATGCTTATTTGGGTAGACCTCTAGATGGGAGCTATCGATTTTCTTCAATTTTCGTCAAAAAATGTTGCCGCGGTCAACGTTCTTAGAACTTAGATTAGTCAGAAGACCTCAGTATTTCTCTTTGGCACACCCTACATGGCACATTTATGATTGGATTGCTTTGAAACCTGATATGCTTGTTTAGGGTGACCTCTAGATGGGAGCTATCGATTTTCTTCCATTTCCGTCAAAAAATGTTGCTACAGCCAACGTTCTTAGAACTTAGTTTAGTCAGATCTCCATATTTCCCTTTGGAACACCCTACAGGGCACATTTATGATTGGATTGCTTTGAAACCTGGTATGCTTGTTTGGGGTGACCTCTAGATGGGAGCTATCGATTTTCTTTAATTTCCATCAAAAAATGTTGCCGCGGCCAACGTTTTTAGAACTTAGTTTAGTCAGAAGACCTCGATATTTCTCTTTGGCACACCCTACAGGGCACATTTATGATCGGATTGTTTTGAAACCTGGCATGCTTGTTTGGGGTGACCTCTAGATGGGAGCAATCGATTTTCCTCAATTTCCATCAAAAAATGTTTCCATAGCCAACGTTCTTAGAACTTAGTTTAGTCAGCCCTCAATATTTCCCTTTGGCACACCCTACAGGACACATTTATGATTGGATTGCTTTGAAACCTGGTATGCTTGTTTGGGGTGACCTCTAGATGGGAGCTATCGATTGTTTTCCATTTCCGTCAAAAATGTTGCTGCGGCCAACGTTCTTAGAACTTAGTTCAGTCAGAAGATCTCGATATTTCTCTTTGGCACACCCTACAGGGCACGTTTTTGATCGGATTGCTTTGAAACCTGGCATGCTTCTTTAGAATGACCTCTAGATGGGAGCTATCGATTTTCTTCCATTTCTGTAAGAAAATGTTGCTGCGGCCAGCATTCGTAGAACTTAGTTTAGTCAGACCTCAATATTTCTCTTTGGCACACCCTACAGGGCTCATTTATGATTGGATTGCTTTGAAACCTGGTATGTTTGTTTAACTTGGTTTGCTCATTAGACAAGACCTTTCGATAAGAACTATTGATCAGCATTCATTTCTGTGAAAAAAGTTGCCATTTACAGTAACCTCTGAACATACTGCATTTGTGTATCAACATTCTTCCTTTAGCCAGTCTTACAGTTTACATTTAAAAATTGATAGATTACTCTGTTCTTCAATTTTGCCATTTCATTTATAACTGACCAAGTTAAAGTTTGTCAAGTTGAGCTACAGTGTCATTGACACTTTCATTTGAAAACCCGTCGCGAGTTTTTTCGTGAATCACTGTAGTTTTATTGTTTTATTTATATTTATTGGTGTTTAAGGTCACATATTTCTGCACAGTGGCTAATTGTGACCGCAACATGGATATAAAGTCAAGTCCAGCCAATCGTTTATACCCATGTCTCCCATTTTAGAGATCTTCAACCCCAGGCATTCGTGACCGGTAAAACAGAGTTTGTTTATCACAGTGAAACAAGCGTTGTTTCACTTCCCGGGGTTCCCACGTGGAGGTTTTTTGTATTAATGCCAGACGAAAAATAAGACTTCCCTTATTTATTCTTTCATTTATTTTGTCTGGTAATGGACACATTTTTGTCAAGTTCTATTCTGTTATTTACGACATTCTTAAAATCTCGTCTACTTTTACGACCATGTAATATTAGCGAGCTTATTATTAGTGACAGCTTTGCGCAACCGAAGAAACTTTTCCTTTGCTGGTGACACATTTTGTTGACAGAAATTTCGAGGAAGCAGATTTCCGGCGAAACTATATTCCCATCTATATCAGATTTCGTTGGTAGGTCATTGAAGTATACATACATGCATTCAAATGACTGAAGTAATTCAAGTTGGTAAAATGATATTCAGGAAATTGCAAAATACACTGACGTCCATGAAAAACACATAATACCGTCTAACAATTATAATAACAATTGCATGTTCATCTCTACAGTTTACTGAACACCGTCTAACGGATAGGAACAGGATATTAAAAGGGAGTTTTATACAGCGGCAGCGATAAGTGTGGGGGCGGGGGCGTGTCTCTTAGGGTCACTTGCCCCTCAAAACATAGACCTAGACCCAATATGTCCCCGTCCAAAGCCATCCACACGCACGCACGCACGCACGCACGCACGCACGCACGCACGCACGCACGCACGCACTGCACATCTCATTATGTTAAACTGTAATCCAGTTGCTGGTTTATGATGCAGAGTGGAATATACACAGGGCCACCGGAAGCACTTTAGGGTGAGGCGGGTCAGATCCCGGAAAAGCGCATTTACTCGTACTACAGTTAAAACTAGAAGTCCTGTCCTGAAATGCGCACAAATAGCACGACGATCTGCGCGTTAATCTACCCGTTATGACCACAGTAAGGCTATCAAATTCTGTACATATGGCCTGTGCACAAGCAATGTTTCAGCCAATGTACCTCCGGGTAACCCGGAGGTCCATTGGCAGAAACATTGCCTGTGTTTGCTATGAGTAACCAGGAGAACCTGCAGTGCGTTGGTTGCCATTCGACATGGCAATTGCGCGCAATTCCTACGCACAATTAAGCCTAGATAAGCGCACAGTTCGTGACAGGACTTCAAGTTTTAACTGTAGCAGCCCCACCATGACATGCCGAAGCATGTATGTCTCGAAGGCCAAAGACCCGAGATGGGGGATTTTGAGAGGTGGTGTCCCCTCCCATTGGGAGGGAGGGGGCACATCTTTCCAACTCCCCCATTGAATTTTGAAAGCTCCCAGAACGGATTTGGGTGTATTTTAGCTTTACTTCGAGAATAAATCATTGACAAAAATTGAGAGGCGAACCTGGAAAGGGCATTGTCTGCAAACTCTCGCCCCCGTGTTCTGAAGGCCGGGAGGGCAGCTGCCCACTCTACCCCCGTGCTTCCGGTGTCACTGAACATAAAGCATGACGATTTTAGGCGCCGTTGGTCGGGGACCCGTCACTCCTATCAAAGGTTCGTCCCAGCTAGTGAAATATCTCTAAAGGTGGTGCATTAACAAGTTACCGAAAATGCAATGCGAAAGATTTTTAAACTGAAAACAAATTTCAATTGTGTGGGAAACTCCCCCAGTCCACCGAGCCAACTTGGATCCCTGCTATGCGTCATACCTTCAGTAAGATCTTCACGTGAAAGTTGCGCGATTGTTCTCCCACATCTTCATTTTCGACGTCCAAAAAAGGTCCAAAGACCACCAGAAGTCATTTGAAAGTACAATTAAATTTTATTTCTAGGAGGACCTCCCACCCTTCGAAAAAACACTCAAACAAACCTCCTGTGATTGTATTCAGACACCGTATATACCTGTGTTGTTTCGTAACCCGCGCAGATACAATATGGCCGCCGTGGACTGGTCACATTCCATGGGCAGGCAATATTTCCACTGACGCACTAATGTTAGATTCCATTATATATTATAGGAATAATCATCAAAAATTTAATTAATGAAGCACCGGGTACAACCCGGTGCTTCATTAATTAAAATTTTGCTGTTGATAATTTTTATTACCAGGTAAACACATGCGTGGACATCACTGCCAACGCGTGGATAACGACCAGTCCACTGCGACTTTATACCGTATCTTCCATGTCCGATTGCAATGCTATGATGCTGTGTTCCTAAAAGGACGCTTTGGGATTCCTCGTTCCCTACTTGCACTTAGTCCAATAATATTAGCCTTCGCCTGTGCTCCGAATTTATTATTTTTTGATTTTTAATATGTCGCACCGTCGAAGTCTAATCTGATCTTTCGTTTTTCCAGCAGCAAAGTTCAGCGAGAGACTCTCGCTGAACGGTTGGACCTCGATTAAAGATCAAATTTCCCCACCTGGTTCCTACTTCCGATTGACAGTTGTGTAAAACACATTTTTCTTCATTCTGGTGGTCATTTTCTTGCAAATAAATCGATATTTTGAATTATTTAGGCGTCATTTGCTCTGCAATTTTTTCAACTCGAAACAAACTGTTGAACTGGAAGATGGGTTGATAGGAAAACGCGGAGTGAAAAACGGAATACCGATAATGTAGTCAAACGACGCGGCAGTCGTTGCAATACATCTCGATTTGTTCGAAACCGCTGAGGTCCGTTCCCGGAAATGGGATACGATTTTTAACAATTTTCCAACCGCTGTAACATTACCGCTTGAAAAAATGTTTTTATTTAATTATTGGTATTTAATACGTAATTCGACAGTAAGTATAGGAAATTTATACATCTAATATGAATGTGAAGGCATATTATTCTTGTCGAATGTGGGAACATGTATGGAGAATGAGTATTCATCATATTAGTGTTATGTCGCCTAATTTCGTACTTTGCTGCTGGAAAAACGAAAGATCAGATTAGACTTCGACGGTGCGACATATTAAAAATCAAAAAATAATAAATTCGGAGCACAGGCGAAGGCTAATATTATTGGACTAACTTGCACTCCGCTCCTCCCGAGAAATATTTTCCGGCGCCGCCACTGGTTTTATAATACCCCGGTTATTTTGCGAAGCGCATATTACCCAGGCAGGGGAAGCCTTTGAAGGGGGACAAATCAGTAAACCCTTTTGCGGCGATGTGATGTCAGGGCCAATGTTTTCACATCAGATGCTCGATGTAAGCTTAGAAGTAGAAAATATTTGAAAACTTCCTTTCACCACCACCTTGTTAACCCTTTACCTAACATGAAAAGCAGACGACACTTGCAAAAAAAAATCTTGAATAACTATTTTTTTTCATTTTTTATCTCATAACCTATGTTTTTGAGACAAAAAATGAAAAAATAATGAAAATTAATTGGCGGTTTTTGAGAATAGCGCTGGCCGGTTTTAACCGTTACGTTGGGTAAAGGGTTAAAAAATTTCGTTGACCTACGTGATTTAAATTACGATAATCGATCGAGTTAGTTTTACAGTAACGGAACTTTTATCGCGTTTCTTTCAATTTTGTTTAACAGAGAAAGTCTGTATTTGTTGAGAAGTTGCAAAACAGCGTCAAAATGAGGTTCTGCTTTGTTGTAAAAACTAACTACATGAGTGCCGCCTACCTTGATTCTCTACCCCTCCAGAAAAGAAAAATAATAAGTAACTTGGTACGTAACTGTCAAAACCTAGAAATAGAGAAAGGAATGCATCATAGACCCTGTCCGACGCCCACTGAAGCAAGGCCATGTAAGTTGTGTGATCAGAACGAAGTTGAGGACGAAAAGCACTTTCTTCTCAAATGTCCTCGATATTTTGGCCAGCATGCTACTCTGTGGACATCACTAGAATCAAAATGACCAGGTTTCGGATCACTACACTCTTCACATCAACTTATTCACATTTTCGGAGCAAACATCCCATATGTCGGAAAATTCTCAGTACATATATCTATGAATGCATGAGAATAAGATCTACTGCTCGAGAAAATAAATAAATTAATAAATACCGGTTGGACTATATAGAAAGGGCGTAATCTGAATCCGAGATACCGTTTATTTTGTGAGACACTGCCGACCAAACTGTTCGTATCTTAGTGTGCTGTTGACTTGGAGGTGATTTAGTAGCAATTACCCTCAAACTACGGCAAAATGAGGTGTTAACGAAAATAGGCACTCGAAGTGGCGCTCGATAAATGTATATGTATGCAATAGCAGGAAGTAGTCAGTTGTTAATTTGTTCTGAGCCTACTTTTTATACGAGTCTGTGAGGGTTTACTAGCTTGTATGCGAGAATGTGTGTGTGTGTGTGTGAGGAGGGGGGGGGGGGGCGTGTGTTTGAGGGTGTGCATGTGTGTGTGTTGAGTGTGTGTGTGTGTCAGTGCTCAAAATAACTTTTTTCTTTGCGTAGCAAAATGCTACACATTTCCAAAAAATGAATAGCATTTTGTAAAAATTACATAGCTATTTTTGTATACCAGAGTTATGTTATGCTGTTTTGTATTGAATTCTTCTAAGAAGATAGAATAGTTTCCATCCATTTCTGGGCATTTCCAAATGATCTGCAACACATGAAACATTATTTACTATGTTTTTTTTAACTGAACTGCCTTTAAGGGTTGAATGGACTTGGATATTTTCAAATGGCGTCTTGGTTGTTTAATAGAGTTCTCGAAATGGAAGTTGGGATTTTTAATTTGATGGGCTTGAAGTTATTTTTAATGGGCATTTTATGCAAAATGTTGTAAAAACAGGAATAATTTAAACCAATAGAATTAGAATTAGAATTGCATATGAAGTTGCAAATGATGTTTGATGGAGAGTTAATCTGAGTTATGCCTGGAATGTTCCACAATCAGACGTAAAGCATCAGTGAACTAGTTTTCAAATTTGTTTGCAAATTTTCATTCACATTTTGCGATACAAGATAATCAACTGCAGCCTAATAGGCTGCAGTTGATTATCTTGTATCGCAAAATGCTATACATAATTGAACATTGTGTAGCTTTTTGCAAGTTTTGCATAGCAAAAAGCGACGTGACACCGCTTATTTTGAGCCCTGGTGTGTGTGTACATCTCGCAGCCATATATATCCGATTTGTATATCATCTGTATGATTGTTATTCTTGTATTTTATTGTTTTTGAATATCATGACCATTCTTTGTAGTGTGGTTGTGCAATAAATTCTATTCTATTCTATTTGGTAGTCAAAATTCGTTCAGCACTATTGTTTTTAACAATTTATTGTTGGTGTAGGCATTTCTCAATAAATTGTTACAAAATAAGTTCGCATGAACATATTTTCAAAATGTATTCTTTTGACTGGATATGATAGAAGCAATCAGAAAGAGTATAAATCATTAATACCAACGTATCAGCACTTCACATTAGAGCTATGATAGTGGTTTGCAACCCAGGCATGGTTAACCCTTTACCCAACGCAGACGATATCAAAATTTATTATTTTAAATATCATTTTTTGAAAATTTTCAAAAAAATTCAACAAAACCATATCATGTGACCGCTCGTTGGAACGAGCTCGTCGAGCTCGTTCCAACGAGGGGTCACATGATATGGTTTTGTTGAAATTTTTTGAAAAATGATATTTTTTCAACTGCTGAATTTGCATATTACGCGGACGGGTGCGGGCGATTCGTTGGATAAAGGGTTAAGGGAACATTAAAAATTAATCTATGGAGTGAGAGAAATAAATGATAATTTATTAGTCCGACATTGATCGGACAGGTTGGACTTATACTCTAATCATCATTGTTGACTGTTGGGCGTTGGAAGGGTTGGGGAGCGTTACCCCGCATGTAGTTGACAGAACAGTGTAAATTTGTTTTCATAATGTAGTTTCATGACTTTTAGATGGGGTTTCCGTGATTTATTTTACGTTTTCAGTCTAATGAAACTTGAATATTGTTATCGTGGCCCGCTGTGCATTGGTTATGTAATGAAAATCAAATGCACTCGTGCAACCAACCTAGAAACTGTCGCAGATCGAGAATTCGGTTAATAATGAATTTTACTGCACCCAGAAATGAATGACATATCCACGGCCAATGAACATCCTGTATGTAGATTGGATAATAATTAAAACACCCATGGGGTAGAGTTTCTACTTGGGAACCAACTAAACAGTACAAGTAGCATGAGCATAAATCAGATAATAGAACACCGAACCATAGGCGAAGGGGCGACAAAATATTGGGTGCTCACGAGCCACTTGCCTGAAAAATAATTTAACTGGCAGAACCAAATCCCAAGTTGGAAGGTATTCAAGGTAAGGCTATACATTAAATTGATATGTTACCTTGTTTGGGAGTAAGTGCCGCATCAAAACATAACTTTTAGCCTTACTATTCATGTTTTCGTTGATCAAAACTTGGTCTGCGATCGCCGAAGGCCAAGTTTCCATGCCTCTCTCTCCCCTTCCCCTCTCTTTCTCGCTCTCTTTCTCGCTCAATTTTTTTCTCTCTCTCTCTCTCTAAGGTCATCCAAATGTTCAATGGTGGGCCGGGGCGCGTGTCTCTCTTATGTCCAGAATAGAATATGTATGTATAATTTCTGAATGCATGGCGGCAATTTTGGATTCCGTCCGAAATGACCGCCACAGTAGCCATGTTGAATTTCTTCAACATTAGCTGCAGATCATATTTATGCATCCAATGTCTTGAAGTTTGGCAGGGGGACTTAGTATAATGAGTACAAGAGAACGTCGTATTTTGGTAACAATTGTCTGTGTATAATGCAGGTCGCATATATATATTTTATGCATCAATTTTCTTAAAACCTCTCGGAGTTTATGAGAACGTTATATATTGGTTACAGTTGGCCGCACAGAATGGGTGCCAAGGCGACCATCTTGAATTTCGTCAGCACACCGGATTTATTGCATTCAGTTGGATAAGCTTCTTTTTTTTTTTAAATTTGGCAGGATGAATTTTCCATAATTCATCCATGACCGACTGCTCCCAATGGCCGCAATAGCAGCCATCTTCAACACATCGTACAGGTTGCGTTTGTGGGTAATTTTTTTTTTTTAAAACTTGACTCGATGACGTAGTATGATACGCGGATGACAGTCATATTTCTCTCAGGGTCGGCTGCCTTGAATGGCTCATATATCATTTTCTTCTTTTCTGACCCATAACAAATCAATAAATATCACATAATTTACCTTAATACAACATTTCTGGACTGTCGTTATTTGAAGTGTACAGCAACAGTTTCACTAAGGCATCTCAAAAAGTTAATTAGAATGAAATTCAATTGATATATTCCATTATTATGCCTCAAAGTTAGTTTGTCCAATCAGAACGCTGGAACACCATTTATGGGGTTCCGCCGTATCAGATAACTCACCTGATACCGTATTATTTGATATCGGGTAAGTAGCCGCCATTACTATTTTGATGTATTTCCACTCGCTTCGAATTTTCAAAATTTGAATTAAGACAAAATAAGAGGATTTAAGTACCCAAAATATTTTCAAGATACCGTATTTATTAATTTAAAACATTAAATAGTTTAAAAAAATGGACAGAAAATATCATTTGTTGTCCCAAAAGTTCTTCGTTGTTTTTAATTTTACGACCCTATCGATTTTTTATGCTGAGCCTGAAGCGAACGTTTTTCTTTATAGTTTTCTCAATACATTAAAAGTGACTTTTTGAACGTTTAAAAGTGTTTTCTTAAACCTTTCAGGTGGTAATGACAGTGAATGTATGTAAGGGTATTTCAGATATGCTTGTAGAGATAAGTTTTATTTTGTAAACAAAAATCGCAGTTCGAACAGCGACGATTTTTTGTTTGTTTACTGCCACCATGGATACGGACCGTGCCAGTTACTGTTGATGATTCTGTACGATGCTGTCATGGCGGTTTCTAAAAAATACACGTCCAGTCATTCTTTGTTTCTGGTGAAAATTTATTAATCCCTTGATTTATATGGACTTTCGACATAATAAATATGTTAAATGGCGTGTAGCTGGCTGATACATAGAGATTATTACCATTATGTGGATGTACACAATTTGTGTCCGAGTCGAGCTCCGGGTTCTGAGGGCAGATCTCGACGAGTCGAAGACGAGTCGTGATCAACCCTTAGAACCCGGAGCGAGACTCGGATACATATTGTGTACATCCACATAATGGTAATAATCATTTTATCTTACAATATATTGGGGAAAACTCAAGAATGTAGACGAATATATAACGAACTATTTATTCGTACGGATGAACAAACAGAAAAAATAGAACTCACGCGAAAGGAACGTGCTTGTATCCGACCCCCTGATACAAACATTTGCATCAGGGGGTCGGATACACAACAGTTGCGGAGTTAATACAGACAAAATTCATGTTGATTGTAAGATAAATTTCCATACAAGGCTCTGAGTGTTCATATTATGTTCGGCTTCGCCTCACGTGATTTGAACTCTCATCGCCTTGTATGGAAATGTATCAGCCAGCTACACGCCATGTAACTTATTTGTTTTTATATTGGTGTTTAAAGTCATTTACTTATGCACAATGGCTAATCGTGGCCGTGACAGCTTTACGGGTGGAGGAAGTCGGAGTACCCGGAGAGAACCACCGAACATCGACGAGCAATTGTCGGCTCCTCAACATTCTAACTCTGTTCAAGCTCCGCTCAAGCAGGGTTACAGTGGTTGAAGACATGTGCACTATCGACGTGCAGTACGCCTTAGTACACGGCGTCATCGTGCCGCCATGTAGGCAACCGTGATAAAATGCCTTACCCAAGGACACAACGCAGGTCGCCACGGACGGAGATCGAATTCGGAACCTCTAGCATAGAAGTTCAACAGTCTACCACTGAGCCACCGCGATCCCGCCATGTAACTTATAATACTGGGAACGCTAAACAACTTTGAAGGTGGATGGGTTGAATCGTAGATTCGCATTAGTGTGCGTACATTACGGCCGCCGTATACTGATTCCCTTCCACGGGTTGGCAATATATCCACGGACACAAGAATACTAAATTCCAAACATTAATTATAGGATTAATCATCAAATATTTAATTAATGAAGCAACGGGCACAATCCGGTGCTTCATTAATTAAAATTTTGCTGATGATGATTTTTATTACTTTTATTACCTGGTAAACGCATGGGTGGACATCACTGTACCCACGCGTGGATTACGACCAGTCCACGGCGGCAGTGCTGCAAGTGAGGAAATTATGACATTAATCTAAAAAATGCAGCATAAAATCAAGGTAAACTACAGTGTTGTTGACACTTTCATTTTTTTTATTAGTTTTGATTTCAAAACATTTTAGTCATGAAATCTCCATACACTTGTGAAAACGGTGTCGCGATATGACCGAGATATGATCGAGAACCAGGCTACTTTTTCTACCTTGTTACTGTATGTCGAATTTTAACCCTTCTTTACCCAACGCAGACGATATCAAAATTTATTATTTTAAATATCTTTTCTTTTTTTTTTAATTTTTCAAAAGATTTCAACAAATCCATATCATGTGACCCCTCGTTGGAACGAGCTCGACGAGCTCGTTCCCACGAGGGGTCACATGATATGGTTTTGTTGAAATCTTTTGAAAAATAATATTTTTTCAACTGCTGAATTTGCATATTACGCGGGCGGATGCGGCCGATTCGTTGGGTAAAGGGTTAATATTGTCTCCTAGGCTATGACCTCGATGTTTGAATAAAATCATCGACTGCTCAATGAAGGAATAGTGATAATTTTCGGTACACGTGATAACCCCGAGAAGTAGAGCCGTGTCTGTTTACTACGGGAAAGTTCTGCTTTAATGGTAAAATAGGACCCTGAACCAGCGCCTGGGCTGGGAGTCCTCTAAAGTGAGCAGCAGAGACATAAACGATTGACTGAACTTGACTTATTGACTCAATTATTATTGAACCTTGCAACAAACAGGACCGGGGAGAGGGTGGGTGGGGGCCCGGTGTAGTAACCTGGGGCCCGGAAATTTCTGGGGCCCGAGCTTGGCCCAGGAGTCCAGGATTCTTGGGTCAGGCCTGGGCTCCCAAAGTTCTGACTCCTGTGCCAAGCCTGGGCTCCCCGATTCCCGAGCGAGAACTGGGAAGATAAGTTGGCCATCGTGTTGGAATACTAGTTGCCACTCACGTAAAGAAGGAATAGGAGTTCCCCGTGGAGATTTATTAATGGACTGTTATCTATATTCATATGCACTAGACTCGGGTGTTCCTCTAAACATTTCTACAATATTAGAAAAAAGCTAAAAAAAATATCATTTTGACGGCCAGATGTGTCAATTTAATAACTTTGGGGAGCCCCTTCCCTTCCCAACACCCACCGTCGTTCGTGCCTTTGGCATCTGCATCAGTATCCGACACTTTCGAAAGGGGGGGGGGGGCTGTCTCAGAATTAACCCTGAAGCCCGAATTTTTTCACCCCGGCCCTGCCAACAAATATCAAATGAACTCTTCCAATCTCAATAACCAATATTGTGTTGATAGGGTTAATGATAGAGAGACATGACAGTGCAGAGCAAATCGATATATATATATATTCCACAGGGTTATTTTCACGTGTAATGTTCAGTCGTTGAAGAGTTCTTTTCCCAGTGTCTGATGGTAATCTTGACAAACGACCGTGTACTGTTGTATACTGCCGTCCTACTCGTATGGGATAATTGAATTGGAATTACAGAGAGAACAGCTTTCACTGACATAATATCATAATTCATGTCCAACATAATGATATGACTGCAATACTGGTGTATTATTGCCCATCCATGCAGTCATCGATTTTCAAAACAGACACGGAAATTACTGTAGCAGAATTAAATATTTTAAACTTTTTTTCGTGTACGCTGTTTATGGCATTAACCGTTCCAGTGATGCATGACACTTATTCTTGGCAGAATTGACGTCATAAAATTTCCGATTTTTACCTAAATTATATTATTTATTGATTGGTGTTTAAGGTCACATATTTCTGCACAATAGCTAATCATGACCACGACAGTTTTACAGGTGGAGGAAGCCGGAGTACCCGGAGAGAACCACCGAGCAACGGCGAGCAACTGTCAGCGCCCCCACATACACACAAGCAGGGTTAGCATTGGTTGAAGACAGGTGCACCATCGACGTGCAGTACGCCCTAGTACACAGCGTCACCGTGCCCCCACGTGGGCAAAGGGGGTGAAGTGTCTTGCCCAAGGACACAACGCGGTTGCCGCAGGTGGGATTCGAACCGAGGACCTCTCGGCTTGCATCCTGCACCTCTACCAACCGAGCCACCGCCACCCCCCCCCCCTTTTTTTTTTTACTAAATTGCACTGTGAAACTTTACATTGCTAATTTCTGTCGAAAACTGGAAGAGTCTTTCTTTCCCAATCCGTAATTTTATATGTAAAAGTGAGTATGCCACATCTCCCTCTCTCTCCCCACCCCCTCTCTCTTTCTTTTTAACCCTTTACCCAACGAATCGCCCGCATCTGCCCGCGTAATATGCAAATTCTGTAGCTGAAAAAATATTTTTCGAAAAATTTCAACAAAACCATATCATGTGACCCCTCTTTGGAACGAGCTCTTATGGTTTTGTTGAATTTTTTTTTTAAAAATTAAAAAATGATATTTAAAATAATAAATTTTGAAATCGTCTGTGTTGGGTAAACGGTTAATATTTTTTTTGTCAAGAACTACATCGTGGTAATTACCTTAAATAAAATCGTTCAAAAGACTTTTCCATCGCATTTGTCGCTCGTCAGTAAAGAATGATCCAAGCATACGGCGTTTGGAATTACCATTAACTGACAAAGAGTTTATAATTTCCTATTTTTGTGCAGCTAGAACTACGAACATCCGGTCGTTTGCCGTGCATGCGATAAATTTGTCATTATTTTCTTTTAGGTTAGTGGAAGTTCTTTTCAAAAAGAAAGAAAACCTGAAATGAACTAATGCACACAGCTCAGTAAAAAAGACATTGAAGATTGTTGTAGTATTGTCGATCATGTTTTCCGAACCAGCAGCTCGGGAGTTCCGTGGCTTAGTGGTTACGGTATTGGGACTTAAATCGAAAAGTCCAGCATTCGATCCTCACCAGAGGTAATGGCGTTGTGTCCCTTAATCCCGATCGCCCAAGTTGGAGCACGGTGGCGCAGTGTACTAAGGTGTACTACACGTCGATGGTGCACTTGTCTTCAACCAGTGCTAACCCTGCGGAGTTAGTACGTTAGGAAGTACGCCATTTGCTCGCCGCTGTCGATGGTTCTCTCCGGGATACTCCGGCCTCCTCCACCCGTAAAACTGCCAGACACGAGGTGACCCGGGCTGTCGAAAGTGTTGTTACCTCCCCCCCCCCCCCAAAAAAAAGAAAAAAAGGAACTCCAACGATATTTTTGCTTAACCCTTTATCCAACGAATCGCCCGCATCCGCCCGCGTAATATGCAAATTCAGCAGCTGAAAAAATATTATTTTTGTTGAAATTTTTTGAAAAAATTTTAAAAATGATATTTAAAATAATAAATTTTGATATCGTCTGCGTTGGGTAAAGGGTTAATATAAACTGAACGTCCTTTTTCAACAGAAAATGGGGATACATTTAATATGCCTAAAAATCTGAAGACGAAGTCAGGTTTCTGGCGGTAGTGTACAATGAATCGGTGTGGAGATCAGTAATGTTTCGAATTTACAGCAATAGGCCTCGTCCTGACGATCAAATAAATATCTTATAATAAATGTGGACACACAGTGCCTTTCTTGCCCATTTGATTGTGTGAACGGCCCTTCATAGAAAATCATTAGTGGTGAATGTTGGACGGCTTAACCCTTTACCTAACGTAACGTTCAAAACCGGCCAGCGCGATTCTCAAAAATCGCCAATTAATTTTCATTATTTTTTTTCATTTTTTGTCTCAAAAACATAGGTTATGACCCCTCGTTGGAACGAGTTCGTCGAGCTCGTTCCAACGAGGGGTCATAACCTATGTTTTTGAGACAAAAATGAAAAAATAATAGTTATTCAAGAATTATTTTTGCAAGTGTCGTCTGCTTTTCAGGTTAGGTAAAGGGTTAACGCTTAGAGTGCTGTATTAATTTTCGTCGTTAGAATTGGTTCACATCGGTTTGCCCTGTCCCAGGTTATGCCTTGTAACAATTTATTGGAGAGTGCCTATAGGCACTCTCCAGTAAACTGTAACAAGAAAAAAAAAATACGGACAAAATAAGTTGGCTTTCACATAAATGTGAAAAATATCCACAGAATATGAAACCTTTAAAATGAGGCACTGCCACCTCGGAATGAGCCCAGATATGGGCCCCTAACATTCAAAATATTAATGAGCTAAATGACACTCTTATTCAGTAATTTTGCATTTGACTTCACTTTGAAGGGCGTGGCCCTACCAAGAAATAAACATTATGTCTATCAGTACACACGGACTAATTTTCAACCAACTCACTTTTTTCGAGGATATTTATTTTGATTGCCTGAACGAGGTCACAATGTTTGTATTAAATCTTCACACACGGTACAGAGAGAGTAGATTGGTTATGACACGGTGCAGGAAGACTTTGTCCGTGTCAATTTTTCAACAAAATTCTGATAAAATCATTTAAAACTCAAGAGAACTTTAAAGGTTCATACGGTTCTCGTCAGATCACCGAAGTTAAGCAACGTCGAACGCGGTTAGTAGTTGGATGGGTGACCATTTCAGCGACTGATTCGTGCTCCCGCGTTGTGTCCTTAGGCAAGGCACTTAACCCCGATTGCCTACACGGGGGCACGATGACGCTGTGTACTAAGGCGTACTGCACGTCGATGGTGCGCATGTCTTCAACCAATCTAACCGTGCCTGTGCCGCGGTGCAGAGTTCAGAGTTACGATGTTGGAGAGCTGACAGCTGCTCGTTGTTGCTCGGTGGTTATCTCCGGGTACTCCGGCTTCCTCCACCCGTAAAACTGTCACCGACATGATATGGCCCTGGCTGTTAATGCGTCGTTAAACCCTAATAAAAAGAAGGTTCATACAATAAGCTGAGAATCTGAAAATAAATAGGTTGACCAATTTACGATGTTTGTTATATAAATACTTGCCTTATGTATCATATATCATTTGTATGAAAGCATCTGTAGCGATTAAATAAATCAACAAGATGGCAAGAATTTATCGGATTTGTCAAAAAACAGTACAGACACCATTTTTTTTTATCCTGTTCTGGTTAGCCGATCACCCCTGATTAGCAATGTATATTATTCTGTTCAATGACCTCAGTGTTGAAAGGGTCAGGAATATTTGTGAATTATTAACTCTTTTAAGGTGGCAGGTGATTTTTCTGCTCATTTTCTTGGACGGCGGCAGCTGATTTTTCTGCCCTTTCTCATATTCTGATCAAATTATCATGCATGCATTTGTGGAATATGAAGCTATCAAAGTTTGTGGAAACGATTGGGTAATAAGACAGAACACATCGAGGGTGGAGGTGGAGTACAGGGAACTAAAATTAACGACCCGGGGTGGAGTTTTTCTTAACTGGTGGAGTATTAAATTATTTTTGGCCATCAAATCTTGTACACATGTCTTTGCCTTGTTGCAATTTATTGGAGAGTGCCTGTAGGCACTCTCCAATAAATTGTAACAAGGCAAACCTTTACAGACTTATTAATATCACTTCAAAGATAATACAAAGCAAAGCCACTGAATATGAGCCTTGAAGCTGCGGTACCTGCACTCCAGAATAAAGCCCAAATATGGGCTTCCAGCACTCTACCAGTTAAATGGCACGAGCGCCCGACAAACAGAAAAAAAAACTACACCAAGGGTCGATGATTCCTGTCCCCATTACCCCCCCCCCCTCCCTTAATTATGTTCCGTATTTATATCACAATTGAACTTGAACTGAGTGAATGAAGCTGATGTTTTTAGCTCACCTGAGCGAAGCTCAAGGGGAGCTTAACTAATCACTTTCTGTCCGTCGTCCGTCGTCCGTCGTCCGTCGTCCAGCGTCCGTCGTCCGTCGTCCGTCGTCCGTCGTCGTCCGTCCGGCGTTAACTTTACATTATCGACTTCTCCTCCTAAACCACTAGCCCAATTTTATTCAAATGTTGGCTAAATGTTTATTACCTAATGCCAATTCAGATTTGTTCAAATGAAGTTGCCCCTCCTCCTGGGTGGTGCCACACCCCCAAGGGGCACCAAAATCTTTGTAAATCTTCTTCTCATGAACCAGCAGTAGCAGAGACTTGATATTTGGTGTGCAGCTTCCTTTTGAGGTGTAGACTCAGATTTGTTCAAGAGAAGTTTGTGGGGCTATACTTGACGTTGTTATGAGAGGGGCAAAATTTTTTGCCCCGCCCAAAATTTCTATTTTCCAAACCGAGAGGCTGATTTGAACCAAATTTTATGTGAGTGCTTATTGGGTCATGAGTACTTGATTTATGCAAAAAAAAATTTTCCCGCAGCCCCGTGGGAACCGCAGGAGCTAAAAATAGAAAAAATTTAAAACGCCCATATCTCCAAAACTGCACGGCACTGAGAATTTTTATTTGGTGTGCAGCTTCCTTAGGACCAACAGAAAGGATTGGTAAAAAAAAATTGCCATCGGTTTTATCATAGGGTACAGTTTCGGGACTTTGAAAAAGTGCTGAGTCAGCACTTTTTAACACTGTAGGCAATGGGAAAAACATTAAAAAATCTTCTTCTCCAGATCCAGCAGGCAGAATCTTTTGATATTTGGTATGCAACATTGTAGGGTGGATCTGATTCAAGTTTGTTCAAATCGGCCCCCTGGGTTCATATTTGGGCTCAGTATAGGAGCCCGATTTCGAACTTAGTGCATTTCAGGCAAATTTCTTAAAAAATCTTCTTCTCCAGATCCAGCAGGCAGAATCTTTTGATATTTGGTATGCAACATTGTGGGGTGGATCTGATTCAAGTTTGTTCAAATCGGCCCCCTGGGTTTATATTTGGGTTCAGTATAGGAGCCCAAATTTGAACTTACTGCATTTCAGGCAAATTTCTTTGAAAATCTTCTTCTCCAGATCCAGCAGGCAGAATCTTTTGATATTTGGTATGCAACATTGTAGGGTAGATCTGATTCAAGTTTGTTCAAATCGGCTCCCTAGATTCATATTTGGGCTCACTATAGGAGTTCGAATTCGAATTTAGTGCATTTCAGGCAAATTTCTTCAAAAATCTTCTTCTCCAGATCCAGCAGGCAGAATCTTTTGATATTTGGTATGCAATGTTGCGGGGTAGATCTGATTCAAGTTTGTTCAAATCGGCCCCCTGGATACATATTTGGGCTTACTATAGAAGCCCGAATTCGAACTTAGTGCATTTCAGGCAAATTTCTTAAAAAATCTTCTTCTCCAGATCCAGCAGGCAGAATCTTTTCATATTTGGTAAGCAACATTGTGGGGTGGATCTGATTCAAGATTGTTCAAATCGTCCCCTGGGTTAATATTTGGGCTCAGTATAGGAGCCCGATTTCGAACTTAGTGCATTTCAGGCAAATTTCTTAAAAAATCTTCTTCTCCAGATCCAGCAGGCAGAATCTTTTGATATTTGGTATGCAACATTGTAGGGTGGATCTGATTCAAGTTTGTTCAAATCGGCCCCCTGGGTTCATATTTGGGCTCAGTATAGGAGCCCGATTTCGAACTTAGTGCATTTAGGCAAATTTCTTAAAAAATCTTCTTCTCCAGATCCAGAAGGCAGAATCTTTTGATATTTGGTATGCAACATTGTGGGGTGGATCTGATTCAAGTTTGTTCAAATCGGCTTCCTAGATTCATATTTGGGCTCACTATAGAAGCTCGAATTTGAACTTAGTGCATTTCATGCAAATTTCTTAAAAAATCTTCTTCTCCAGATCCAGCAGGCAGAATCTTTTCATATTTGGTAAGCAACATTGTGGGGTGGATCTGATTCAAGTTTGTTCAAATCGGCCCCCTGGGTTTATATTTGGGCTCAGTATAGGAGCCCAAATTTGAACTTAGTGCATTTCAAGCAAATTTATTAAAAAATCTTCTTCTCCAGATCCAGCAGGCAGAATCTTTTGATATTTGGTATGCAACATTGTGGGGTGGATCTGATTCAAGTTTGTTCAAATCGGCTTCCTAGATTCATATTTGGGCTCACTATAGAAGCTCGAATTCGAACTTAGTGCATTTCAGGCAAATTTCTTAAAAGATCATCTTCTCCAGATCCAGCAGGCAGAATCTTTTGATATTTGGTATGCAACATTGCGGGGTGGATCTGATTCAAGTTTGTTCAAATCAGCCCCCTGGATTCATATTTGGGCTCACTATAGAAGCTCGAATTCAAACTTAGTGCATTTCGGGCAAATTTCTTCAAAAATCTTCTTCTCCAGATCCAGCAGGCAGAATCTTTTGATATTTGGTATGCAACATTGCGGGGTGGATCTGATTCAAGTTTGTTCAAATCGGCCCCCTGGATTCATATTTGGGCTTAATATAGAAGCCCGAATTCGCACTTAGTGCATTTCAGGCAAATTTCTTCAAAAATCTTCTTCTCCAGATCCAGCAGGCAGAATCTTTTGATATTTGGTATGCAACATTGCGGGGTGGATCTGATTCAAGTTTGTTCAAATCGGCCCCCTGGATTCATATTTGGGCTTAATATAGAAGCCCAAATTCGCACTTAGTGCATTTCAGGCAAATTTCTTCAAAAATCTTCTTCTCCAGATCCAGCAGGCAGAATCTTTTGATATTTGGTATGCAACATTGTAGGGTGGATCTGATTCAAGTTTGTTCAAATCGGGCCCCTGGGTTCATATTTGGGCTCAGTATAGGAGTCTGATTTCGAACTTAGTGCATTTCTGGCAAATTTCTTAAAAAATCTTCTTCTCCAGATCCAGCAGGCAGAATCTTTTGATATTTGGTATGCAACATTGTGGGGTGGATCTGATTCAAGTTTGTTCAAATCGGCTTCCTAGTTTCATATTTGGGCTCACTATAGAAGCTCGAATTCGAACTTAGTGCATTTCAGGCAAATTTCTTAAAAAATCTTCTTCTCCAGATCCAGCTTCAGAATCTTTTCATATTTGGTAAGCAACATTGTGGGGTGGATCTGATTCAAGTTTGTTCAAATCGGCCCCCTGGATTCATATTTGGGCTCCGTATAGGAGCCCAAATTTTAACTTAGTGCGTTTCAGGCATATTTCTTAAAAAATCTTCTTCTCCAGATCCAGCAGGCAGAATCTTTTGATATTTGGTATGCAACATTGTAGGGTGGATCTGATTGTGATTCATGAACGTATTTATTTGTAAAGTTGATAGAATCTTAGACAAAATTTGCAGAAAAGATCTACTATAGAAGGGGTGGTATCCAGGGTGAACCGTTTACCCAAATCTAGCAGTACTAATGCATTATTCACACAAATCTTCGTTCAAATTTTATGACCCCTCATTGGAACACACGCATTCAGCTCATTCCAACAAAGGTCATATGCCATGTTTTCGAGACAAAGGAATAAAAATTTTAGTTATTCATGAAATTTTTAGGCAACTGTTGTCTGTTATTCACATTGCTTCATGAAATTTCAGTACTTTTAGAAGTTACCTCAGTAATCAAGGGTTAATTCCCCTTAATTAAATGTCGCCTCTAAAAACAACCACTTTGCATATCTTACCTTTTTACCAGCATAACTGCCAAAACTTGTCAGCATTCTTCGCAAAAATCGCTATTCAAATTTTAATTTTTGTCTCTTAAACATACATGTACTTATCGCTTGTAAATACCCCATTGGAATGAGCTTTTTGAACTCATTCCAATGAGAGGTCGCACACCATGCTTTTTGAGTCAAAAAAGCAATTTTTTTTAGTTATTCCAGAATTTCGTACGTAAAACACAGCTTTATGACTTCACATTAAAATGAGCTCTCTAAGCTTGTTCCAATCAACATTCACGCACTATGTCTTTCACACAAAAAATAAAATTTTCCATTTATTCAGGAATTTTGTTTGCAAGAACACTCTTACCCCCCCCCCCCCCCCCCACAAACACACACACACAAACACACACACACACACACAAACACAGACACACACATCTAAAAGTTCGTCAGCAAAAAAACAGTTACTTCAATTTTTAAATGCATTATAGGAACAACTTGCCTAATCAAATTTAAATACTTTTGCATCATTCTGTATCTAGAACAAACCATTTACCATATCTTTACGCAAAATTCTCCAGCATCATTCACAAAAAAACACCATTATTTATATATTCACATTTCTGTCTCAAAAATATACCTGATCTTCCCATACCCCTATTGGAATAAGCTGTTTGAGCTTGTTCCAATGATGATAAAAAAAAATAAAATTTGTGAAAATTTTTGTTTTCTTGCATGCAAATATATACATGTAGCACATGGAAGATATCCACAGTTGGGGAGAGATGTCCAAGGCTATCTCTTCACATTCCTTGTTTGTGCTTCATGCTAAACCAGTTTGTCTGCAGAGATAAATTTGCTTTATTAAAAATCATTGGAGATTGGCCACACACCAATGATTTTAAATAAAACTAATTTTAGGTAACAAATGTTGAACTTCAAACAAAATCTATCACTCAACCAGTTAATGTTGATGAGGCATGACATGGTGAAGGTGACCTAAAATACTTCTTAGAGTCACTTTGTCAGGTGAGCGATTAAGGCCACGTGGGGCCTCTTGTTTAAAGTGTTATTAGACCCAAATCAGTTAACAAACAGTGAACAGTCATCCAATGGTATCAACAACAGTCAGCTAGAAAGAGTGGTGATGGCTGGAAAATACAGCGAATTGAGTACCACTAAAATACACATGAAGTGGAGTTTCCACCCACACAATAACACCTTGTCTTTGAGAAAGCATGAGGACGCCAATCAGAGTTTCAACCAATGGACTAGAGCTGAAACGGTTAACCGATTAATCAATGATCAACATCTTGGTCGATCCACAAAGTAATTGATCGATTAGCCGTTACTTTTGAACTACTATATTATATGGGTTAAAAAAGGAACAAACTTGCTCTAAAACAGGTAAACATTGTCACACTGACTCACATCAATTATATGAGACAGAATAAAGCATGCAAGTTACTTGCTGACATACTTGTTTACAAAGAGCTCGTTCCAACGAGGGGCATAAGCTATGTTTTTGAGACAAAAATTGAAAACATAATAAATTCAAATGGAGATTTTTGTATATAGGCCTAGTCGGTTTTGTTTTTATTTTAGGTAAAGGGTTCATGCTGTAAATCATCAACGGTATGGCAGTTATTCAGATATCTATTTGGACAAGCGATTAATTGGTTAACCAAGGTTAATCCACGTGATTAATCGATAAGAAAACCCCTTAACCGTTTTATCTCTACAATGGACCTACGGATTTAACCCAAAGGTCCAGTGCCTGGAACTTGGTCTGGCATTACTATGTATTATCATAGGAATTGAGTTATTTGCATGCATGGAAATTCCACTCTGTGGATGTTTATTGGTAATCTATTCTCCATGTACTCTAGTATCCCGTGTCCCAAATTCAGATTATTGGTCATCTAGGATTCTTTATGCGATATTCGGCCCTATATGACACGGGTCATTTTGTTTCTATAATAATAATATACATATTTTTTTAGCGTCAAAATTATAGCTCAGAAGATATAGAACCATATTCTAATGCACTGCACATGTTACTGAGCTCATGCAAATATACAAACGGATTATATACAGTATCTTATCGTTCAGAACATCACTTATAGGCTTTTTGAAACATGTATGTTTTGAGATCTTTCTTGAAAAAGTTGACCTTTGACAGTCTTTTTAGGTTTTCTGGTAAATTATTCCACAAGTGAGGGCCAGCAAATGAAAATGACCTATCTCCCAATGTCTTACACCTATGTTTTGGAACATGTAGCAGCATTTTACCATCGGGCCTCAGGTTGTATTGACACACATTCTTTGTATTGAGGAGTTCTTCTAAGTAGGCTGGTGACATGTTGTTTTGTGTCTTAAAAACTAATAATAAAGTTTTGAAAATTATTCTGTACTTGACTGGCAGCCAATGCATATCCCTCAGAACAGGAGTGATGTGTTGAGATCGTGATATCCTACATACCACTCGGGCTGATGCACTTAGTACCATCTGCAGGCGAGAGTACTGATATTGTGGAAGGTTGAACAGTAAGGCATTACAATAATCCAAATGTGAAGTTACAAAGGCATGAACTAGGGTTTTTGTTGAATCTTTGGTGAGGAACTGTCTTATCTGTTTAACTTTGTATAGACCTCTGAAAGCCTTATTGCACATATTTGTAACATGTCTGTCCATAGACATGGTAGAGTCGAAGAAGGCACCAAGATTACGTACATTATTACTTGCACTTATGGCGGAATCTCCTACCTTCACTGAATTGATGTCAACTTTAGTGAGTTATTGTCGTGAAACAATTATTGGGAATTCAGTCTTATCATCTATCATTAATTTGTTTGAAACCATCCATGTGCGAATGTCCAAAATACATGGTTCATTAGTTTCTAGAGCTTTAGTTTGATCCTTGATTGATGGTCGAAAAGAGAAATAGACCTGTGTGTCATCAGCATAACCATGGACATCAGGCAGGTAAGATTCAGTGATGGTGAACATTTTTTGATATATAGAATAGAAACAGAACAGGACCAAGGCAACTGCCCTGTGGGACTCCACATTCAAAATGGAAGTCTTTTGACAGATTACCGTTTATTGATACACGCTGCTGTCTATTCTGGAGGTATGATGATAACCAGCTAGCAGCAACACCATTAAATCCAAAATCGGAATTCATTGTCTCTAGCAGAGTTTTATGACAAACAGTGTCAAAAGCAGCACTAAGGTCTAAAAGAACAAGCAATGTTACCCTTCTAGACTCCATATTAAGGAGGATGTCATTCTGAACCTTGAGTAATGCCGTTTCAGTCGAGTGAAATTTTCTGAATCCAGACGTGTCGGCCAGTAATGGAGCATGCATGTCACTATGTAACATTAGTTGGTCAATTGCGGCTTTTTAACACAGCTCAGAGACAAACGGTAAGTTACTCACTGATCGGAAGTTTTTAAACACAAGTTCTGCTCCTTGTTTCTTCAGAAGAGGATTAAAAATTGCTATTTTCCACGCATCAGGCACATATCCTTCCAGCAGAGACATGTTAATCATGTTTGTGATTACAGGAGCCAAAGAGTCTACACATGATATGACAATAGATGTTGGCATTGGGTCGAGTTGACATGAGGCATTTGAGGATTCTTTTATTAATTTGGTTACCTCGTGGATTTCTAAAGGTCGAGAAGTTGAAGCTCTTTTTCTGATGGTCTCTGTTTGATGTCAATTTTGTCTAGATTTATGTTCTTAATTTTTTCCTGAATTAATTTTAATTTTTTTATGAAGAATTCGCAAAATTGATCTGCTAGCTTTGATGGATCATCGTGTGGTGGAAATGACACACTTTGTTTTTCTGTACACAGATTTTCAACAACTTTAAACAGTTAATAACCGTATTCGCCGTATTAGCGCGCTATATCGAAAGCCAGCAGTGAGCTGTGGTGATAATCGGCCGGAGAGCTTACTATCGCCATAATATGACCAACTCTCAGCGCAGTGTCGTTACTGGATGTCGAAACGATGTGGTAGTGCCATCTTATATACTAAAAGAATAGATCGTTTTTCTTATGGAATCTTCTTTGCTTTTCTGGGGGCATATATATACCAGAAAATGTTTTTTTCAAGTGGCTGCACACCAACAGTGGATGTATTTTTAAATGTTTTTGTGACATTCTGGCACCAGCACTGATTAGCAACATATAATGGCGCCTATATTTGCTCGGTGTATTTTTTTGTGACTTTCTGTTGAAGATAAAAGTTATGAGTCCCATCAGATTCGTATATTCTCAGACGAGACGAATCCCGGCAAACTTAGCTAGCCCATCCCTTTTTCGAAAAAATGGTGTCCCCTCCGCCTGAACGCATATAGTGTATCTTTGCGTTGCTTGTGAAATGAGAATACTTGTAGACTTACGAGACGGTCTGGTCTTTTGAACGGATCGAAAAATGGTATATTGTCCGGCGAAGTTTTGTTAGTCCAAAATGCGAGCCAGTAGGTCCAAAATGACCCACCAGGATGTTAACGAGCTAAAATGCCCCATTCTTGAATGATCCGTCAAAATGGACTTCGGTGGCATGGGATTTGGGGATTTGATTTACATAAACATATACTTCGTCCTCTGGTTATTATATTTTAAAAAAATAGTTTCGAACCGACCATAACTACCACATGAACCTGCTCACTAAGCGAACTTCCTGTCTCTGTGTTCCAGTCCGTCCCCGGGTAGTCTATGGAGAATGTTTGTCAGAACAATTTTTCAATAGAGCATCACGTCACAGAATGGTGACACGAAAAAACCTAAAAGAATGATTTAGGATTTTCTGGGCCAAATTGCACTCGAAGTGGAGCGTATGTAATGTACGCCCACTCGAAAATTCCTTTGCGCTCAGAATACCACGAGTGAACGAGAAAAACGCCCTTCAAACAATTATCTATCCACCTTGACTACGCGTTCGCTACTCCCCTTAATACAAATGCGTTGTTTGTACTGTCTTCCGCTGTATCACATGTGCACACCTACACGAGTGCATTTTGTTAAAAACAAAAACATTGACCCATTTATAATAGCTATGCAAAAGCATATCAAGGATAAACTCCTGTGTAAACAATCAGCTGTTGGAGTTCTGCGCAAGAACACCAGAGCATTCTGCTTTTATCTCCGATCTTCTTGATTTACTACCGTTAAAAGGGGAATGTGGTTGCACTGTTGTCCGCGCCAGATAATTTAAAGCTGCTCTGTGTTTGATTTGAATAAGAATTTATAACATGCTTATCTGTCTAGTCGGTGTAATAGACTGCGAAGCTTGAAGAGAGAACAGGTTGCCTCTAGACTATTCAGATATATATATATATATATATATTTATTTATTATGCATTTGGCGAAACATCAGTCATGGGCATTCTGTTCAACTCTGCTCATTCCCATTCTCGTCATGGGTGGGCGAAAGGGGAGAATACACCCTGTTGTTCGTGGAAAAAAACTAACCACTCAAGTTTGAAATGTAAATACGCTCCCTAAAAAATAAATACGCTCATAAGAAATAAACTCTCCTCAACAGGTCGTCGCCTGAGTGCTAGAATGTCCTATGTCCTACATGTAACACAAAAATCAAAGCATCCCAGCTCTACCACGTCTTTGCATACCTCGTCGCCTGAGTGCTAGAATGTCCTATGTCCTACATAGGTAGGAAATTCTAGCACTCAGGCGACGAGGTATGCAAAAACGTAGTAGAGCTGGGATGCTTTGATTTTTCAGAGTCGGGTTCGTTTCGGTTTCAAGAAAAAACCTCTGGTTCGGTTCGGTTTTTCTATGTGTTGTGAACAGATAGTAAATAACACTTCAGGCTTCTTAAATAACACTTTTTCGAAACTGCCATTTTGGTTTTTAATCTATGCAAGGTCACAGGTCGCGATGTGTAAACATTTCGAGAAAACACGCTGTAAGCAATGGGAGAAAAGAGCAGGTGATGTGCTTCCGACCCCATTACGTTCATTAGTGCGAATTCAAAAAAACATCTTGCCAAGGTTACCATTTGTTTAAGACAGTGGTAATATTGTATGGGAACTTTCATTATTTCCAATTGTGATCATATCGACTTAAATGGTGTTTGAATGCACGCTGTGTCATGACTATGTGCCAGTCCAACTTTTGGGGATTCCCCAAGCCGAGAAACTGCGTGCGACGAGTGTTTACTTGTTGTCACTCAAAACAAGTTCTCGCCTCCGTAAAAAAAGTGTTTAAACCCGGGGTATCTCGTCCTTTAAAGTCGTCTAGGGTTGTCCCTTCAGTTAATTCGAATGATGACATCGGTTCTACGAATTTAAACTTGATATATCACAAAACTATTTGTCTTTGCTGACACAAAACTCAACGCGACGAACATGGAAATCGCTTTGTTTACACCCCGCGACCTGTGACCTTGCATAGATTAAAAGTTTCGAAAAAGGCTTATTGGAAAACATCCGTAATGGTTTGTACGACAGAGCTCTCAAAGCCTTGTCTGTATTGGGTTCAATCTAATTTCCCTTTGGATACTAGGGGATCAGTTGTTAAGCCCATTCAGTCAGAACAAACTATAACTCATGGTAACAAATGAATAAGGTTCATCTAAACCAGGGTTCATACAGCTCTTGAAAAACCCTTGAAAATGAGTTTTTTCTTGAAAAACCCTGGAATTTGAAATTAGCCCTTGAGAAACCCTTGAACTTTCAGAAATCTCTTGAAAAACCCTTGAATACCAAGCTATTTCCTGGGCATTGTAAATATGTGTACTCGCCTTTTACTTGTTTGTTGCGCTCGTGTCGCTCAGTTAAAAAAAAACATAAAAAAGTATGGAACGTTTTACCAAGATTACTGTAACGCAGATCACACTTTGGGTACCAGTACTTCCTGACTTCCAAAGTCAGATCCGTGTCACATGAATCTTAGATTTTTAGAGCTCATACAACAAGCTGAATAGTATATGTAGCCCTTGAAAAGAAGAAGCCCTTGAAAAACCCTTGTCCTTCGTGAGCAAATTTTTGTATGAACCCTGTAAACTATGTTATGCGCTCATTGTAACATTTTTTCCCTTATTGACTCGTCCGGTGGACGAGTCAATAAGGGGAAAAATGTAACAATGAGACCACAACGTAATAATAATAACACTTTGGCCGGCCGCGGATTTGTCGCGGGTCTCGGGTGAGAAGGCCTTGGTCACCTATGTGCTCCCAACTACCACCTTATTCCCACGCTTCTTCTCTCCTCCCAACACTCGGAGACAAACTGCTTGATGACACCCCTAGCCCCTTTCATCCCAATCTCTCCGATCAGCATATTAACCCTCTCCTTTGAGTCGCTCACTAACAACATGCCCTTCATTCTCCCATTCCACTTCCCCATTTAATTATACTCCCAGTGAATCTTATTCCTTTAGACTGGTATTTTGGGCATTCTAGAAGAAAGTGTTCTGGGGTCTCCACTACGCCTAAATTACACATCTGGCACTCCTTTTCACCGTGTTTCACATTTTTCCCCCTCGGCTCCAGGGACTGCGACATCAGCTTGAACAACAGTGACCACCCATAGGTACCATCAAGGTACTCTTCAAAACCAGACTTCTCTTTATCACGCAGGCCATCCAAAGACCTCTTTGATTTGACCCCCTCTCGCCAAATTAAAGTTACCATCCTCCATGACTTTTTCTCTGACGTTTTTTTTTTATCCTGGGTTGCCCCAACGTCTAGGTCCGAGATCTCCAGTGAATAGTTCTCTGTTAGCTCCCTCACTTGGACCATCCACCCTGTCTTGGTATTTGAGTTGAAAATACTCTGGAACATTACTTTACACCATCGGCTGTCGGGGAGACTTACCAAATAATAAAGACGTACTTACTTACCCCTTTGACGGATAGACGAAGTGACGAGAATCCATTGTGGTCGCTAGTTCAGTTCCCCCAAAGTAAAGTAGTTTGGTCGGTTTATGCACAAACACAGGAAAACCTTTCGGTCTAAATTTTTATAAAACTTTAATCCAGCTCCGCGCCATTCAACCTTGCCTTGATTAAAGATGGATTTTGAGTTGGATGTCACGAATATTTATTTGAAATGACAAATTAAACTTATTGAAACGTTGTTTATTGTGGTATTTCATGAAAGATTTCAATTCAAGCGTTCGAATAAATTTATATTCGCTGTCAACGTAAATGGGAAAGTTTACTAATACAGTCACCAGCAGTTGGGCTGAATTTGCGGACATCTGTGTGTCTGTTCGTTTACCGACTATTCATTTAACCCTTTACCCAACGAATCGCCCGCATCCGCCCGCGTAATATGCAAATTGAGCAGTTGAAGAAATTATTTTTTTCAAAATATTTCAACAAAACCATATCATGTGACCCCTCATTGGAACGAGCTCATTGAGCTCGTTCCAATGATGGGTCATATGATATGGTTTTGTTGACATTTTTTGAAAAATTTAAAAAATGGTATTTAAAATATATTTTGATATCGTCTGCGTTGGGTAAAGGGTTAACAGGGGCTACAGTTAAGATTTTTTCCGATCATCACCAGATTTTATATGCATATTGAGGGTGATGCGTAGATGATGAGAAAGTCATACTTACTGCGGCCAGGAGTCGGCCGCCCACAATGTTCGACTGAGTTGCCGCCTTGAATTTCTTCATCAGTTCCGTTGAAATTTGGGAAGATGACTCAGTATGATAAGTAAATGAGAATGTCGTATTTCATTCACGGTCGACCTCCCTCAATGGCAGCCATCTTGAGTTTCGTCAGCACATCCTGTATGTTTCATTTATGAATCTGTTTTTGTAACCCTTTACCCAACGAATTGGCCGCAACCGCCCGCGTAATATGCAAATTCAGAAGTTCAAAAAATAGTATTTTTCAAAAAACTTCAACAAAACCATATCATGTGACCCACATGGGTCACATGATATGGTTTTGTTGAAATTTTTTGAAAAATTTGAAAACATGTTATTTAAAATAATAAATTTGATATCGTCTGCGTTGGGTGAAGAGTTAAACTTGACAGGATGACTTAGTATGCTAACTAGATTAGAATGTTATATTCTGCCACGGTCGACCACTAACAATGGCCGCCATGACGTATATTCTCTTGTTAATTTTTTTACTGACAGATAACAGAAAAAGTCAATAATTATAACACGAGCTACTTAAATTGAACACAAGTTAGGCCTAAACGGGTTAAAAATATGTTTCTCGGGCCCTCTCGCTTGGTATTTTTGGCTGTCACATACTGACTTTTTATAACCAATGCAAGCTTATAAAAATAAAAATTAAATGGTTTATGTCCGATATTTTACCCAAGTTAATAAAATTGATAAATTTGTCCCTAGAGTGCAAAAGGCTTTGCAATGCTTTGGCACTGCAAACACTTCTTGCACTCAGAGATGAAATACACCACCACCCATGCTATTCTGTAATTTATGGGGCCTAAATCATAAAACAAACCAGGAACATGAACTTTTGATGGCAAACAAATAATAAAATAAAATATAAAAAAAACGCCCTCCCACATGCAATTTTACAAAAATAAATTGGCCTGAGAAACAAACAATCTACTTTGTGGGTGCCTAAGGTAATTAATAATGACATTAATCTCGTACATAAAGCACAAAGTTAAGATAAAATAGGCTGTAATTGACACATTCATTACAATCAATCGGGGATAATTTAAGTGGTATCGCATCGCATTTTTCGATGCATATTTCGTGTTTAGCGATGCCTAATATCGGAAACACTAGCCAACAACGATACCCATTTATCGCAAATAAAAAGTTCTCAAACTTCAGCTCCTTCGGTGAAACATGCTGGAAATGTTTCTATTGTTGAAAGGTGATTGATTTTCCTTTAAAACTATTTGATTTCAATTTAACCCTTTACCTAATGCACACAGTATCTAAATTTGCTAGGCTATATCAAGTATTTTTTTTGAAATTTTTCAAAACATTTCAACAAAACCATATCATGTAACCCGTCATTGGAACGAACTGATGTGGTTTTGTTGATTTCTTTTCAATAGTTTTTTTCAGCTGCTCAGGTTGTAAAATACGGGGCGCATGTGGTTGATTCGTTTGGTAAACTGACTTGCCGTGTCGTCGCCCGAGTGCTAGAATGTTCTATGTCCCCTATGGCACATAGAACATTCTAGCACTCAGGCGACGATGTGTGAAAGGGCAAATCAACCTATATATAAGTACTGTTTGCGCTTAATTTATACTAATTTCTTTCGCTTTAGGCACTTGAAAACAGTTTTGTCTTATCAGAATATGGACCTTTATTGGGACCATAGACCATTAAAACAGTAATCTGTTCCAGTTGCATTGGATGCTAAAGCAAACGACCCATGGACAAATCTCACAATAAAATACAGGCTACTTGTTGACAGTTACGAATCATCACAAAAAACAATTCCAACATTTCGAGTAATTGTCAATTCTCGAATATCACTCTCGGGGCGAGTTGTAAATGTAAACTAACATACTGGCTGAGCTGCAGTCTTTTTTTGGGGAGGGGGGGGGGGGGGTGTCGTTGGCTCAGTTGGTATGGTAGCAGAGCATTTATGGCCAGGCGATTGGGTGTCGTAGACCCGGGATCGGCTGCCGTCGAGGCCACCTTACAAAAAATCTTTACAGTTTTCAATCCAGTGGCGCGGTGTTGGGACGATGCCTGGTGGAATTCCTGCTTGTCATAGGCAATATAAATTAAATTCAAGCAGTTGCATCTTCACGGATCTTCCATTAACTGAGATTCCTGTGTTTAAAAGCTGGGACAATACACCATTATATATATATATAAACAAATTTAAGATTATTTTTACTTTTAAGTTCGTGGCGACGGCCAGCGACCTGAAAGTACTGTAGGAAATTTTTAACTCTCGCCTCACCATGTCGGAAAATTTCGAAATCCTACCTACAAGAAGTCTGTTTGCAGATTCTAAAAATGGCAATGAATAATTATTTAAAAATTCTAACACACTCTACGAAAACTCATAATGGAAATCATCAGTCAAAATCAGTAGTGCAGTTCAATACAATTTACCAACGCCGTCAAAATTTGTGTTCCGAACATTCACTACATGCCCGAGAAAATACCGTTCAGGAAAACTGGATGATTACCGAATGCATGCGACAATGGATACTTCTTGCTGAAAACAGCAACCAAATACCGCGTAGGCGGAAATAATATCGAGTTTTCTTAATGCGTGTTTAAAATATTATGGATCGGCATGCCAGCAATTTAGTGTAAATGACAAAAATCGTGCCTTCCGCATACTTGGTGCTTTTGTAAAATGAATATTCCATGTATAGTTCCGTTCGAAGATGAGGTTATCCGACGACCGGCGTCAGGCACTAAAAGGTCATCTCAGAGTTTGTTTTCGAGAAAACGAATACTTGGCGAACTGTGTTCGGCGTTCAACTTACTGCCAGTCGCAGCAAAGCAAGTGAACCGGGGCTTTGGATTTGGCCAATTTAGGGACGTCACAGACTTTCGAAGTCAGTTGCTGTTCTACCCCATTGAAAAAATTCTTTGTAATATTGACCGCCTGAACACCAATCAATAAATAAATTGGTAAATGGGCATGCAGAGGTCGAAAGTGTGTGCAAGCAAATCTGAGTTTATGGCATTTTCAACAAGTTTTCAACGCTCATTTAACCCTTTACCTAACACGAAAAACAGACGACACTTGCAAACAAAATTCTTGAATAACTAATTTTTTTCATTTTTTGTCTCAAACACATAGGTTATGACCCCCATTGGAATGGGCTCGACGAGCTCGTTCCAACGAGGGGTCATAACCTATGTTTTTCGAGACAAAAATAAATTAAAAAAATGAAAATTAATTGGCGATTGCTACGAATAGCGCTGGCTGGTTTTGGCCGCTACGTTGGGTAAAGGGTTAAAATTCCTTGGAGCCTAAGTCCTGTTCAACTTTTTTCACCCGAGCATTAACCGTTAAGATTACCGCATGCATATTTTGTTAACCTACAAATAAATTTTCAAGAAAGTTTGAGATTTTGAGCTATAATCCTAACTAACTTATATTCCAGCTTCATCATCAAGGCTTGCCTTCGACGAAGGCATGCCTCGATGATGAAGATGGAATATATTGTCAGTCTAGTCTTGAGTCATCACTGTGAGAACAAATCAGGTTGACACCCCCAGTCGGTCATCTTCGTGACGCCCCCATTAAGGGTCAGCGGGCTAACTGAAGTAGGCCGTTATTTGAAGACAATTCGCCCGTGGCATTGAGTTGAGGAATTATCAATGCCTGTATTATACAAGTATATTTGGGCAAACAAGAACACGGGGGATTTATTTATTTATTTATTTATTTATTTATTTATTTATTTATTTATTTATTTATTTATTTATTTAATTATTTATTTATTGTGGTTTAACGACACTTTCGACATCCAGGGTCACCTCGTGTCGGACAGTTTTACGTGTGGAGTAAACTGGAGTACCCGGAGAGAACCACCGAGTAGCGGCGAACAACTGTCAGACTCCCCAACATACTAACTCCATATACAAGAAGGGCAAGCATAGGTTGAAGACAAGTGCAGTACGCCTTAGTACACAGCGCCACCGTGCCCACACGTGGGCAATCGGGATTAAGTGTCTAACCCAACGACACAACTCAGTTACCCGTGGTGGGGAGATCGAACCGTGGACCTTTCGGTTTAAAGTGCAATTCCGTAACCACCAAGCCACCGTGCTCCAACGGTGGATGGATAAGAGGAGTCCAGAAAATTTACCACGCGAAATATTCAGTGTTGCAGCGTGTTGCGAAATCTCTTCTTGCGTAATCATTCGATTTTATCTTTTTTTCAGTTTGTAAAAGCTGTATTGTCAGGTACCTGGAGACCAGCAAATATTGTCCAATATGTGAAGTGATGGTACACAAGAAACGGCCAATCGAAAATATCCGGTAATTTGATTTATTTTGTTTTCAATTTCACATGATATCCGTGAAAGTCCTTGAAATCAGAAACAAATTTTCAACTCCTTGAAAGTACTTGAAAATGACTTCTGATCTTTAAAGTCCATTGAATATGTTTGAAAAAACTATGTCAGCCAATCCCGTTGGGGCCAAAGGCAGCGGAAGCTCGATAAAAGTGGAGGGGGAAACTTTTCAAGGCTGCCATAGTTCGGCCCAGTAAAACGTAGAGTGACATACAAAAGTCTCCCGTTCGGATGAGCATGCCGCGGTGTGGTCACTGTCCTGTCCATTTCTTCTTCTTCCATCATCTTCCAACCCGAAGGCTAGCCTTCGGGTTGGAAGATGGGTGAAGTAGAAGGAACGGACCGAAGGGTGGGAATGTTTTGCCAAGTGTTTCTTGGATTTGCAAATAATACATTACAGGAATGCATGCATATTGATACGTTTGTGTGAGCCCATTTTAAACCATTGTGTAGCTGCGTAACATGTCTGTGGAAAAAAGTTGAGTTGCACGTGTCCACTGTGCCCCCACCCCCACCCCCCCCACCCCCACCCCGTAGTTCCGCCGCCTCTGGTTGGGGCACATGCAGTAGTAATTTATAGCCCACTTTCCTGGATATTTCTTTACCCCGTTCTCACTAATACCGATAAATCTAAATTTCCGGCTGCACATTTTCCCCATAATGCAACCAGAAATTTAACCAATTCAGTCTTGTTTGACAGAGCTCATTAAGCTCTGTCAAACAAGATTGAATTGGTTAAATTTCCTCGTTGCATTACGGGAAAAATGGCTGCTTGAAATTTCAGTGTTTTGACATCCGCGTGCAGTGGTAAGTTGAATAGTCATGCGAACCCTATACCTGTCGTAACGGACATATCCGTCAATGGCTATTTGTAAAAGTCACCACTCGAATTTTAATTTTTTCTCAATATTTGCCACAAAATATTTTAGCTATTCAAGAAATTTCTTTTGGCAAGTGTCATCCTATTCGTGATAGAGAAATGTTAATTTCATATAACTTCTAACCGCCAAAGCAATTATCGTACCACCAGTAAAATCTCATCTGTTAAATGCATTTTAGCTGTTGAGTGAATAATACGCTTGTTTATTCAATAAAAAAATCTTTTAATCTATCGAAGAATTGCTCTGAAAACCACCAAATCCCTATAGTTGAAGGGCCTATTTAGCCTCAGTACATCTAGGATTAGCATTTTGGCTGTTACAGCTTGTTTTGCAGAGTTGCATGAGCTCTTGCCAAACAAGGTACAATGGATGAATTTCCAGTTCTACGACCAGAATACACGAAAATAACTAAACCAAATCCTGTAAATTTAGTACCCACATTAATTGAATATTTTGGGGCGCGGTGGCTCAGTTGGTAGAGGTGCAGGCTGCAAGCCGAGAGGTCCTCGGTTCGAATCCCACCTGCGTCAACCACGTTGTGTCCTTGGACAAGTCACTCCACCCCCATTGCCCACGTGGGGGCACGGTGACGCTGTGTACTAAGGCGTACTGCACGTCGATGGTGCACCTATCTTCGACCAATGCTAACTCTGCTTGTGTGGAGTTAGTATGTTGGGGAGCTGACAGTTGCTCGGCGTTGCTCGGTGGTTTTCTCCGGGTACTCCGGCTTCCTCCACCCGTCAAACTGGCGTGGTCATGATTAGCCATTGTGCAGAAATATGTGACCTTAAACACCAATAAATAAATGAATAAATAAATAAATAAATAAATAAATAAATTGAATATTTTTTCACTGGCAAAGTGGCTATTCGATGAACCTAATTCTTCTGTTGTGGTCCCACCACTAAAGAACTGTAGGGACGGTGTCTTAAAGAACTATTCCATTGATAAACTCCTCATTAACTCCTTGCGTGCTGCTGCAGATATTTCTGCCTGGGATAGGATTTCTCTTGCCACTGAAATGAAGGTAAGTTGGGCGCATTTAATAAAATTTTCCTTCTGTATATTGAATGGAGTTTTTAACTAACGATTTATTGAATTAAATGTAGATTAATTTTTCACCAAATCTAATCATGGCTGCTATTAAGCAGCCATGACTAGATTTGCTGAAAAATATCTTGAAAATTCCCCAGCTTTAAATGACTATTATATGATAAGTGAATTATTCTGTGGGACTTTTAAATTGTTATCAAGATCTCTTCCCTTCTGAAAATAATCTTGAAGGATCATACGAGCAAATTTTCAGCTCGTGAACCTCCGGGGTTGATCCCTCAATGGTCCAAGAGCTGCAAATATGTTTGTACCTTCCGCGATTATTTTATTATCTGGAAAAGCAAGCAAATGAACGGCTTGGTGTCTTCCCACAGGACGGCCAATCACCAACTCCGCATATCTGTACTATAATGTAGAAATTCATTTACAGCTGAACATATCTGAAAACTTTCGACATCTCGCACAGCCCTTCTTTCGAAAAAATACTCTATACAATGATGCACTCTAAAATCGGTTGGGTTAAAAATCAACCCAAATCGACAAGGTTGAGTGAATATGAACCCAAATTAGGTTCATGGTCACTCAACCCAGTCGATTTGGGTTGATTTTGAACCCAACCGATTTAGAGTGTGCGCGCATGTTATATGCAAGAAAGCAAATACTGCTCCCAATATGTCCAATAAAATATGTTGCTACAAACAAATGAGAGAAAACGAGTGGAGAAAAATAATACATTTTCAATGGAATTAGTATTGATTTTCTCTACAGTCATGCACCTTGCTATCTCTATTAGTTTAACCCTCATCACGAAATATCAAAACCTGCCTGAACTGACGGGGTTCGCGCAAGGGTCTTGGAACCTTTAAAGTCGTGGAATTCGGCCGTTTTAAATTCCAGGTCTGGAAAGTCATGGAAAACTGACTTTTTTTAGGCCGGTCCTTGAAAGTTCTGGAAAACCCGGTCAACATTTTAGGTGCACCGTCGAACACGCTCCAATTCACCGCTTGTTAAGTTTTTCGGTTTGATGTTAAAATGCCGGGAAAGTGTGTGTTTCATGAAAAATGGACTGATAAGAAAGAATATAAAAAATGCATTACGAATGAATCGAAAGACAAACATAGGGCAAAATGTAGATCATGTGTAAAGTCGTTCGACGTTGGAAATATGGGCGAGTCGGAAAAGATTTTTTGGTATTACAGATACAAATGTTGGTCATGGAAATTCGATTTTTTGGACCCTGAAAGTCCTGGAAAAGTCCTTGAATTTCAATCTTGATTTGGGGTACGAACCCCGCTGAACATATTTCACATAAGGCCACTAGGAATTTAACTGGTAGAGAGCTAAATTGTTTTTCAAAGATGATTAACGCAAGTATTTTTTTCAAGGATACCAAAGTGTGGAAAGATTTCGTTCATAAACAATTGTGTTGTTACACTTTATTGGCATTCTCCAATATATTGTAATGAAACAATTTGCTTAAACACTTTTTTGTGTTTCAACTGCTGACCAAACCAGATAATCAATACAGTGTAAAGCCACTAGAGTTGCTTTCAGCACTTTTCAGTAGAGCCCTCACAGTGGCTTCGAGCACTCAACCTGTTAATAAATTCAATTTTACTTGACAAAACTCACTGAACTATGTCAAACAAGATTTAATTCGTTAAATTCTCATTTGCATGATGTGAAAATTTGCTGCTTGAATGTTTGCGTTTTTTTCGTATTTTGACATCATTGGGCAGAAGGGTGGTGCGTACGTGCGCATGCGGTATGCGTGCGTGCGTGCGTGCGTGCGCGCGCACGTGCGTGTGGATATGACCGAACATCGAAACCCCCACACTGCATGATCGTTCGGTGTTGAGATTTGTCCCATGTTATTGTAGACAAGTCTGTTTTTAACCCTTTACCCAACGTAACGGCCAAAACCGGCCAGCGCTATTCTAAAAAATCGCCAATTAATTTTCACTATTTCTTTCATTTTTTGTCTCAAAAACATAGGTTATGACCCCTCGTTGGAACGAGCTCGTCGAGCTCGTTCCAACGAGGGGTCATAACCTATGTTTTTGAGACAAAAAATGAAAAAAATTAGTTATTCAAGAATTTTTTTTGCAAGTGTCGTCTTCTTTTCACGTTAGGTAACGGGTTAACACCGCTGGGTACGTGTTTGTATATGTACTAAATATAAGAATGACGAGTGAGATATGGCGGAAAGGGAGCCGAGCTCAGTTAATTTCTCACAAAGTTGATATATTTTACGTTAGTACATTCAATTCAGTCACGTGGTGTGACATCGCTTCGCAAATTTCCCTTGAAATTTTCAGGGTCTCGTCACCAATATACAAAAACACTACCGAATGTGTCCCATCAACTCAAAATATTTTTATAAAATCTAGTCGTGGATACTTCACAACAGCCATGACCAAATTTGATTAAAACTTCAACTAAATTTAACTAAAGAAATCATTGGTCAATAAGTTCACTCAATTTACAAGAGAGAAATTTGGTGAAATGTTCTCAGTGTATTCGCATTCAAGGGCAAGATATTTTTTGTCCTCGACTGGAATATCCGCGAGCAGCATGCATGAAGTTAAGTCCGTAGAGTCGGCTGATCAAATGTCGCTGTGTGTATATATAGTGGTGATCAACTGCAACGGTATATTATTTTCAATGAACGCCGTGAAATACGTGACCTTGTATGGTTTCGAAAAGTGTCATTAAAACCAAAAGACGTGACCATGTATGTTTTCGAAAGTGCCCTTAACTCTTAGAAGCCGGGGAATCCGAATGAATTTATTGTACATGACATACCGCGAAAAACTTACAGTAAAGCACGTGCTTTAAATCAAATGTCGTCTGCCTATTCAGGCAGACGACACTTGACTAGTAGTACCTGCTCAGTGTTTAATTCTGACTAGAAGTACCTGCTCGGTGTTTAATTCTCCCCAGCCCAGAGATAGTCGAACCGTCACAACCAGATTACCTTCCGTATTACATCACGGGCAAGAAAACTCGACTCCCGGCTTCTAAGAGTTGAAAACCGTTCGAAAAACATAAAAACGCACACTGTAATATTTAATTTTAAAAGGTGCGGTAAAAAGACAGGAAACCGACTGCTAGTGTTTCAGCCGTAAAAATAGTATACGATAAAACTACCGACTATTTTGGCTGTGACGACCATTTTGTGTTCAGCTTAGATGCTAAACCGAAGAGCTGCTATTTAGTTTAACTTTATAACACCGATTGCTCTTCTGTAGTGATGAAGAGAAAACTATAATTTAGAAATCATACCGAAAAACATTGAATGTTCTCACAATCCCATAAAATGTCTCGTTTTGAACTCATTCGTAATCACGTCTCCTGTTCAAGATACCTGATGTTAGAAGAAGAGTTCAAAAGGGTTCCGCTCCAGGTACTGTTTTGATTCCAACCTGGAATATTCCACTTTTTGGATTCATCTGCCCGAACAGACGAGTCACTCTTGCATACGAGACTTGAGTGGTAACTGACAACATTTGCGGTTGAAAGAAGGTGCAAAATATCTACAACTGGAAGAAAGTTTACATTCGATTCGAGATTCGGTTCGAAATGTCTGTTGATTCAATTCGACAACTAGGAGCACCGGAAGCAATTCAGAACCCGGGAAAAAGGACATTTACTCGCACTAGCCGCCCCGCCATGACATTCCGATTCAAGCGTGTCTCGAAGGCCGAAGGCCCGAGATGGGGAGTTTGAGAGGTGTCCCCCCTCCCATCAGGATGGGGACACCTCCCAACTCCCCCCCCCCCCCAAATCCTCACTGAATTTTGAAAACTCACAGAACGGATTGGAGGCAAAGGCTGAATATGCACGAGTTTGAGAGGTGCCCCCTCCCATCGGGGCACCTCCCCCAAACTCTCCCAACTCCCCCATTAAATTTTGAAAGCTCCCAGAACGGATTTGAAGTGTATTTTAGCTTTACTTCGAGGATAAATCATTGAACAAAATTGAGTGACGAACCTGGGAGAGGCATTGTCTGCCCACTCTCGCCTCGGTGGTCCGAATGCAGGGAGGGCACCTTGCTCATCTGCCCTCATGCTTCTGGCGTCGGCGTTCCTGATTAAAGAGTAGGATGAGTGTGTATTGAAAGAAAGTTTGTTCCGCTGAACACAACTTTTAGTATGTCGTATCATTAAACCTTTTGCACTGACAGCCGTTATCGTTGACTTTACGATAGAAGTACCGACAGATGGCGTCCCGTCTTTTACCCTATTTTAACGGAGGTATTTCCTAGTGAAGGGTTAAAACCTTCGCGCCTTCACTCGATTTAGCTGCTGGAAAAACGTTGCAGTGTGAACGAATACAAATTCAAAACAACAATCTTGTGTAATTACTCTGCACAAAGGTGTTTTCTTCCAATATGCACAGTTTCAAAAGTTACGCCCTCGTTCAATACAAAGATATCGCCTTTGTTTATATTGTTCTTATTGTTGTTGTATTTTCTTTAAAAATATATCCTCAAAGATTTGCAATTTCATTCAAGAAAATGAAGTGTCCAAATACGCAAACATGGAGAAGAAGTACAAAAATAAATATTAAAATCTATTCGATAGAGAAACGCGGGGTTTTGCCAACAAGTTTATTATAGAATACAAAGGTCTCAATAACTTTGGAAGCATATCTCTGCAAAACTCATTTATTTATGATCAATATTTGAAACTATTTTTCAACGACTCTAACATGCACACGTGATAAGTTAGAGCTAGGAGGTTTGGATTTTTCGGATTTGGTTAGGGTTCGGTTTCAGGAAAATACCTCGTTTTGGTTAAATTGTATTTCGTTAAGAACATTATAAGTTATTCTGATGAATTGACAGTAACATGGTCTGAGGTTTGCGGCTCGTCATACGGCAACATATGCCACTGGAGACGTGAACATAGAAAAAACTAAGCGAGCTCTCGTCCAATCAGAGGGCGAGGATTTTAGTCTTATTGGAACATATTGTAAATAACACTTCAGGCTCCTTAACTGGTAGAGTGCTAAATTATTTTGGGTCATCAAAACTTTTACACAGATCTTTGCCATGTTAAAATTTATGGGAGAGTGCCAAAACTCTCCCATAAATTGTGACAAGGCAATTCCATACAGATGAAATAATTTCACTTCAAAGTTAACTCTCTGCACGCTGACGTCAAAATGGCAAAGTTTTCAGCAGCAAATATTTCTCATAATGCAGTTGGATATTTAACCAAATATACCTTGTTTGACAGAGCTCAGTGAGCTCTGTCAAACAAGATATAATTGGTTACATTCATAGTTAAACAAGAGAAAAACAGAATGATTGAAGAAAATTCTGTTGTACTACCAGAGTGCTAGGGGTTAATTTGAAGCACATCCACTGAATATGAAATCTTTAAATTGTGGAACCTGTACTTCAAACCAAAGCCCAAATAAGGGCTTCCAGCACCTTACCAGTTAATATGGAAAAAATCACCAACAGTTTGTATGACACCAATCACTACAAAAAGCCCCGTCTTTAAGTTTCTCCATTGGGTTCAGTCTGTTTTCTCTTTGACCATTCTTTGGGGTGGTTTTAAGGGATCAGTTTCTCAGCCTATTGAGTCTGCAAAAGACACAAAGGAGGTTAATACATCAATAAAGTTCATCTAATCTTCTAATCTGTGTTGTGTTCTCATTGTCACATTTTCTCCCTTACTGATTCGTTCGGTGGAGAAGGCAGGTTATTTATTTATTTATTATCACTTTCCAAAGTGTGATTTACTGGGATAACTTCACAAGTGTATTATGCAATCAACAATTGTGTCATGCATCCGTGCGCGCAAACCAAGACTGTTTGCCGTGGGTGTAATGGGGACTTGAACATGAAAACATGAAAAACAGACACTTGCAAAAAAAAATTCTTGAATAACTATTATTTTCATTTTTTGTCTCAAAAACATAGGTGATGACCCCTCATTGGAACGAGCATAACCTATGTTTTAGAGACAAAAAAATGAAAAAAAATTAAAAAAAATTATTATTAGCGCTTGCCGTTTTTGCTCGTTACGTTAGGTGAAGGGTTAAATAATATAATTATCGTCAATAATGAAAAGTAATAAACAGAGTAATCGCTTGACTGGACTGGTTACGTGAAATAATTCATGAGAGGTGAGGGACTATATTGTAAAACGCTCGTGCGCATTCGCGCACTCGTGTTTGTACAACGTCCCTCACCTCTCATGAATTATTTCACGTAACCAGTCCAGTCAAGCGATTACTCTCTATTTTATTTATTTATTTATTTATTTATTTATTTATTTATTTATTTATTTATTTATTTGAGCTGTACGCCACACCAGCAACTGAAGCTGGACGAGGCAACAAAGAAGGAAATATTACATCAAGAATACGACGTATTCGCCCCCCTTGCCGAATAGACTAAGTAACGGAAGTCCACATGGGTTACTAGCCCCGTTCCCTCCCAGTAAGATAGTTTGATCAGTGTATGCACAAACACAGTAAAAACCTTCGGTTGGTCTTTGACGGGACCTGCAGTTCGCATTTATGGTTTGACGCAAAAGTCGCCCTCACAAAAAAAACAACAAAAAAACAACAACAACAACAAACAAAAAACAAAAAAAAAAAAAAAAATTTTTTAAAAATTAGAAAAAAACCCAAAAAGAAACCCCCAGAAGAATCGCAAACCCGTCAAGTTCTAATAACAGTTCTCGGAAACTATACCTTAAAGAGTTTTGTTGATTTTGCAATTTGAAAATCTGAGGAAATATCGATGAGCACTCTTCCCTCTTTATTCAGATACATACACAAACCCATCTCTACTCACATCCAGAAAATAAGCAGACTGTCATCTGCAAAATGAGGTCCCCAGAGGGTGAATTTAGTGATGCTACCCTGCACAGCAGGGTAGCATTACTACATTTACCCTCTGTGAACCTCAATCTGAATCAGGGTCTTAAAACTAAACAGAAAGAGGTACCCTGTATGGGATAGCATCATCAAATTCACCTTCAGGGAACCTCATTCTGCAAATGTCAGACTGCTTATTTTCAGGCCTGACTCACAAATACACATATACATCCCACAATGAATAAATTTAATGCATCTCTTAGCAAGATGCGCAACATAAAACATCATTAGCATCGTGTATTCCGATTAGCTGACTGTTTTCGACGAACCCACATTTTCCTACTGTCGCGCTCACACACATATTCCTCTTTTGGACGCTGCAAAACTCGAATTTCTAATCGAATCTCGAACCGAATCTCGCCGCTGTTCAAGTTGTAGATACTTCACCCTCTTAGTGGCAAATACTGTCAGTCTTTCTTAATACTTTACGAAACCCAATGGCCAAAACCTGACAGCGCTATTCACAAAATTCACCATTCAATTTTCATTATTTTTTTCATTTTTTTTTTATCTCAAAAACCTAGCTTATGGCCCTCATGGAACGAGCTCGGTGTCATAAGCTATGTTTTTGACGCAAAGAAATGGAAAAATTAGTGTTCAAGAATTTTATTTTTAAGTGTCGTTTGCCTTTCCAGTTAGGTAAAGGGTTAACGCCTTGTATTGAACGACGGCTCGTTTCTTGGGGCGAGTCAATCAAGAAATCATTATCAAAAGTGGTTTCACTCTTTCAGAAGTAAAACCTCCTTGAACTCTTCTGTCATTGGACCGCATTCAGGGGAGACCTGATGATAGAAGAAGAGTTCAAAAGGAGACACCTGGTAGGATTTGGATATCATCTCGAAGATTCGAAAATTTCCGAATCAGCTCCACTCGAATCGAATCATCTGGGCGATATCAAATCAAATCGAATTTCTAAGCTTCACGTGACTCTTCCTTCCGCTTCGACTTCTCAAAGTGGATGAACAATCTGCTCCTCTCGGTAAGACCCGTCTCACAAAAAGACACCAGCGGCACAGTAAATTCTGATTGCTGACTGTTTTTCCCAGTTTTTTGTCGTATCGATAATCCACCGTTTTTTTCGCACTACAAGATAACCTTCCGTAAAAATAATATTAAACTAATCCTGAGCAGCCAAAATGGTAACTTTTTACAGAGGCTGGGAGTAATTTAGGCGGCAGCTCATCGCGTTTTGCGATGCATATTCAGGGATTCTTATGGGTGTCTGTAGGGGACAAATATGGGCCCCTTTCCCCAATGGCATTTTGGCATGATTCTTCCCAATTCAAACCAAAATTTTCCCAATCTCATTCCTCGTTCAAATAAAAGTGTAATTATACCCCCACTTTCGAAGAAAATGGGGGGTGTACTGGATTACATGCGTCCGTCCGTCCGTGTGTGAGTCCGTCCGAGAATATTCATAACTTTCATTTTTTTATTACTTGTTTTATTCAGTTATGCTTCATTGGTCCAGCACTGCAGTGGGGGTATGAATTGCCTTCAGCAATAGCTCCTGTTCTTTAACTGTTTATGGTCTAATTTTGACTTTCATCCTTTTTCACTGCAACAAAACTGGTGCCTCAGCATGTAGTTTTCAGATATGTTTGCGAGTTACATCCCGGGAGCCTTGTCAGTTGTTTCTAGGCAAGTCTTGGCTGCCTACATAGGCAGCCAAGACTTGCCTAGACACAACTGCAAAGCCACAGAATTTAGACTGTTAGAAATGTAGCAAAATGCATAAATATCTTAATCATTTAACAGTATAAGAACAATTTATTTAATAGAGATTACAGACACTAATCATTATTTCATGCGACCGTTTATTATAAACTTACTATACATGTACTCTGTCTTAATTAACAGCCCCTGTAATTAGCAAACATTCCCTCGGCGGAAATTTTGCCGACGATAGATGAGTATCCTCGAGAAAAATCGAGTTTTCCTCGGCAATTTTTACAAAATGACAATTTCATGTAAATAACTCCCCGGTACTGGGGAAGCACTGTGTGTCTGTGCGCGTTCTCGGACGTACGACCGGGTGTGTCTTGGAGATGTTGTATGTTTTTTTCCGGGTAATAAACTCAAATTTTAAAGAGATATCTCAAAGGTGTATAATATTGTGCCACATACACTCCAGTATATCCACATAAAGGCCACAAACATGTTCAAGAATGACGAGAAATTTGCTCGGCCTACTACTCTTCTATTGTTGTACTCTGTTTTTAATCGTCATTACTGACGTCACTCAAATTGTCCTCGGCAAAAATACTGCCGAGGAAACATCTAAAATCCCTTGGCAACTTGTCGGCAATTGCCGTTGCCGAGGACTAATTACAGGGGCTTGTAGTAGCTTCTGCATTAATGTTCTCAATTCAACATGGAGGTAACATATCTTATTCTTCGAGTGTTTCTTCTCACAAACAAATTCCCGATTGGAGTTTTCATGATGCGATTTTTCCCAATTGCATGGGCCCTGGACCCTTTCCCAAAGAAGGCAGAGGAATCCCTGATATTTCGTTTTTAGCGATGCCAGATACAGGGAACGCTAGGAAAAAGCGATACGAATTAATCGCAAATGAAAAGTCCTGGAACTTCAGCTTCTTCCTTGAAACCTGCTTCAAAAGTTTCTATGCTTGAAAGGTACTTGATTTTATTACACGCATGTTCTATGTAATCCCCATCTACAGCAACACTAAACCATGCGGAAAATGAGAATCTATTCCGCACATATGTGCTGAACGGAAATCATTGACGAACTACTTTAAATACAAGAGAAATTTCACTGGCATTTTCTACAAATCGTGCAACGCCATTACAAATTGAATCGCTAGCGATAGCTGAAAATCGTCCCCTGAGTTTCAATGTGTTCTATGTGCCAGTAGGCACATAGAACACATCGGAACTCGGGGGACGAAACAGTTACACGGGTTCCTCTCGCAAATTTTTGGTTGGCGATAAAATGTGTTCTTTTTGTTGATAGTTGTCAAATGAATTCCTGAGTGTCCTAATAATTATTTTTATAGACGTGAAGGTGTGTAATAAACATAGAACGACACACGCGCGTGTGAATTGGTCAATCGATATGGTACTTGTGCCATATCGATTAACCCATTCACATGGGTGTGTCGTTCTCTGTATTTACTTGCAAACTATTTAATTTTATTTTGCTATTTCATTTATTTTTTTTTCTTCATATTTTTCAAAACAGTCCAACAAAACCATATAAGTAACACCTCACTGGAACGAGCTCGCCCTTCTCGTTCAGATAAGAAGTCACGTGATATGGTTTTGTTGAATTCTTATTAAAAACATTTTTTAAACTGCTCAAATTGTAATATACTCGAACGAATACGTCGATTTCATGAGGTAAATATTGTTATGCCATATGTGTCAGAGGGCCAATCGGTAGATCTATCAAATTTAAGATTTTGTCTCTGCTTTCTTGGACTGAAAATTGTTATGCGAACATTAGAAGATGCTATAAGTGTCTGCTAATCTACTTCCCGTTGGGTAATTTGCTAAGCAAAATTTTAAAAGTAAATTATTCCCTGTGCTGGGGGTGGGAGGGGAGTGGGAATTGGTTGGACTCAGTTATCGCGTGTCGTGTCATTATCACTGCAAAATGGCATCAACTCATTCTTGTTGTTGTGCTGTTCGCAAACTTACCCAGGATCATTGCACTTTCTCGGGAAGTGAAATTCTTTTCAACAATAAATATCCGCCTTCCTACCTCACATATAGCGTACAATACTGGGACCACTTGAAGGGACAACAAGTCGCGATTTTGAAAACAAAAAAGTAGACTATTTAACAAAACTACAATTTCCGTTACGCAAAAGTATCCTCATGTTTTATCATGTTATATCAATCATATGAAGGCGTCAGATTCAATTAAATAAATTACCTTCTAGGCGAGAACTTGAAGGATTTTTCAAAAACGTTGCCATAATTTTTTAGTCCAAATTTACATGTAGATCACTCACGGAATATTCCGAGGAGGTGTCATTTTCGTCGAAATCTTTCTCATCAGGAGAAGTATTAAGTTTTGTGTTCACGTGGGTCTGTTTATAGCGTATGCATCGGTGAACAAACATTGTTTCAGATTGTTGTGGATTTTATTGGATACATAAGGACTATTTATTTGAAATAATTCAGAGGTATTTTTTATTTGATTATACCCAAGTAGTGCTAAAATAATGCACGGTTATTGTTCGAAGCAGTCATTATTCGTTAGGTAAAGGGTTAATTGCGGAAGATTGCATCACTTAATTCATTCTGCAGTTCACTGAAAAAAGCAAGAACGCCTTTATTACAAATGCCCCGAGTGCTATAGAATTTTTATACAAAATCAGTAACGGGCACTTATTTTATCGCGTGTGGCATGGGGGTGGGGGGATCCAAACACTCGCTAAGCGAGTTTCCTTCGACACCAACGGTCACCAACAGTTACTGCCTAGTGAAACTAGTCTAAACCACGCCCACAACAATCAGCCACCGGCAACGCGTCTCACCAAACGCCGATCGAAAGTATATATACTAAAACTATACTAAACCACGCAACCTACTCGGCCATCGGCAGCCCTGTCTATGTATTGTTTAGTTTCGTTTCCACAGGTGGTTGGTGTCGAAGGAAACAATCTGCGTGTGTTCGAACCACCCACAATGCCATTTTCTCATTTCGTTTCGACATGCGAGATTCTAAAGAGTTATGGGGAGAAAAGCGACCAGGGATAGAAATTGTCTGCCCGATTTTGTAACCACGGCATTGCATTTCTGTTCTTAAAAAGTCCATCCTTGCATCACCTTCAAGTGTGTCGTACGAAGTGTTTCAATATGAATCAAACGATTTTTATTTTCAGGCTCGACCATACATTACAGGATATTGTTTACAAACTTGTACCAGGGTTGTTCAAAGGTGAGTACACATAATAAGTACGTGGTGCCTGTTCTCGAATGCTTAACCCTTTACCGAATATGGAAAGCAGACGACACTTGCAAAAAATTCTTGAATAACTAATGTTTTTCATTTTTTGTCTCAAAAACATAGGTTATGATGGCGATTTTTGAGAATAGCGCTGGCCGGTTTTGGTCGTTACGTTGGGTAAAGTGTTAAATATTGAATACTAAGTCAGAACACATTGAGGGTGGAGTGAGTACTCAGGAGCGGAATCAGCGACCGAGTTGCATGTCCCAAGTTTTGAGGAAAGAAAATGTTGTCTGAAGGGCTAGACTTGACAAAGATATTTGAATGGCCAAATTAAAATGATGCGACCAAATGTTTTCACACGAATATAATGGTTGCCAACGGACGAATAGTTAGCACTGTTATTCCTAATGGAAACCAACAACTCTGTGGGCCAAACTTGAACGAAATTGCAGCATCATTGTGTCTTGAAACTCTTGGACATGCATCGCAATCATAAGATCGTGGCAATAAGCAAAAGCCCGTAGCTCAGTAAACCTATCGTAGTAGAAACACTAAGGACGCTTGTAACTACACACACTGGTGGCTCAGTAGGTAGAGATGCAAGCCGGGAGGGGAGGGGGGTCCTCGGTTCGAATCCCACCTCAGCAACCGCATTGTGTCCCTTGGCAAGACACCTAATTCCAATTGCCCACGTGGGAGTGGGAGCACGGTGGCCTTGTGTACTAAGGCGTACTGTACGTCGATGGTGCACTTGTTTTCAACCAAAGCTAACCCTGCTTGTGTGGAGTTAGTGCGCTGGGGAGTCTGACAGTTGCTCGCCGTTGTTCGGTGGTTCTCTCAGGGTACTCCGGCTTCCTCCACCCGTAAAGCTGTCCGACACGAGGTGATCCTGGCTAGAGAGAGTCTTTAAACCCTAATAAATAAATAAATAAATAAATAAATAAATAAATAAATAAATAAATAAATAAATAAATAAATATATATGCCTATACACCATTATAGGGCGTGGGGGGGGGGGGTTGATTTTTCAAATTCGGTTTTGTTTCGGTTTCAGGAAAAAAACTGTTTCGGTTCAGTTTTTCTTTGTGTTATGAACAGATAGTAAATAACATTTCAGGCTCCTTAACTTGGAAAAGTCCGTAATAGTATGGACGACACAACTCACCGCAAAAACCTTGTCTGTATTGGGTTCAGTCTAACTTTCCTTTGGATACTAGGGAATCAGTTGTTAAGCCTATCTAGTCACAAAAACTATAACTCAAGGTAACAAATGAATACGGTTAATCTGAACTAAGTTGTGTTCTCATTGTCACATTTTCTCCTTTATTGACTCGTCCAGTGGACGAGTCAATAAGGGGGAAAAGGTGACAATGAGAACACGGCGTATTTATTTGCCAGATAAGATAGACTTAGTGGAGAGAGTCCATAGTGGTCGCCAGTCCAGTTCCCTCCTATAGTGAGACAGATTGATCAGTTTATGCACACTAAAACTGTTCGGACGCCTTTTGGCGGGTTTTGTGGTTCGGTTTTCCGGTTTGCAGCAAAAACCGGAACCGAACCGAAAACTGAAAAAGCGCCCAGCCCAAAACACCATGTGATAATAGTGTATAGGAATGTAATTACTGGCGTTCTAAGTGTTTCTCTGTTTCAGAGCCCCATAACCTTCGTTTATTTTTGCTACAGGGAGGAATCTTGCTTTAGTGTAACAAAAACCAGACAGGATTTGTTTGTGTAATTCTGACGTCACACGGGCTTCTCAACCTCTTCGATGACATATATGGTTTGAATTGATACAAGTCCGTGGATAAGTATGTCAAGTAACGCAGTCGCACTGGCGGGGGCGCCGGAAGCACTTCAGGGCAGGATGTCAGACCCTGGGAAAAGAACATTTACTAACACTAGCAGCCCCGCCATGACTCACGAAGCATACATGTCTCGCAAGCCGAAGGCCTGTGATGGGGAGTTTGAGAGGAGGTGTCCCCTCTCATTGGGTGGGGACCCCTCCTCCCAAACTCCCCAACTGAATTTTGAACACTCACAGAACGGATTTGGGGTGTATTTTTGCTTTACTTCGAGAATAAATCATTGAAAAAAAATGAGTGACGGACCTGAGGACCTTGTCTGTCCCCTCTCGCCCCCGTTGTCCGAAGGCAGGGAGGGCAACTGCCCCCGTTCTTCTGGAGTCCCTGCTTACTGGACGCCTTCAGAGGAGAACTTAGGTGACTGCCTGTTAAAGATAGAACAAATATGGGGAAATTATGCTACCTAAATTATCTGGTAAACCTTTCAAACAGCAGATGATGCCATGTATAGCGTTTAACTATGCATGGTGCTCCCAACATCCAGATAGGATGGGCAAGGTAGGTTAGGTAGCTGATGGAGAATTATTCCATTGAGAGTGAAGATTTTAAATTTCGACTGAAACAGTGGAACAGCATCCATGGGTGAGAGTACTTGGAGATTGCAATGGAAATCGGCAAGCTGGAGTTAGGGAATTGTTGTTAAAGTTAGTTCAAAGCCATTGGAGTTGAAGGGGGAAATCGGGAAGGGTGAGGAAAGAGGATGCCAAATGTGCAGCTTTGAGGTAACTGAGACGCTGGAACCTTTTATTTTAGAACACCCAAATACTTTCCGACAAGAATAAGACTCGTTGAAAAGTTAAGGGAAGAATGGGACGAAAACACGAGAGATAAGTGGATGAGAGATGGTATGAGGGAAAGGTCCAATATTATAGTTGGGAAGACTGAGAAAGCGCTAGTGGGGAAATTATAAAACAGTTCGTGTCTGAATGCTGGGAGATTAGTTGGTGGGGGGGGGGGGGGGGGGGTGGGTGTATGGGGGGTCTGGGGAGAAAGTATCTGGGATGACGTTGGCCTGCCTCCTCGTTATCACTTTACCAATTAATTGACTGTTATATCGGACGTTTTACAGAGAACATATCACTTTTTTCGAAATGCTTTGAATAAAGCCCAGTTAGCCCACGTGGAATAAGATGTACAAATTCCGTACAGTAAGAAGTATACGACTTTTTGAAACGACGTAATAACCCAACCGGAACAGGTCATCTTTTCTCGAAGCTTCTAAAACATATTTCCTGATTGGTTGTTGGGCAGCAATTAAATTTTTCGCACGTCAGTTTTCGCGTAGATTCCGATTCTGCAGAAATCCGGTTTCGTGCCCGAATAACGACCGACGAAATTTGGAATAAGGTGATTGGATAGACTTGATTTTATGCTTGTGTTGGGGTCATGATGTAGCCACATATGATTAAAGTGACCACAAACATAAATAAATAATAAAAAAAAATAAATAAATGCTTGTTGAACTTCCAATTTATTTATTTATTTTATTTTATTGAGGTTTAAGGTCACATATTTATGCACAATGGCTAATCATGACCGTGACAGTTTTACGGGTGGAGGAAACCGGAGTACCCGGAGAGAACCACCGAGCAACGACGAGCAGCTGCCAGCTCCGCAACATCGTAACTCCACACTGCAGCACAGGCAGGGTTAGATTGGTTGAAGACATGCGTACCATCGACGTGCAGTACGCCTTAGCACACTGCGTCATCGTGCCCCCATGCGGGCAATGGAGATGAAGTGTCTTGCCCAAGGACACAACGCGGTTGCCGCAGGTGGGATTCGAACCGAGGACCTCTCGGCTTGCAGCCTGCACTTCAACCTACTGAGCCACCGCGCTCCCAACATAAATAGATAAATAAATAAAAAATAAATAAATAAATTCTTGTTGAAGTTCCAATGAACATGCTTTTGTGCTTTATATATTTTCTTTCACGTGTTTTAACGAAATTTGGACCTTGGCGACCGAATGCCTGAAAACAATCTCGGTTGTAACTTTAACTGGTAGAGTGCTGAACTATTTTTAGTCATCAAAATTTGTTCACAAGTATTTGCCATGTTACAATTTATGGGAAAGTGCCTATAGGCACTCTCCCATAAATTGTAACAAGGAAAATCCACATAGGCTAAATACTTTAGATTCAAAGATAAGATGATGGACATCCACATAGTTTGAAGCCTTTGAGCTGCCATAGCAGCACTTTAGAGTAAAACCCAAATATTGGTTTCCAGCACTCTACCAGTTAATTTCTACACACATGGCAATCCGAGATCACAGGGAGTAAGTTGCAAAAGGTTTTAAAACCCGAATCAAAAAGGTCACATCAAAATGGCGGACAGATCGATGATGTTTTTTCTTCCTGGTTCTCACGATCTTCGCAACATATAATGTCTGGAATGCATCATTCCGAAGCGAGGTTGACAACCCGTGCCTGTGTAATCTAAAGGTTTATAGTTTGAATGTTTTCGTCGAGGAATAGTGATACCAAATAATGATATGTTGTGAGGCGCGTTCAGATTTTGGGGTAAGTTATCTAAACAGTGACCCGTAGGAGGAATGACGTGTTTCCAATCGTTTGTAACCCATACTTCCGTGTGTTAAAAAAACTAGCCATCTTAAATACGCTGACACGCACCATAGAAACATGATTTTGAAAATTATGGGACTTAACTGTTATTTATTTTCCTTGGCTGGAAAGTCAATGAAATCAGCCAAGAATCATTGAAAATCATGGATTTTTAAACAGAGTAACTGCGAATGCTGGGGACGCGGTGACTCAGTAGGTAGAGGTACAGGCTGCAAGCAGAGAGGTACTTTGTTGGAATCCCACCTGCGGCAAGCGCGTTGTGTCCTTGGGCAGGGGACGCGGTGGCTCAGTAGGTAGAGGTGCAGGCTGCAAGCCGAGAGGTACTCTCTTAGAACCCCACCTGCGGCAACCGCATTGTGTCCTTGGGCAAGACACTTCACTCTCATTGCCCACGTGGGGGCACGGTGGCGTTGTGTACTTTGGCGTACTGCACGTCGATGATGCATCTGTCTTCAACCAGTGCTAACCCTGCTTGTGTGGACGTAGCATGTTGGGGAGCTGAAAGCTGCTCGCCGTTGTTCGGTGGTTCTCGGCGGGTACTCCGGCTTCATCCACACATAAAACTGTCGTGGTCATGATTGGTCATTGTGCAAAAATATGTGACCTTACATCCCAATAAATAAATAAATAAATAAATAAATAAATAAATAAATAAATAAATAATAACTACGAATGATCGAGGAAAAGGGTAATAAGACTGAAAGCTGTTTTACCCCTCTGAAGCAAAATGATATCTTCAATGCTAGGTCAACGGCAGCAATTGGAAGAGTCCATATTCATTATTTGGGGAGAGACCAATTAATATTTTCAACGTACAGCCTTGAGGCTGCACGTTGAAAATATTGATTGCTCTACCACACACATTAACTTCGCAGCCATCGCACTTAATGAATTGGTGACTTGTCATGTTCCTGGACCGAAAAAAACGGCCTCTGGGGTTCAAATGATTAGTAATATACACCATTGTTAGGAATGTTGTGACGTTTAAACAATTCCACACTTAACTTTAAAATTAAATTTATTATTATTATTTGCCTCATCATTTACTTAAGAATTCGAGCTCATTCCAATGAAAACACATATGGTATGGTTTAGAAGGAAAGCATGGACGATGCCAAACTGAGTTGAGCCACTATCAGGGCTTTAAAAAAATGAGGGTACCACATCAAAAGCCAACGTTTTCCCCGCTCTTGCTTTAGTCAAACGCATATAATATTTTATTTATATAAATTTGTTCTATTTCAAATTACTGGAGAGTGCCTGTGGGCACTCTCCTATAATTTGTAATAGAACAAATTTTGAAGCACTATTTCAGACCCATAAAAAATAATCTAGCCCTCAACCAGTTAGAAAATCCATTGACCAATCTCAGTGGTAAGGTATTTATTTATTATTTTCATTGGGGTTTAACGACACTTTCGACAACCAGGATAATAATAATAATAATAATAATAATAATAATAATATAGTTTATAGCCGTGAATCCACCCAGGTGCTCTCAGGCTTTACACTGATAAATAAACAAATGTGTTGTGTAAGCTGTTGATTAGTTATATACAGGAGATCGCGTAAAGAGGTGGGTCTTTAGTGACGATTTAAATTTCGTAAGAGATTGAGGTGCCTTCAGGTGATCAGGGAGACGGTTCCATAAAAATGGTGCCGCAACCAAGAGGGCCCGTTTGCCGACTGCCGTGGCATTTCGAAAAGTGTGAGTCAAGTTGTTGGACGCACATGACCTTAAAGATCTTGCAGGTGTGTATCTCGTGATAAGAGTTGTTACATAGGACGGTACCATGCCGTCAAGAGCTTTATATGTGACGAGAAGGATTTTGAATTCCACCCTCCCTCTCTTCTATAGGGAGCCAGTGCAATTCAAGCAGCACGGGGGTTATGTGGCAGAATTTAAGAGTAGAGGAAGCAGCCAGCCGGTGTACCCGGAAAGAACCACCGAGCAACGGCGAACAACTACCAGACTCCCCAACGGACCAAATCCACACAAGCTGGGTTAATCGGTTGAAGACAAGTGCGCCATCGACGTCCAGTGCGCCTTAGTACACAGTGCCAACGTTATCCAACATTGGCATTCGGGATTAAGTGCCTTTTCCAAGGACACAACACAGGTATCCCTGCTGGGGATCGAACCTTGAACGTTTCGGTTTGAAGTTCAGTACCGTAACCACTGAACCACAGGACTCCCTGGAAAGTTATTTAATCGGGTAAACCTTAACTTAAATGGGCTGATCCTTCAACATAATTTTGTTGACATGGAAACGCATGGAATGTTTAGCATCATTGTGATGTAAATTATCTAAATGTTAATCCTTTGAACCCTAGCGGCCGTTTTTTTTCCGGCCAGCCACATGATACGTCATAACGTCATTAAATAGGATGGCTGTGAAGTACATGTGTGGAGTAGTCCAATCAATATTTTCAACGTGCAGCCCCGAGGCTGCACGTTGAAAATATTGATTGGTCTACCCCAAATAATAAATATGGACTCTTCTAATTGCTGCCATTAAACTAGCATGGAAGATACCACTAGAGTTCAAAGGGTTAGTATTTAATAATCTTGAATTTTCAGAAAAGTATAGGAACAGTTAAAAGGGTTTTTGGGAGAGTGGTGGCTCAGTTGTAGACTGTTGGAAATCTATGCTAGAGGGTCCGAGTTCAATCCCGTTCCGGGACGACCCACGTTGTATCCTTGTGCACGGCACTTTATCCCGGTTGCCTACATGGGGGCATAATGACGCCGTAGACTAATGTGTACTGCACGTTGATGGTGTGCATGTCTTCAACCGCTGTAACCCTGCTTGAGCGCAGCTTGAACACAGTTAGAATGTTGAGGAGCTGACAGTTGCTCGTCGATGTTCGGTGGTTCTCTCCGGGTACTCCGGCTTCCTGCACCCGTAAAACTGTCACGGACACGATTAGCCATTGTACATAAGTATGTGACCTTAAACTCCCATAAATAAATAAATAAATAAATAAATAAATAAATAAATAAATAAATAAATAAATAAATAAATAAATAAAAGGGTTTTTAACCGGAAAACATCATACATGAAAACAGTGGTTTGTTTAGAATGATGCCAGCTGTGCAGTCTGTTATCACTGCTCTATAACATGGACGAGAGACTCAGAATTCAGTTAATTAGCTGATTTCAGATAATTTGTTATCAAATTGCTGAAATTGTATTTTATATCAATCTATTACGACCAATTTCCTGTTGATTTATAGAAATAAAATGTCGACCAAATTACACCTTGACTATTGTCCTCTTATTTTCTGAAGAAATATTTTGACCAAGTTTTAGGTTAAATTATGAGGGTTTCAGCTAACTGCAGACAATTCAGATACCTACCGCTCTCGCCTCTGCTATAATTATATTAATTAACAGAGTGGGTAATTACCACACGATGTATCAGTTTATTTTATTGCAATGATTTTCTCTCCCTACCTCGCAAAAAATACTTGCCTCAGACATGAATACTTGGACCGCCCATTGCGAGATCGTTCGTCAAGAGATGAGAATGGTGGTGGATTTTTTCCTGTGCGTTTATCCTGCAACGTATTCCAACTGAGACGGCATTCGGGATAGGATGTTATGAGTGTGAACAGAAATGCTAACATTCTCGCGGTTTCTCTTACAAAAGTTATAAGATTAATTTACACTCACCCCAAACAGTTGCTGGCTGCTGAGCGTGCTGCTCGTGGTTTGACACAGCTGGCAAATTGCCAAATCTTTTTAAATACTAATGATTCATTTTAGTCAGTTGTATTAGTAAGTGGACAAACAATTCTAGAAAATAATATTGTAAAATGTTTATAGTATTGGCGCCAGATCGTGATCTGATCTGCAGAGTAAGCCTCTTCTGATTACAGTGACATGTACTACACACAATACAGTAAGTAGAAGGAAATTGACTGCCCGTGCCTGTGGAATCTAAAGGTTTTTATTATGCCTCACGTTTGTAACATCAGCCGTGATTGGTTAATTTGACACATTCTAAAAGTAATAGTACTGGAGTTTTGAGGCAAAACACGGGTACTATCGGAGCGTTCTTCCCTTGAGACAAGAGAACAAAGAAAATGTAAGCTCCACTTCAATTGATCAGCTCAACACCAAACGCTGGCGCCGTGTCCGTTTAACTTTTTTCGTCACCGATAGACACAAACTTGCCAACAAATATATCATCTTCAGTGGGTGTGTTTTCAATTTTAACTGCAAACAATGAATTCAAAAGAATCAGAAATATTAAAATCTCAGGTGTTGTTCACCACTTCAGTGAATCCTGAATATGAGTTATGACTTCAATCAATTTATAGTTATATTTCCACAAGTTTAGTACTCCTTCACCTCACTGAGCCTCCGCCTCAAATTCAAAATAAATTGTTTCACTCCGCTTAATTCTAACAACTGTCGTCGTCTAAGAAACATCAATTTATATTTCATTAATTTATACCACTTATCACACAAGCATTAATATAATGAATTATAACATGAACAGCATGATGCAGTTGTAAACACTGGCATTTGGTTATATAGAAACTCCCAATGCGACGGCACTTGAGAAAAGTCATTTTCGAATTTGGTGATCTAGAAACTCCTAAAGAGGCGCCATGTGTTCGAAATGTCGTCTTGTTTTTGGATTCGTCTACATTGTTATTACAAGATTGATGGCATGTTGCAGTTAACGCTTAACAGTGAAAGCTATTTTTTGTTCGGCAAAATAAAATAATTAGAAAGTTTCTTTTCATGTTCTATCGGTCGATAGTTATTTATTTATTTATTTATTTATTGGTGTTTAAGGTCACATATTTCTGCACAATAGTTTTACGGGTGGAGGAAGCCGGAGTACCCGGAGAGAACCACCGAGCAACGGCGAGCAACTGTCAGCTCCCCAACATACTAACTCCACACAAGCAGTGTTAGCATTGGTTGAAGACAGGTGCACCATCGACGTGCAGTACACCTTAGTACACAGCGTCACCGCGTCCCCACGTGGGCAATGGGGGTGATGTGTCTTGCCCAAGGACACAACGCGGTTGCCGCAGGTGGGATTCGAACCGAGGACCTCTCGGCTTGCAGCCTGCACCTCTACCATCTGAGCCACCGCGCCCCCATCGGTCGATAGTACCTGAGTTTGTGTGATTTCTGAAATAAAACCTTCAGCATTCGCTGCTTCAGGTTTTATTTCAGAAATCACACAAATTCGGGTACTATCGACCAATAGAACATGAAAAGAAACGTTCTATTATAATAGTGCTGCACGCGGCTCGGAGCACAAGCGTCTGACGGCATAGGTAATTTAATTTAACTTCAGTAGCTAATATAGATGGAATTCCTTTACTGGTCGTTTCCTTTTTGTTTGTTTATTGGTGTTTAATGACACTTTTAACAACCAGGGTCGTATGTTGGAACTGGTTCGTACTTGCAGAACTCTACTAACACAACGTGTTGTACAGTCGCGATGAATAATAAATAGTGTTGTAGACGTCTAACCCTTGAGAACCAAAAATAGGTGTCCAAGCGGGTTGGTTTTTTTTTTAACATCTCAGTGAAGGAAAACTACTTTATCCAATCATAACCCGTCCAGTGGATACGTTTATGTTCTATGGACCTGCTAATGTGACATTTCAGGTCGAATCGAACTTCGAAGCGAATCATCGCTGCTCTTCAAGTTACAGTACAGCCGTCGTGGATTGGCCATTTTCCACGGTGGAAATATTTCCACGAACGCAATAATATTAGATTCCAAACACTAATTATTGGAATAATCATCAAAAATTTAATTAACGAAGCACCGGGTACGATGTACCCGGTGCTTCATTGATTAAAATTTTGCTGCTGGTGATTTTTATTACCTGGTAAACGCATGCGTGAAAAGCACTGCCCACGCGTGGATTACGACCAATCTACGGCGACTGTATTGTATAGACATTTCACACTCTCACGGTCGTATATTTTGCCATTCTGCAATAGATTAGTGCATTCAACAACTGCTCTGTATGGATATGTCCATCAAAAATGCGAAATATTCCAGAAACGGAATCAAAGTATTTCGGAAGCTGAACCTTCTTGAACTCTCCTTCTCGCATTAGGTGTCCTGCAGGGACTACCTGATGATATTAGAAGAGTTCATGAAGGCCCCATTTTACTTTCAGAAGTCGAGGAGTGGGATTTTATGAACATCATGGTGATTCCAAAATTTCGACGCAATCCAAATCGCATCATGGAGACAATTTCGAATCGAATCGAATCGAACGACGAAGCTTCGCAGCGCCATATTGTATTTTTTTTTCTAAATGTAATGATTTTTTATTGGGGTTTAACCACACCTTCGACAATCAGGACCACCCCGCGGCGGACAGCTTTACAGGTGGGGGAAGCAGAGTAACTGGAGAGAACCACCATGCATCGGTGAGCAGCTGCCAGAGCAACTGTTAATTTTCAGTTTAGCGTTGGTTGAAGGCAAGTGCACCAGGGCCTGCAGTGCGCCTTAGTACACAGCGTCAACATCCCCCCCCCCCCCCCCCCCCCCCCCCCACGTGCGCATTCGGGATTAAGTGCCTTGCTCATTGACACAGAACAGTTACCCAGGACGTGGATCGAGCTATGGACCTTTCCTTTTGAATACCAATGCCGTAACCACTGAGCCACCGCGTCCCCAGTGCCTACCCGATAACATCTCGTTGAATGAAGTCCTCCAATCGGCGTTTGACCATTCGCCGAGACGAGCTTGGTGGCGGCTTCAAACTCCTATCGAGTTTTGTTTTGAAGGAACTTTTCTCTCAAATAAAAATTGTTTTGTGAAGTAAAGAGAAAACTATAACGAATTTTCATCCTTTTTTCAGAGGAGATGCGACGTCGCAGAGAATATTATGAGAAACATCCCGTTTCAGGTAGGTGCATGTATAACTATTCAATTATTCTTCTCCGATTCCTCCCGAAATAATCTTAGACTATGGTTTATTAATTTTCGGTTTATCGTTATTCGCCTCATTTTGTTTTTTGCCCGAAATAATAATGCATGTTCTTTATTATTGGCTCAGCAAACGGGTCACCTCTTTTATAGAGCCAGGAGAATACACCATTTCATGTTTTTTCCTCATCCATTGAAATGCCAGTTTATTGCCTAATTATTTGCCAGATTGCTATGGGAATCTGGCAAATAATGAGACAATAGTCTGGCGTTATTAAGGGTAAAACGTTTTGTTATAGGCTGTTCTGTATAAAACCCTGGCCATTGAAAGTTCTACCGTCTGAGACAATCTGCACATACAAGGAAGCATTGTGCAAGTGCAAAATGATAAAATATGCATCTTGTGGAAAGGGATTTATTACGCCCATTTCCCTACGAGGATATAATTAATAATCAATAACCTCATCCCGCATTTTTTTCTGATAACCTGCAATAACGCTAAACTGAAAATTATAACTAACCATGGCCTTAATTGTTTCTAGCACTTTCTACTGGTCATTTATTGCTGCTTACACTTTGCTTTTCAAAATAAAAATATTCTGCTCTCTGACTTAATTATATTTCATTTGAGAAAACTGTGTTTATTCTTGTTTTTGTTTTTCACTTCAATTGGAGAAAAACCTATTCACAGAGAAGCCTTACTAAAGGCCACTGTCACCAAGCCTGACATTTAACCCTTTACCTAACCTGAAAAGCAGACGACACTTGCAAAAATAATTCTTGAATAACTATTTTTTTTCATTTTTTGTCTCAAAAACATAGGTTATCACCCCAACGAGGGGTCACAACCTATGTTTTTGAGACAAAAAATGAAAAAAATAATGAAAATTAATTGGCGATTTTTGAGAATAGCGCTGGTCGGTTTTGACGTTACGTTGGGTAAAGGGTTAAACAATGAAATGATAACCTCATCTGGGAGCGCGGTGGCTCACTGATTAGAGCATTGAACCTAAAACCAAAAGATCGATGGTTCGGAAGATCAGCGGTAACTCCATTGTATCCTTAGGCAGGACACTTAATCCCGATTACCCTCGTGTGGGCATGGTGGCACTGTGTACTAAGGCGCACTGTACGTCGATGGTGTACTTGCCTTCAATCGGTTTTAACCCTTTACCTAGCGTGAAAAGCAGACGACACTTGCAAAAAAATTCTTGAATAACTAATTTTTTTCATTTTTTGTCTCAAAAACATAGGTTATGACCCCTCGTTGGAACGAGCTTGCCGAGCTCGTTCCAACGAGGGGTCATAACCTATGTTTTTGAGACAAAAAATGAAAAAAATAGTGAAAATTAATTGGCGATTTTTGAGAATAGCGCTGGCCGGTTTGGCCGTTACGTTGGGTAAAGGGTTAACACAGCCTGCGCGGAGTTAGTAAGTCGGAGAGCGTGACAGTTGCTCGATGCTGCTCGGTGGTTCTCTCTGAGTACTCCGGCTTCCTCCAACTGTCCGACACGGTGTGACCCTTTCTGGTGAAAGTGTTGTTAATCCTTAATATACAAACAAGCAAACAAATCAACCAACCAACCAACCCACACACACAGACAACCCCATCTTATGCGGTCATCAGTTGTTATACTGGTGTCAGACGGGGCGCGGTGGTGTTGCGGTAACCGGTTCTCGTCAGATCACCGAAGTTAAGCAACGTCGAGCCCGGTTAGTCCTTGGGTGGGTGACCGTCTGAGCGATCGATTTGGACTCCCGCGTTGTGTCCTTGGGCAAGGCACTTAACCCCGATTGTCCACATGGGGGCACGATGACGCCGTGTACTAAGGCGCACTGCACGTCGATGGTGCGCATGTCTTCAACCAATCTAACCCTGCCCATGCTGCAGTGCGGAGTTACGATGTTGGGGAGCTGGCAGCTGCTCGTCGTTGCTCGGTGGTTCTCTCCGCGTACTCCGGTTTCCTCCACCCGTAAAACTGTCACGGTCATGATTAGCCATTATGCATAAAAGTATGTGACCTTAAACACCAATAAATAAATAAATAAATATACTGGTTTCAGACCAAGAGGAGCAAGAACCGGTTTCTAGTCCGTGACTATTTTCAGACGCGGCATATTTGTCCGACCATGACATGAATTTACGAAGCTATTCTTGTGAACACTGGAAAACCTTTGCGTTTTATTTTACATTCAGAGTAATTAGCCACGACAATCGCCGTTGTTGTGGTAAACGCTTGGTTCAAACGTGTCTTGGAAGAGCTAGAAAGCTGTAGATAGTTGCTTTTTAAAATCAAGGCCTGGAAAAAAGGTGGTGTTAATTTGTTGAGTCATTGGAAATCAAGTTAAAATTCGTGGCATTTCATAATATTAAATCTGAAATGCGCAACATGCAGTCGTTGTGTAAACTTGCAAGTTAAGTTCAAAATTCTTTGGCAGTTATTTCGAGGCAAGTCTGGGCTGTCTATATAGGCAGCTGTGACTTGCACAGAAACAACTGCAAAGTCAGTTTGTTGACTCGAAGTATGAGCAAACATGAAAAGTAATAAAACTAAAAAGTCACAAAATGTATGGTGACAACTGAAAAACGTAAAAAGTCGCGTGACCTATCAGTTTACCTGTTATTAACCACTCGGGGTTTTGGGTGTAGTTTTCCAGGTATTGATTTCTTCACTATTTCCTATGAAGCGTTAAAAATAGTCACGGAAATTTATTGATAACGTCATTGAAAGTCGTGGAATTTTTTATTCACTAGGTGTATGAACAGGAAAATGCTGTTGCAGAAAGGCATCGACTTTAACCACGAGTATTTCTGATTACCGTTGCATTTCTGATTACCGTTGCTAATTTGTGTTGGCTTGTCCGACTCTCATATCACCTAACTAGCAATCATTTTCGAGAGTTTTATGCCTATATGGAGGTTTTTCAACACGTCGGTTATGGAGCAATAGTACCCTGCCATACTACTACCCCTGAGATAAAGACGTTTCTAATTATTGATCGTCCGAATACAGAATGTTGCCAACTTTCGGTCTATATGCAGAGGGTTTTGTAGCCCTCCTTAGCACTTGGACTAACAAACTGACCTTATGCTCTTGAGGTAATGAATTTAAAAAGAAAATTATATAAATTCTAAATGAGGGATGGGGGGGGGGGGGGGGGGGCGGGGACGATGCTGAACTATTGTCAGTGGCGCCGGAAGCACTTCAGGTCGGGATGGGGGGGGGGGGGGGCGCAGATCCCGGGAAAAGGGCATTTACTAGCACTAGCAGCCCCGCCATGACATGCCGAAACATGCATGTTTCGAAAGCCTGATATAGGTGAGGTTGAGGGGAGGTGCCCCCATGAGAGGATGGACACCTCCACCAAAACTTCCCAATTTCCTCATTGAATTTTGAAAGCTCTCAGAACAGATTCGGGGTGTATCTTAGCTTTACTTCGATAATAAATCATTGAAAAAAAATTGAGTGACGAACCTGGAAAGGGCTGCCCCCTCTCGCCCCGTGGCCCGAAGGCAGGGAGAGTAGCTACCCCCTCTGTCTCTGTGCTTCTGGCGTCCCTGGTTATTGTCGAGGTGGCTTTTGTCACTTTTTCTTGACATTAGTGTGCAAGACGATACCATTTAGGGCGTTAAGGCTGAAGAGGGTTAACCCTTTACCTAACGAATCGTCCGCATCCGCCCGTGTAATTTAGAAATTAAGTTGTTGAAAAAAATATATATTTAAAAAATTTCAACAAAACCATATCATGTGACCCCTCATTGGAACGAGCTCGTCGAGCTCGTTCCAGTGAGAGGTCACATGATATGATTTCGTTGAAATTTTTTGAAAAATTTGAAAAACAAATATTAAAATAATAAATTTTGATATCCTCTGCGTTGGATAAGGGGTTAACCCTTTACCTAGCCTGAAAAGCAGACGACACTTGCAAAAATAATTCTTGAATAACTAATTTTTTTATTTTTTGTCTCAAAAACATAGGTTATGACCCCTCGTTGGAACGAGCTCGTTCCAACGAGGGGTCATAACCTATGTTTTTGAGACAAAAAATGAAAAAAATAATGAAAATTAATTGGCGATTTTTGAGAATAGCGCTGGCCGGTTTTGGTCGTTACGTTGGATAAAGGGTTAAGAAGTTTCTACCAATCTCATTCTTTCTAACTGGATTGTACAAAGTCCAGTGGTTGTTTTGGGAGCGCGGTGGCTCAGTAGGTAGAGGTGCAGGCTGCAAGTCGAGAGGTCCTCGGTTCGAATCCCACCTGCGGCTGCCGCGTTGTGTCCTTGGGCAAGACACTTCATCTCCATTGCCCGCGTGGGTACACGGTGGCGTTGTGTACTAAAGCGTACTGCACGTCGATGATGCACTAGTCTTCAACCAATGCTAACCCTGCTTGTGTGGAGTTAGTATGTTGGGGAGCTGACAGTTGCTCACCGTTGCTCGGTGGTTCTCTCCGGGTACTCCGGCTTCCCCCACCCGTAAAACTGTCACGGTCATGATTAGCCATTGTGCATAAATATGTGACCTTAAACACCAATAAATAAATAAATAAATAGTGGCTGTTTTGCAGAAAGTATGAATTTCGTCTAACACTGTACGCTCCATGGCAGTCTCTAAGAAGAATCTGAATATTTATGAGATACTTGCACGTAACCATAGATTGCAAACGGCAAATTCCTCTTGGCGCTACTCTGTAAATGTAAATATTCCCTGAGCGATATTGCCGCGAGAAAGGTCTTCGGGCGCTGAACAATGTGTGAGCTAGTTCAGATATTGCGTGTCGATGTCAGATCTAGGATGCCATTATCACACAAACGCCGGCAATATGAGTTTATGTAATAACCGGGTTATTAGCATGCTGTAATGAGAGAAATCGATAAAGACTCGTTTGACCTTGAGAGATTGAGTACTCAAAAGCAATTAGATTTGCATTCGGTGTCACTGACATTGTTCGCATTCTTAGAATGTGGATCGATACTGCCCTAGAACATTTGTCGTTCTTAACAAATTTGCAGTGTTAGAGATTTGGAGGTCTCTTCTTTCCTTTTCTGGTGGAAAATGCGCTGTGTGAAATTTGTGGACCGCGTTTCAGTGCAGTTGTCTCGTTGATATGTTGGTGTTTTCAGTGCTCCTCTTTTCAGTGATCTCAGAAACGGAATCAAAGTCGTTTCGGAAGCGGAACCTCCTTGAACTCTCCTTCCACAGTGCGGCCGCCGTGCACTGGTCACTTTCCACGTGTGGGCAATATTTCCACGGACGGAATAATATTAGATTCCAAACACTAATTATAGAAATAATCATAAAAAGTTTAATTAATGAAGCACCGGGTACAACCCGGTGCTTCATTAATTAAAATTTTGCTGATGATGATTTGTGTTACCTGATAAACGCATGCGTGGACATCACTGCCCACACGTGGAATACGAACACTCCACGGCGATTGTACTGTTTCATCGGGTCTCCAATACTTTCAGAAGAGATCAAGGAGCAGTCATTTGATTCTTGAAGTATTTTGACAACAGCACGACAATTCGAAAATTTCAGAATCTGCGTAATTAAAATCGAATCATCGAGACGTCTTCAAATCGAATCTGATGTCAAAATTTCGCAGGGCCCTATTATATTTTTTCTCACCTGGGAGAAGCTTAAGGGGAGCTTTAGTGATCACTTTCTGTCCGTCAGCCGCCCATTCGCCCGGCGTTGACTTTGCATTATTGACTTCCCCTCATGAACCAATGGGCTGAATTGAACCAAACTTGATATGCTTGTTCCTTATCATATGTCAATTCAAATTTGTTCAAATAAGGTTGCCACGCCCACAGGGGGCACTACAAGAGGCATAATTCTGTTAACACCCACATTTTTTTTTACGTTAAAAAAATGAAATCGGGGGAACCAGAAGGGGCATAATTCTCTTAGCATCCAGAATTTTTTTTTAAATTAAAATCTTTTTCTCCAGAACTACCAATCAGAATCTTTTAATACTTGGTATAAAACATCCTTAGAGGGGTCATATTCAGATTTGTTCAAAACAAGTCCCTGCTTTCATATTTGGGCTTCCTATGGGAACCCGGATTTTAACTTGTGCAATATGAGGAAATTTATTGAAAAATCTTCTTCAGATCTACCAGTCAAAATCTCTTGATATTTGATTTACTGCATCTTTGGGGAAGGGATGGAGGGGGGGGGGGGGGGGGGGGCAGCTTAAAGTTTGTTCAAACTAAGAGGTCAACTTGAGGTCATATTTGGACTCACTGTGGTAGCCAAAATTTTAACTTAGAATCTTTTCATATTTATTATGTAGCCTGCTGATTGGAGTGAGATTCAAGTTTGTTAAAAATGTCCATGGGGTCATATTTGGGCTCCGTATGGGAACCCAAAATTTAACTTGGTGCATTATGAGGAAATTTATTTCATTAGATCTATCAGTCAGAATTTTTTAATATTTGGTATACTGCATCTTTACGGGGGTCAGCATGGAATTTGTCAAAATTAAGACTCTGAAGTTATATTTGTGCTCACTGTACGAACCCGAATTTTAACTTAGTTTAACCCGAGGAATCTTTTTTAAAAATCTTCTTCAAATCCATCAGTCAGATTCCGGTTTGATATTTGGTGTGCCGCATCCCCAGTGGAGCGAGATTCGAATTTGTTCAAACCAAGTCCCTGGGTTCATATTTGGCCTCCCACTTGGTGCAACATAGAGATAGTAATCGCTTGACTGGACTGGTTACGTGAAATAATTCATGAGAGATGAGGGACGTTGTACAAACACGAGTGCGCACGATTGTTTTACAACATAGACCCTCGCCTCGACTGAATTATTTCACGTAACCAGTCCAGTCAATCGATTACTGTGTTTATTACTTTTCATTATCAACGATAATTATATTTTTTAACCCTTTACCTAACATAACGGTCAAAACCGGTCAGCGCTATTCTCAAAAATCGCCAATTAATTTTCATTATTTTTTTCATTTTTTGTCTCTAAAACATAGGTTATGACCCCTCGTTGCAACGATCTCGTCGAGCTCGTTCCAATGAGGGTCATAACCTATGTTTTTGAGACAAAAAATGAAAATAATAGCTATTCAAGAATATTTTTGCAAGTGTCGTCTGCTTTTCATATTAGGTAAAGGGTTAAAAAACAAAAAAACAATGAAGTCCCCATTACATCCACGGCAAAGGGTCTTCGTTTGCGCGCACGGATACATGACACAATTGTTGATTGCATAATTCACCTGTGAAGTTATCGTTTATAATCAAACCCGGAAATCCCAGCAAACCACACTTTGGAAAGTAATAAAAAAGATGTTTTTAAAAATATTCTTCATATCTACCAGTCAAAATATCTTGATATTTGATACACTGCATCTTTAGGTGGTCATCTTAAAATTTGTTCAAATTGAGTCCCGGGATTCATATTTGGGCTCACTGTTGGAGCGCGATTTTAACTTAGTGTAACATGAGGAATATTTTTTAAATCTTCTTCAGATCCATCTGTCAGAATCTTTGGATATTTGGTATGTTGCATCCTCAGTCGGTTGAGATTCAAGTTTGTTCTAGCCAAGTCCCTGGGTTCATATTTGGGTTCCCTATGAGGTCCTGAATTTTAATTTAATGCAATATGAAGAAAAAGTTTTAAAAATCTTCTTCAGATCCACCAATCAGAATCTTTTGATGATTGGTATAGGGTGGGTCAGCTTCAATTCAAATCAAATCAAATGGTTATATTTGAGCTCCCTATGGAAACTCGAACTTTAAGTTAGTGCAATATGATGAATATTCTTTAAAAATCTTCTTCGTCAGATCTGCCAGTCAAAACCTTTGAATATGTTATATGCAATATCCTCAGAAGCTTCAGATTCCAGTTTATTCAAATAAAGTCCCTATGGTCATATTTGGGCTCCCCATGGGAGCCCGACTATTAACTTGGTGCAATATGAGGAATATTTTTTTTAAAATCCTCTTCTTCAGATCCATCATTCAGAACCTTTTGATATTTAGTTTGCAGTATCCTTCATGGTGTTGAATTCCAGTTTGTTCAACTGAAGTCCCTGGATTCATATTTGGGCTCCCTATGGCAACCTAAATTTTAACTTAGTGCAATATGGGGAACTTCCTTCAAAAATCATCTTCACCAGTCAGAATCTTTTGATATTTGATATGTAGTAATCTTATGACGTTCTGATTCCAGTTTGTTCATATCAAGTGTCTTGGTCATATTTGGGCTCTCTGTAGGATACCAAATTCTAACTTTGTGCAGTATGAAGACTATTCCTTAAAAAAATTTCTTCACATCCACGAGTCAGATTCTGACAAAGCTGATTGTGGGACATTTTAGTTAGATGTGAATGTGAGTACATAAGATTAACGTTTGCTCAAAGGGGCCCCACTATGCCAATTGAGGCCCCTGGGGGTGTCAGATGCTCCACTGGGCACAAACTTTTTTCAGGCCTGAAAATACGCTGTCTGACATTTGCAAAATGAGGTCCCCAGAAGGTGAATTTGATGATTCTCTCCCACAGAGTGGGCCAATTTATCCTCTAGGTACCCCTTTCTGTTTAGTTTTGAGACACTGATTCAGATTGAGGTTCACAGAGGGTAAATTTAGTGATGCTACCCTGCTGTGCAGGGTAGCATCATTACATTTACCCTCTGGGTACCTCATTTTTCAGATGACAGTCTGCTTATTTTCTGGCTTGCTGATTTTATTAAAAAATGAACTTTCACCGGTGAAGGGGTGAGGGGAAGAGTGAAGGGGAGTGCATTGGGAGATTATTTTTCTCTATTTGCCTCAAAATGTGTTTTAAAGGTGTTTGGATTCTTTTGCACAAAACAAACTTCCCCAACAGACCCTCGCTAAAATAAATTAAGTATATTAACATGTAGATGATGAATGTGACCTTAAATCCTTCTTTAAACAATTTTACCAGGTGGGCGATTAAAGGCCCTTGGTACCTCTTGTTTCTAAAAGTACCTGACTTTTTATTGGGGTTTAACGACACTTTTGACACCCAGGATCACCTGGTTTCGGACAGGTTTACGGGTGGTGGAAGCCGTGTACCTGCAACGATCTTAAAATTCATTGATAGCAGGTACACGGATGCCTTTCTAACTAACATATGCCCAAATGTTGGACAGATCGACTTTTCGTTAGTTATATATAATACCTAAAATGAGTGTGTTTGAGGGGGTGATCCGATTTGCAGAAGTACGTTTCTTCTGGGAATGTGTTGTGATGACTGGTGTTAATGGTTGTCAGCTGGACATCTCCGAAAACTTTATTGGTGATAAAGAGTGGGAAACTACGGCGGCGTAGAAGCGACATGTGATGTTTAGTTACTAAATTGAAATATTCAATTTACTAAATTGAATATTCAATTTACTAAATTGAATATTCAATTTATTACAATGCTGTTTATTCAATTTATTACGTGACTGTTTATTCAATTTATTACAAGACTGTTTTTTTCAATTTAGTAAACTGAATATTCAATTTAGTGAATATTTAATTTATTACAAGACTGTTTATTCAATTGATCAGGAGACTGTTTATTCAATTTATTACAAGACTGTTTTTTCAGTTTACTTAATTGAATATTCAATTTATTACAAGACTGTTTTTTAATTTATTACGAGACTGTTTATTCAATTTATCACGAGACTGTTTTTTTCAGTTTGCTAAATTGAATATTCAATTTTGTAAATTGAATATTCAATTTATTACAAGACTATTTTTTCAATTTATTACGAGACTGTTTATTCAATTTATTGCAAGACTGTTTTTTCAAATTAGTAAATTGAATATTCAATTTATTACAAGACTGTTTTTTCAATTTATTACGAGACTGTTTATTCAATTTATTACAAGACTGTTTTTTCAATTTAGTAAATTGAATATTCAATTTAGTAACTAAACATCACATGTCGCTTCTACTCCGACGTAGGAAACTATTCAACTCCTTAAAATACCATTTTCATGGCAATTTATGGAAATAAAATGTTTGTCACCTAATAATTTCTCTGTATTCCCGTTATATTTGGAAATAGCATAATATTAACCAATATTTTTATTAAAATTTAAGAATTTCAACTAAGTTGCATACAACTCCCATCCCTATTAACTCACTGCATGTTGATGTCGAAATATCGAGACTGCAATCAGCAAATTTTTCCCACAATGCAAGTTGTAGAGCTGTAGGTTAACCAAAACCGAACCGAGGTTTTTAGTTTTTTTAAAAAACCGAAACCGTCGACATCCCGTAATCTAAGGTTTTTCGTTTTTTATTAAATACTCTCTTGCTGCAGAAATTCACAGAATGTAGCCATCCCAGAGTAGTGAGAGTACCCAGACACTGCCAATGGCAGTGTCGGGGTACTCTCACTACTCTGGGAAGGCTACATTCTGTGAATTTCCGACATTTCAGTTTTGTTGTGTTTGCAGCTTTCCTCAAGTTGCGTGTAGGTGTCAGACCTCGAAAAATGGCCAAGCACAATAAAAGTTCTGTATATGTAGGTAATTATTATATTGGCCTTCCTGATTCTTCATGTATTATACCTTATTTCGGGCATTCATTGAGTTTCACTCAATTTCACTACCATTCAGTTATGACTCCGTACATAAGAATGAGTTTTATTGAATTTTACTTGGCCGCATGAACAAACCGAAAACCGAACCGAACCGAACCGAGGTTTTTCTCCACCTGAAAAACCAAAACCGAAACCGAACAAGAAATTTAAAAACCTACAGCTCTATATTTTTGTTTGAACACCGATACCGGTATTCTGTTTCGAATATCGTGAAGCCCTACCCTCATCACCGCCCAGACACTAAAATAACGGGATGACTAGATATGATGGCATCTCAAGCATTCTCTATGGTGGAAATCTTTATTTGATATCGGTGTTCGACTCCAATATAAGGTGCACAATCATATAAATTTATGCATGACTGCTAAATGTTTTAAGTTTTCACAGCCATTCAGTCTCTGATAAGAATTATTTGTAGTCATTGCTAGAGTTATGGTACACTAAGCGGTTTATTTGTATTTCATGGTTGGTTTTTTCGTGAACGGATACACCGCTTATCAATGTTTATACGTATGGAGATAACCTGAGCCACTGTTTATATTTCGACAAAATATTCAACAATCGGCTTCTTTTATTAAATACACGTGATAAAACATTCAACTCTGTAATTTTACAATACACGCGATGCCTTGAAGCATTTTACAGTGTAACTCCACAAGCTGGCGAATGAGTTTACACAGACAGACCATTCAAATCACTGATCATTACGCGCATTCAAATGGGGCCCGAAGAAAGGAGTAGGTTGCTGTGAGGTAGAGGGTGTCTGACAAGCACTCTGGTTACCAGCCTACTTCTGTAAGGTTTGTTAACCCCCTTTTTCGTGGAGTTTGCGCGAGGTCGACCGTTAATACTCTCTGATGCCGCCCCCCCCCCCCCCCACCCTCCAATAAGATAGGCAGATATTCTTCCAGTTACGTATATTCCAATCAGTAAGTATTTCGTTCCAATTGAAGGGAGCGCGGTGGCTCAGAGGTTGCAGCATTGGACTTCATACCGAGAGGTTCACGATTCGATCCCCGCTAGAGGTAACTGCGTTGTGTCCTTGTGCAAGACACTTGATCCCGACTGCTCATGTGGGGGACACGGTGGCGCCGTGTACCAATGCGTACTGCACGTCGATGGTGCACCTGTCTTCAACTAATGTTTACCCTGCTTGTGTGGAGTTAGTACGTTGTGGAGTCTGACAGTTCAGTGCTCGCCGTTGCTTGGTGGTTCTCTCCGTGTACTCCGGCTTCCTCTACCCGTAAAACTGTCCGACACGAGATAACCCTAGCTGTCGTAAGTATCGTTAAACTCCAGTAAATAAATAAATAATTCACATTGAAAGCATCAAGATGTTTACTCAGTTTCACTCTAAAATCAGTTGGGTTAAAAATTAGCCCAAATCAACTGGGTTGAGTGAATATGAACCCAATGGGGTTCATATTCACTCAAACCAGTTGATTTGGGTTGATTTTTATCCGAGCTGATTTAGAATGCAGTTGAACTGCAAAGCGTATACTCACAAAACTTCAGCCGTGGTGATAATGTCGTCAAAGATTCGGTCAAAGTATGTCTTGATTGAGAGAATATTTTAGGCGTTGATTCGTAGAAAAAGAATCTCTTTGGTATTGTCTAGTTTCAATCGTCGGAATATTTCAGTTTGGTCAGAAATGTGAACCTTGGTTTCGCCTTTTCGTCCAACTGAGATATCCCAGATAATTTAATATAAACACGGGCTATGGACTACGTGAGGGTAACACTGGTTCCACGCCATAACAGCATCGCATTTCGTATAGAATTTGACTGGTGCCTTAAGAGTTTGGGTGTCTGGGTGAATGGGTGGAACATAATATTGTACATGGTTGAGAAAAAAGGGTTAAAAATGAAATATTGGTGAAGACAAATACGGATGTTGCTTTCTGTGTATGTATTTAATTTATTTATTGGTGTTTAAGGTCACATACTTATGCACAATGGCTAATTGTGACCGTGACAGTTTTACGGTTGGGGAAGCCGGACCACCCGGGAAGAACCAACTGTCAGCTCCTCAACATTCTACATCTGTTCAAGCTCAGCTCAAGTAGGGTTACAGCGGTTAAAGACATGTGCACCATCGACGTGCAGTACGCCTTAGTACACGACGTCACCGTGCTCCCATGTAGGCAACCGGGATAAAGAGCCTTGTCCAAGGACACAACGCGGGTCGTCCCGGACGGGGATCGAACTCGGGACCTCTAGCATAGAAGTCCAACAGTCTACCACTGAGCCACCGCGCTCCGTTTCTGTGTATGTACATAACACTGGAGCTGGATTCATTATTAGTTCTCGAACTATAATGCTGCGATGACAGATAGCTTTTCGCTGATGAGGATGGGGGATTGGGACACAGGAATGTGGTATCGGTAAACATTTCAGGCTGTATTGATGATTCAGCTTCCAATATAATCTATTTCAACAGGAAAATATTGTGAAACTAAATTGTATGAACCAAACGATCCGCTACGGTTCATAAGCTTACTTTTCGGCGGCGACGACGACGGCGACGGCTGCTGACTGCCGTTCTGGGTCCAGTCACCAGTTTCAACTCTTGCTAAAGGTCATTCGAGATGGTAGGTTTATCCATGACAAATATTTTTGAATAGACCGTACCACGATAATGGTATTAATAACAACATAAGAACTCACTAATGAGAAAATTAAATGAATTCCCACTTTCTGGATTTTTTCTTCTTCCTGATTACATAGCGTTGATGTAATCACTTGTATGAAATAGCACTCATGTTATTCTTCTGTTAGTAATACACGCCAGTTATTTAATTACCCAAGAAGAGAACGTACTTGTTTGTTAGTACAATGGTGCTCCATTAAACACACTCGTCTTATTTTTCATGTTTGATGCATGCTTAAAAGATATCACCACTGCACACGATTTCGACCTGTAGCCTCAAGTACTGGGTGTGACACGTTATGAGATACACTTCACAACCTCAAACAAATTTCTCTTCTTCATCTCAACAAATAAATATATTTCGACCGGAAGCCGCCGCCACGATCCACCTCGGCTAGCCGTGAAGTTTTCAAGCCTCAGTCAGCCGCTCCGTCAGCCGCGAAATGATTGAATTGCCACTTCATAGGTGAAAATTATTAAATCGACAGGAGTATTAATCCTTTACCCAACGTAACCGCAAAAACCGGCCAGCGCTATTCACAAAAATCACCATTTAATTTTCATTATTTTTTTTCATCTCTAAAACATAGCTTATGACCCCTCATTGGAACGAGCTCGTTGAGCTCGTTCCAATGAGGTGTCATAAGTTATGTTTTTTGAGACAAAAAATTAAAACATTTAGTTATTCGTGAATTTTGTATGCAAGTGTCGTCTGCCTTTCGTGTTAGGTAAAGGATTAAATAAACAGGAGCTGGTCACTTTTCTGTAGTCTTGATATAAGCTGACCAATTATTCTATTATATCTTATTTCACTGAGCTCACAGACCTTTGTCAAACGAGATCTAATGTATTGAATTCTTGTATTTGATGTACTGGGCCAAATTTAGGTCTACAAATAGGGGAATTTGCTGATTATTATGGTAATCTCACGACATATTACAGGAGTTTTTATTCAGTTAACAGGAGTTTAATCTAACCTAAATGCAATTAACGTGTAAAATATGTACTTATGTTTTGGTAAATGATTTTATGTTTGCACGTTATATTCAATTAAAATGGTTATCAAATAAGAGATACCCAATTAAATGGGCCTCACCGTAATTAAAGTAATTAATTTTGTAGGACTTCGGGTTGTTGATTCCATCCTTGTCGCTTGAACAGTTGAATTTATCAATATAACAATAACATGTTCTTTTGAGGGCGTTATGGTTCATTAACGGCCCTAGAAAAGTGATTAACAGCCCGAGGGGCACTTAAAGGCTCGAGACGAAGTCGAGGGCCGTTAATGGTCCCGAGGGCTGTTAATAATTTTTCGAGGGCCGTTAATGTACCATGGCGCCCGAAAAGAAATATGTTATTACTATTATTACCACTTACCAAAGAACGCCATTTCAAGCCACTGCAGACATTTTTGATTTAGAAATAGAAGAACGCCATTTCTAGCAACTGAGACATTTTTGATTTACAAATAGAAGAATCGGATTGTCGTCTGTTTATTTACAAACAAAGGTCAAAGTTCAAAGTTGAGTACAATTTATTTGGATGACTCGAAAATAGGTTTGCTGGAATTTGGCTGAAGCGCTTTAACTACAAACTCACGCCTTTATTTACAAAATGAGATTATTTATCGTATCAATACTCACCACCACTTTTAAATCCTAAATGAAGTTAATAATCCGAAATAAATCATGGTTTAATCCATTTTGTTGGAATAAATGGACAACAAAATTTCGAGCACATTAGTGTCATTTTTCCGGAACATAAATTACCCACAATTCTGGGCTAGCGGGCCATTTTCATTATTAACGCTATTTTTGCGGGCTGTTATTGAGTCTTATCTCAGATCATTTTAATAACCCAAGGAGCGCCTTATAAAGTGGTAATAATATTAGTTTCCAACAGTCTTTCAAGTGTCCAAATATTGTCTTTTTCACGAATAAAAAACCCCAGACTTTGTCTGAAAAATGTTGGCCAATGTCTGGCAAATGTTATCGATTGTTTGACAGATGGAAGCGGTTGGCCAGGATTGGCTGGAAAATTTTAGCGATTGGCTGGCAAATATTAGCTATTGGCTGGAAAATGTTAGTGACTGTTTGAAAATCATTAACTAACTACCCGTGCTCTTCCGGGAAATATTACGCATCCCTGACTTGTATCATCAAGAAAATTGACTTTCGATAAAGTTATCACTCTTGAAATTATCAAACGCGCGAGGAAGCCCCAATTAAGACGCAGATAATCGTCTCGAAAACACCTATGTCCTATTAGATCAGTATAAAGTAAAGCCAAGATTCATTTTGTTATTTTAAATAAACGAAAACAACAGACAGCTCCCGGAGCTGTCTGTTGTTTTCGTTCATTAAAAGTAACAAAAGGAAACTTGGTTTTTCTTATTGCAAGCTAATTAGAATCAACCAGTTCAGATAATATCTGTCAGTATCACACCTCCCAACACCAAAAGTATACTTTGCTTCTTTGTTTAGTGAATGTGTTTTTACAGCAATTTGCAAGTTTTTGTTCTTCCCAGGAAAAAAATAGCGAATAACACCACCTGGACTTCCACATTAATAAACAAATGTATAAAAGCAATCTTCTTTGCGTTTATACTACTCTACGGGGAAATATAAATAAAGAGTTTGTAAAATTATGCACACATTGATGATACTAATTCTCTAACATTTCGAAATTTCATTCTTTATATGAAAATTTCCTTTCCCATGGTTTTACATTTTCTGACAGCTTTAAAAAATTAAGGGGAGATAACTTTCCCGTAGATCTCTTCCAATGACGAAAATTGTCAGCCTTGGTGAAAATACTGCGTGTAATTACTTTTGGTTATACCAACCTATTTTGTTCGACCTTGAAGCAAAATCGGGGAAATGTTATTTGATAACACTTCATTACACGAGAAGGCTGTTGATATGTCATGCAGGACAGAGAAGACCAACTGATATCTTTGAGAGGGCTGTTGATATGTCACGCTGCACAGAGAAGACCAACTGATATCTTTAATTACTCCACCTTAAGGCCCCACAAAGTAGATCCTCTGTTTCTCGGGATATTTATTGTAAAATTGCATGTGGGCGGGCGGTTTTTTATTTTATTTTTGTAATTATTTCTTTGCCATCAGAAGTTCATGTTCTTGGTTTGTTTTAGGCCTCATAATCTACCGAATAGCATGGGTGGTGGTTTATTTCGTCCCTTGAGGGCAAGAAGGCTTTGCAATGCAAAAGCATTGGAAAGCCTTGTTGCACTCAAGGGACAAATTTATCTATTTTATTAACTTGGAAAATATCAGACATAAACCATTTAATTTTTATTTTTTTAAGTTTGCATTGGTTATAAAAAGAGCATGCGGCAGGAAAAGCCACGTCGGAGGGCCTGAGAAACAGATTTTTGACTTTTTTAGGCTTAAATATTAACACTTAAAATTAGGTAACTTTTGATATGGACGACGCCATTTTGCAAAAGCAGGAATTGAAGCATTAAATGCGTTCGTTCTGAAAAAAATTGAACCACTGTACATGAACGCTGCTCTATAAGTCTTCATTTAATGAAACTTTAGGCAGTAACAGCCATTACGGTCCAATTTAGGGTTGAAGTAACGGCAACTGATCGCCATGACTCTTCTGTAATTGTAACGTTATTTATTTACAGTGTGCTGGGGGCATTTTCAGTTAAGAAACGTAGAATTGAAACGTTTCACTGTTACATTCAAACTTACACTACACCTGTACGCGATCCAAGCAAACGTTTAAGCCCTCCAAAATAGTTTTAATTTTCAGAGAATTTTTTTTTCAAATCAGTGAGGGAATGATAGAGCATTTTATTTTTATTTTTTATTGCCACCGAGAGTATAGATTATAAGGAACATAGCCATGGTGATCCAACCCCATGTGTCATATGTAAAATATAGTTCCGCGATCTGAACGTTCTGGATGTTATACAGAGAATCTCTATAAGAGTTGCATTTTTTTCGATATTAACATGCTAATACCGTACAAATGTTGAACTGACCGACAAAATCTCTCGTATGATGACGTCATTCAGTGCATGTATACTCAGAGTTCGAAATATTTCACAACAGTGACACTCACTCGGAGGCTTGTATACACAAACGCACGTGTTCCCTTCGTTCAGTTCGACGACTTCCTATTTTCGAAAGCTGTGGGGTCTTTTCTTTTACTCAAACTTTTCAACAAAAGTTAATTCCACTGTATCTGCTGTTTGTTCGTGGTGTTTTTTTGTTTTTATTTTTTTTTTTTTTTCACAAAATAACCATTATTGAAACCGTCTCCCCAGTATATAGATTTCCACTTCTTGGCTCTAGATTCCGCTGAAATCGATCCAGGATTTTGCGATTTTACGCGTTTATGTTTCCTATTTTCGTGGCACAACCCTAGCTGATATTTGAAAAATGCCGATAAAATGTACCAACGCGCACGATCAAAAAATCAATGCTGCGGTCTCTGAGAATCAAAAATAATTTTTTTTGCCTAACTAATGAATATTCTTCTCAATTTGCAGTGTCAGCTCAATATTATTTCTGATAATGAATCCTTGTTGTAACACAAAGTTCATAAAATACCAACTACGCTGGTGCTAATGTAAAAACTGAAACATAACATTATTGATTATAATGTTGATACAACGATTCGAAATGTCAGTATTATTATCTATGACTACAATGTTTCACCTTGGGTAACGGAATAGCTTGAATTATTTATTGTCTTTGTTCTACAACAGGATTCGAAAGAAACATAACAAACCCTGTCAAAAATAACTTCAGTCCTATTTTTATCGTGTCGATTGTGCCGCGAACCAAAGTGAAACAACGTTCCTTCGGATGTCTAATATCTTAAAAATTCGCAGAGTACTCTTATTTTCTACGTTTGAAACCCGGTAATTGGAGCAGTGCTTGTTTACTGTGGTAAGCAGGCTCTTGTTAATTTATTTCCCATTGCACTGGTATATTAGTACTGGCTTTTAGCGTTGCTCAATATCATGGAACTGAATGGTTTTTAATATGAATTCTGGAAAGTAGTAACCAATTATATAGAGAGAAATCGCTTGACTGAACTGGTTGCCTGAAATAATGCATGAGAGGTGAGGAACGTTGTACAAGCACGAGTGCGCGAATGCGCACGAGTGTTTTACAATATAGTCCCTCGCCTCGAATGAATTAATTCACTTAACCAGTGCAGTCAAGCGATTACTCTGTTTATTACTTTTCATTGTTAACGATAATTATATTATTTAACCCTTTATCTAACGTAACGTCCCAAACCGGCCAGCGCTATTCTCAAAAATCGCCAGTTAAGTTTCATTATGTTTTCATTTTTTGTCTCTAAAACATAGGTTATGACCACTCTTTGGAACGAGCTCGTCGAGCTCGTTCCAATGAGGGTCATAACCTATGTTTTTGAGACAAAAAATGAAAATAGTAGTTATTCAAGAATTTTTTTTTTGCAAGTGTCGTCTGCTTTTCATGTTAGGTAAAGGGTTTAAAAAAGCACAAAAAACAACAATGAAGTCCCCATTACACCCACGGCAAAGCGTCTTCGTTTGCGCGCACGGATACATGACACAATTGTTGATTGCATAATTCACTTGTGAAGGTATCGGTTATAATCGTACCCGGAAATCCCAGTAAATCACACTTTGGAAAGTAATAAAATGTCGTTTTCATTTTCAAAATACTTGAAGATAGCATCAGTTCTATCAAACGATGAAGTTAGCATTTTCACCACAGCCTCATTCAGCAACCAAAGATGAAAAACAAACATACTTTCCCACACACCGAAACGAGGTACACACTGCTTCCGGGAAACGATTTTTCTCGTGTGTTCAATAATTTAGTAGCAGTAGTAAATTATTTTATTATAGTGTCTCGTTTCTATACATCTTTACAGAAAAAAATACATTACATTGATACAGATGAGTAAAGTAGCATGAAACCCAGCCGTGAAGGCTTATGAGACAATTGAAAAACGATATATAATTTGCCAACGGACAAAATATAAAGACCTTCAAAATTGTTTGCATTGCTGCCGACCAAATCAATTGTCCGGCCGTAAGATTTGATGCAACTCAATCATTTCCTGTGGCTGATTATTCACAATGGCATGTGTGAATGATGTTCGCCGTTAAGATTGTGTAGAGGGGTCAGTATGTTATTCGCGGCAACGGGGTACCGAAAAGAATGCAGCTGCTTGCACTAACCAGCTACAGAAATTGCCGGACGTTCACACGTCCGGCGACAGACTGTAGCTGGTTGGTGCCAGCAGCTGTACTCGTCAGGTAGCTTCCTGCTTTGATGATAATGAATACAATACGCTCATCCCGAAGTGTCACGATTTTGTTTCATTTCTAGCTAATCAATTGGAGTTTTAAAAAGGCGGCACCAAGTCTTGACAATTACAAGTGCAACTTTCTGTCGGAACGAAATATAAAAAAAAATGACCAGTGCTTTATAATTCTCGCGCATCAATAAATGAGTTAGATCATATTAGCAGTCTGGCTGGGTGCAACAATGATTTATTGGTTTCAGTTAGTTTCGTCCACAATATGAAAGATTTCGGTCGGGTTAGAAATCGTTTGTTTGGATGGAGTTTGAAAAACGTTCAAGTTACGTGAAATCTGTACTAACTTCGCACCCAACGAAACAGGGGTGGCGCCAGGGATTTCTCGACAGGGGGGTGGGGGGCCTGACCTCTCCGACAGGGGGGCTATAACATTTGACCTCCCAAACGAAGGAAAATGAGTGAAAATTGGTAAATTGGAGAACCAAAATAGAAGCAAATTGGGTATGTTTGTTGATTATTTAACCCTTTACCTAACCTGAAAAGCAGACGACACTTGCAAAAATAATTCTTGAATAACTAGTTTTTTTATATTTTTTGTCTTAAAAACATAGGTTATGACCCCTCGTTGGAACGAGCTCGACGAGCTCGTTCCAACGAGGGGTCATAACCTATGTTTTTGAGACAAAAAATGGAAAAAATAATGAAAATTAATTGGCGATTTTTGAGAATAGCGCTGGCCGGTTTTGGCCGTTACCTTAAGTAAAGGGTTAAAGTAGACATATTATAATAAGGTCGGGAATTATTTCATCTATAAAGCCAGTTTGACGAATGGCATCAAGGAATTTCGTGAGAATCACTATTCTCTATCAAAGTTCCAGTGCTGCACGGGTTCGAGACCAACAAGACGAGATATCTACTACATTCGATTGTCGGAAATTTCTCGTGAAGTCGGGTTTACGAGACTCTCCGACGGACTGACTAAAAATCTCCGACGGGGGCGGCTGGACCTCTCCGACAGGGGGGCTGTAGCCCCCCCCCCCCCCCGACACCCCACCTCCTCCTTGGCGCCACCACTGCAACGAAATCGATTTATTTTTAGCTAAAGGCATTTCTTGAATTGCCTGTCTGTATTTTTGTACACACGAAATTTTGCCTGTGGAGTCTATGCCATTTTCTTTATGAAAAACACATACGAGCACCAAGGATGTCGCTAAAAGTACTATCGCACGTGTCCAGCGTTAACAGATATCCTTCCGAATGAAGACTTTTACAGTTCCCACGACGTAAATGATTTTAGATGCCCGTCTGTGTAGAAATAAATGATATCGTCTATTCTATTATTTGTTCGTAGGTCTGGACTTGAACGACACAGAAAACGGCGTCACCAATGGGGAGCGAGTTATTTTCAGCCCGGAAGAGCAGTTTAGCATAGCTATACAGTTCTGTCCCAAGTAAGTTGTATTCAGATTATTCGAAGCTTTCCCGAAAGGAATCATGGCGTCTGCAATAAATAATCAATGTGTTTAGACAAATTCTTTCTCAACACGAGGTTTGATTTTCAAATACCGACTGGAATGTTCTTGGTGAATTCTCGTTTTCTCATCGGCATTCTGAAGCGAATTCCATCCTTCATAGTACCACTCAGGGAACATTCGCATTTACGAAGTTTAAACTTGAACTTCCATGGCAAAGCAAATCGCGGTCTGAATTGCATTAAACTTAGTAATTAACACGACAGTGTATTGTCACCGTGTGTTCTATGTTTAAGTTGAGAAGGTTGCAGGTCAAGATCATTTCATCCCTTGAGTTCATCGAGGTGCCACCCGCAATGCTTTAGCATTGCAGATGGCGCCTATATGCTCTCAAGAGAGGATTTATTTCTTGAACATTGTGGCTCATACGATGAAAGACGTCTCAAAATCGTCCGAGTTAACAAGTTGAGTGCAAACTTACTGTTTGTTCAGATGTCTTTGCGTTGTTACAATCACTGTCTGGAAGAGTGCTTGTACTCTCCCATGAATTATAACCAAGCCAAAAAATAAGCAGACTGTCATCTGCAAAATGAGGTCCCCAGAGGGTGAATTTAGTGATGCTACCCTGCACAGCAGGGTAGCATCACTAAATTTACACTCTGTGAACCTCATTCGGAATCGGGGTCTCAAAACTAAACAGAAAGAGGCACCCAGAGGATAAATTGGCCCACTGTATGGGATATCATCATCAAATTCACCCTCTGGGGACCTATTCTGCAAATATCAGACTGCTTATTTTTTCAGGCCTGATTATAACAAGGCAAATTCATGCAGACTGAATAATTTTACTTCAATGATAACATGAAGCACATTCACAGAAAATGAAGCCATTATGTTACTGTACCTGCACTCAGAATAAAGCCGAATATGAGCGTTAAGTAATTAACCAGTTGTGACTGTCAAATTAACATGGAAAGCGAGACTCATAACATCTGCGTATATGCTAAATCGGATTTGGGGAACTCGGTTTATGGATTCCCTATAAAATAGTACAAATTTAAAACCTCTGCCCACATTTCTTTTGGTGAGCTGTGTTTATATATTGTGTACAAAATAAGACGAATTGAACCCTTTGATCAATCCGTCCCCTCCAATATTTTAGAATGTACAGATTCTTGCATGGCGGGGGATTCAGCTAAGAGAAATGCAAAAGTAATTGAGTGGCGACATGATAATGTAAAATAAATTATTCAACTCCCAAAGCATGCCAAATGCTTTTTCTTCAAGATCAGCGTGGCCAATAAGATTAGTAAACACAGGAGTTGAAACAAAAGCATCCGACAGTTGTATCGGGATCAAAAGTTTACCGTAACAGATTAATTTCATAGTTACAGCCATTGCCAAAAGCATTTTCATATCAATTTGGACGTGAGATTATTGATTCCAGTATTTAACATTTTCAATATTTTATGGAATACATCTTCTCTTAATCAGCCAGATCAGTTGTGAGTGCTGGTGAAGCCATTTGTAAATAGTCATAAATATGACTGGCAGACGACATGCAGAAATATTTCTTGAATAATTGAACATTTTAATTTTTTCTCGAAAACATAGCTTATGACGCCTAATTGGAACGAGCTCGTTCGACTCAGGGTCATGAGCTATCTTCTGGGGCAAAAATTAAAAAAAAATTGACAAGGTTTTTGAATAACGCTGGCCGATTACGGCCGACTATCAGGAATTGGGTTAACCCTTTACCCAACGCAGATGATACCAAAATTTATTGTTTTGAAAAAATTTTTTTCAAATTTTTCAAAAAATTTCAACAAAACCATATCATGTGACCCCTCGTTGGAACGAGCTCGTCGAGCTCGTTCCAATGAGGGATCACATGATATGGTTTTGTTGAAATTGTTTGAAAAATAATATTTTTTCGACTACTGAATTTGCATATTACGCGGGCGGATGCGGGCGATTCGTTGGGTAAAGAGTTAAAGGGTGTGATTATTTCTCACGCGGTATTGTGACAAGTCTGTGGTGCAGTAAATGTTTTTTTCTCCATTTCCGCAGTGGGATCCCTTGAAGTGTAGTAGTGCTTGGTTATTGTGTTAAAAAGTTCTACCTAGTTGGTAAAATAGGACCGAGTAAACCAGGGCCTCGAGCAGAAGTCTTATAAATGGGTATTGTAGGTATATACGACAGGCTAAACTTGACTTTATCTGCACACTTGTGTTGAGTTCATTGACAGATTTGACAGATTCTGAACGCCCCCCCCCCTCCCCCGGGAATCCATGAAGTGTAACAGTGCTTGTTTACTGTGGTAAAAAAGCTATGTTCTAGCGGTAAAATAGGACTCACGGCGGAATTCCTCTAAAATGGGCAAGAAGGGTATATCGTCTCCTGAGTGCTAGAATGTCCTATGTCCCCTATGGGACATAGGACATTCTAGCACTCAGGCGACGATATACAAACGATTGACTAAACTTGACTTCGCTGTCATGATTGGCCATTGCACAGAAATATGTGATATTTAACACCAATAAATTAAATAAATAGATTCTGAAAATGACTTGAAGTATCAATAAATGAATGCATTTATTTATAATAATTAGTTTAGAGATGTTTTGCTATGGACGTCTTCATAAATGTTACAGGGGTTGGTGCCTTGATGGTCACACGTCGATGATTGTTTTCCTAATTTGTATACCAGATGGTCTCTTTCCAATCCAGCTCAACTTTTCATCTTCGTCACCTTTATAAAGGCGTATGGAGGACGAAAACACAACCTAACGCAATGACTAAATTATTGCACAAAATCCGATTTTAAATTAAGGGAACTTTTTAGGAAAAAAGATAAACACGAGAAATCATCGCCTGTTATCATAGAAATTTCTGTATCGCATTATTACGCCCAAGTCCATTAACCCTTTACCTAACCTGAAAAGCAGACGACACTTGCAAAAATAATTCTTGAATAACTAATTTTTTTCTTTTTTTGTCTCAAAAACATAGGTTATGACCCCTCGTTGGAACGAGCTCGACGAGCTCGTTCCAACGAGGGGTCATAACCTATGTTTTTGAGAAAAAATGAAAAAAATAATGAAAATTAATTGCCGATTTTTGAGAATAGCGCTGGCCGGTTTTGACCGTTACGTTAGGTAAAGGATTAAAATGAAGATTGAAATGGACATCGGAAATTCTATATAGTGGCATTTGGTTATCTGCTCCACAAGCTTAATTTCGTCTCAAAAGTGGAAACAAGGCGCCATCTGCAATTGTATAGCATTTCAGATGACCTCTTGTCCTACTGAAGGGACGAATTGATAGATGCTTTACCGGTATACTGTACGCCCCCATGTGCACCTCTAAAAGTGGAACATTGCTTGTAAACTTTAGAAAACAAGGCCAGCTTTGTTGGTACAATAGGTACCGGTAACCATGGGCTGGAAGTCCTCCATCGGGGGCAACACGGGTTTAACCCTTTGAACCCTGGTGGTATCTTCCATGTCAGTTCAATGGCAGCAATTTGAAGAGTCCACATTCATTATTTGGGGTAGACCAATTAATATATGTTTATGTTCAACGTTCAGCCGTGGGGCTGCACGTTGAAAATATTAATTGGTATACCTCACACATTCACTCAGCAGCCATCATTCTTAATGAAATTATGACGTATCATGCGTCTGGGCCGGAAAAGCAGCCGCTCGGTTCAAAGGGTTAAACGATTGGATAATCTTGACATCATACATTCAAAAATCAACTAGGTTAAAAATTAACCCAAATCAAATGGGTTGAGTGAATATAAACCCAAGAAATTATTCGTTTGTTCCAGTGACGTGGTCGTGTAGGGTAAAGGGTGAAAGTTAATGTCTTTAGTGAGTGCAAAACGTCTGACACATTTTAGCTTAACTTGACATAGTCAAGATAAGCTATTGCCATCACGCGTGCGGAAGTCTGTTAGTCTGTGAGTCTGTTAGTCTGTGAGCCTGTGACGTCTGTGAGTCTGTGACGTCTGTTCACATTTTCCTTTAGCACGGGCTACACCCCACAGTTCTTGTCTGATCGTCACGAAATTTCATATGCAGGTTTGGGGTAATGTCTAGATGAGAACGTCCCCTTTTGGTCGCGATCGAGCAACTGGTATGGCTGTCCGAGCCCAAAACCCGAAAATCATTAGCACAGTCTACAGGTCGTATTTATGAAGGGATTTTACTGTAACTTGGTGGGATGCCTTTGTATAATGCCTAGATGAGAACGTCCCCTTTTGGGCATGATCTATCAACCGTGATGGCTGCCCAAGCCCGAAACCCAAAACGTTTTAGCACAGTCTGCAGGTCATGTTTAATTTTGGAGGGATTTCATTGTAACTTGGTAGGATGACTCCTTATGATGTCCAGATGAGAATTTCCCCATTTGGGCATGATTGGGCAACTGTGACGGCTACAGGGGCCCAAAGCCCGAAAACCTTTAGCACAGTCTAGAGGTCATATTTATGAAGGGATTTCATTGTAACTTGGTAGGATGACTCCAAATAATGTCTAGATGAGAACATCCCATTGTGATCGCGATCATGCAGCCTTGATGGGTGCCCGAGCCCAAAAACCTTTAGCATAGGCAAAAGGTCATATTTATGGAAGGATTTCATTGTAACCTGTTAGGTTGACTCCATATAATGCCTAGATGATGACATCCCCTTTTGGTCGTGATTGGTCAGTTGTGATGGCAACAAGTGCCCGAAGCCCGAAAACCTTGAGCACAGTCTACAGGTCATATTTATGAAGGGATTTCATTGTAACTTCTTAGGATCACTCCAGATGATGCCCAGATGAGATTGTCCCCTATGGTTGCGATCATTCAGCCATGATGGCTGCCCGAACCCGAAGTCCGAAAACCTTTAGCACAGTCTACAGGTCATATTTATGAAGGGATTTCATTGTAACTTGGTAGGTTGACTTCATATAATGTCTAGATGAGAACGTCCCCTTTTGGACATGATTGGGTAAAGGTGCCCGAAGCCCGAAAACCTTTAGCACAGTCTACAGGTGTTATTTATGAGGGGATTTCATTGTAACTTGGTAGGATGACTCCAAATAATGTCTACATGAGAACGCCCATTTTGATCGCGATCATTCAGCCTTGATGGGTGCCCGAGCCCAAAAACCTTTAGGATAGGTAAAAGGTCATATTTATAGAAGGATTTCATTGTAACTTATTAGGTTGACACCATATAATGCCGAGATGATGACATCCCCTTTTGGTCGTGATTGGTCAACTGTGATGGCTACAAGTGCCCGAAGCCCAAACACCTTGAGCACAGTCTACAGGTCATATTTATGAAGGGATTTCATTGTCACTTCGTAGGATCACTCCAGATGATGCCCAGATGAGCTTGTCCCCTTTGGTTGCGATCATTCAACCATGATGGCTGTCCGAGCCCGAAGCCCGAAAACCTTAAGCACAGTCTACAGGTCATATTTATGAAGGGATTTCATTGTAACTTGGTAGGTTGACTTCATATAATGTCTAGATGAGAATGTCCCCTTTTGGACATGATTGGGCAACTTTGACGGCTAAAGGTGCCCGAAGCCCGAAAACCTTTAGCACTGTCTACAGGTCATATTTATGAAGGGATTTCATTGTAACTTGGTAGGATGACTCGAAATAATGTCTCGATGAGAACTTCCCATTTTGGCCGTGATCATTCAGCCTTGATGGGTGCCTGAGGTCAAAAACCTTTAGCATAGGCAAAAGGTTATATTTATAGAAGGATTTCATTGTAACCTGTTAGGTTGACTCCATATAATGCCTAGATGATGACATCCCCTTTTGGTCGTGATTGGTCAACTGTGATGGCTACAGGTGCCCGAAGCCCGAAAACCTTGAGCACAGTCTACAGGTCATATTTATGAAGGGATTTCATTGTAACTTCACAAGATCACTCCTGATGATGCCCAGATGAGATTGTCCTGTTTGGTTGTGATCATTCAACCATGATGGCTGCCCGACCCCGAAGCCCGAAAACCTTTAGCACAGTCTACAGGTCATATTTATGAAGGGATTTCATTGTAACTTGGTAGGTTGACTTCATATAATGTCTAGATGAGAACGTCCCCTTTTGGATACAATTGGGCATCTGTGACAGCTTCAGGGGCCCAAAGCCCGAAAACCTTTAGAACAGTCTACAGGTCATAATTATGAAGGGATTTCATTGTAGCTTGGTAGGATGACTCCAAATAGTGTCCAGATGAGAACGTCCCCTTTTGGTCACGATCATTCAGCATTGATGGCTGCCCGAGCCCAAAAACCTTTAGCATGTCTGTAGGTCGTATTTATGGAAGGATTTCATTGTAACTTGTTAGGTTGACTCCATATAATGCCTAGATGATGACGTCCCCTTTTGTTCATGCTTGGTCAACTGTGATGGCTACAGGTGCCTGAAGCCCGAAAATCTTGAGCACAGTCTACAGGTCATATTTATGAAGGGATTTCATTGTAACTTCATAGGATCACTCCAGATGATGTCCAGATGAGAATGTCCCCTTTTGCTTGCGATCATTCAACCATGATGGCTGCCCAAGCCTGAAGCCCGAAAACCTTTAGCACAGTCTTCAGATCAAATTTATGAAGGGATTTCATTGTAACTTGGTAGGTTGACTTCATGTAATGTCTAGATGAGAACAGCCCCTTTTGGACACCATTAGGCAACTGTGTTGGCTACAGGGGCCCAAAGCCCGAAAATCTTTAGCACAGTCTACAGGTGATATTTATGAAGGGATTTCATTGTACCTTGGTAGGATGACTCTAAATAATGTCTAGATGAGAACGTTTCCTTTTGGTCGCGATCATTCAGCCTTGATGGCTGCCCAAACCCAAAACCCCAAAACCATTAGCATAGTCTATTGGTCATATTTATGGAAGGACTTCATTGTAACCCGTAAGTTTGACTCTATATACTACCTAAATGATGACATCCTTTTTTTGGTCGTGATTGGTCAACTGTGACGGCTTCAGGGGCCCGACGCCCCAAAACCTTGAGCACAGTCTACAGGTCATATTTATGAAGGGTTTTCATTGTAACTTTGTCGGATCACTCGAGAAGATGCCCAGATGAGAATGTCCCCTTTTGGTTGCGATCATTCAACCACGATGGCTGCCAGAGCCCAAAGCCCAAAAACCTTTAGCACAGTCTACAGGTCATATTTATTAAGGGATTTCATTGTAACTTGGTAGGTTGACTTCATATAATGTCTAGATGAGAACGTCCCCTTTGGATGCAATTGGGAAACTGACGGCTACAGGGGCCCGAAGCCCGAAAACCTTTAGCACAGTCTACAGGCCATATTTATGAACGGATTTTAATGTAACTTGATAGAATGACTCGTTTTGGAATAATTTCACTGTAACTTGGTAACTTTTGTTGATAATACGTTAACTGTGAGGGCCACATACATTAACTGTGAGGTCATATTAACCCACCCCTCAGCTCTTTAGTACAGTGTACACCTCATATTATTTTTATCATAAACATAGCATACAGGGAACAGAAATGAACATATTCCCAATTATCACAATTCTTGTCTTATTTCACAATCCTTTCATAAACATTGAACATTATCCTTTTCATCAAACGCAACACACAAGTTAAACTACATTGCCATTGACACTTTCATTGTGGTACTCACGTGCACAAAATCTCACCACAAGGCGCCATTTCATAATTGATAATTTCGTAATTATTTCGAGTTTTCATTGAGGACGTCCTGTTGGCTACCTCTCTGTCCCGTATCTCTCAAATCGTCAGAGCGCTTCGCCAAAGCTCTCCATGGGCTAAATAAATGTGGCGGTTTGAGAGAGATTTCTCCCCCACTTCCTATGCAAGATATGCGTGCCCCATGTTAGAAGGCCATGTGGGATAGATATCTATCTCACATGACTCACGTGGCCGGCTTATTAGCATATTTAATGAGCGCAAGACTATTCAATCATCGCACGTTCTTCGATGGTGTCACGCTTTGGAAATATTAGCAGACGAACGTTTGTCGAAGAAAGCAGAAATAAAACACAGATCGTAAAACCAAAGGACACTTGAATATTTTATATAAATTTCTGGGTGAACCGTTATGGGTGGAGAGAGTTGCACGAAATTCCCGTAGAAAAATTATGCGAATGCATTGCGGAATTCATAATGTGACGTCATCGGAATGTGTGCCAATGTTCATTTCGCTAGAAATCTTTCACCCCCTGTCTTTTAATTTCGTGGTAAATTAATTTCGTGGTATATACCTGTGGTATATACAAAACTTTTGTTTGCTCTTTCCGATAAGCAAATCAGATTTTTTCAGAAATGGACAACAAAATTGTTCGATATAGCTGCACGTGCCCCTGAATTACTTTTGATGACCTCATACAAAGGTATGACACTCGATAAGCCTCTTATCTGGCCCAAATATCTTACCCTCGGGTGAGATTTTCCCATCTCACACCCTCACCCATCAGGGATAATAATAATTTCTCCCCCCACTGCATATGTAACATACGTCTGTCCAGGGTGAGATAGCAGGGAGAGACAGATGTATCCCACCCCACCCACGTGACGTTATACATTTACAACGTTATTATGACGTTATGCATATCGTATCAGTTTCTTGCTACCAACTAATTCATACTGACGTCACCAGAATGCCGTGTGATCAAAGTTTGATGCTCTAAAACTCTTTAAACCCCAAGATGCCATCGTTCCTAACTGATTTCGAGGTATATACCTTTGGTATATACATAACTTTTGCATGCTCTTTCCGATGGTGTCATTAGTTTTTCAAAACAACGAATACCAAATTAGTTGATTATATCAGCACGTGACCGCCGATTACCTCTGGCTAACGTAACCGCTGTATGATGGGGGGAGAAAAATAATCCCTGATGGGTACGGGTGTGGGATGGGATAATCTCACCCTCGGGACTAGATATTTGGTCCAGACACTCGGCAAGCCTCGTGTCTGGCCCAAATATCTTGCCCTCGGGTGAGATTTTCCCATCCCACACCCGTACCCATCCTGGATTATAATAATCCCCTCCCAATTTGTGGCTGTCCGAAGATAATGTAAGCCTCTATATTGGGGAAATTAGCCCCCATTGTTGTTGAAATTCGGGCGCCATCCACGCCTACATTCTTTTTGATTTAATCTCTATCCCGGTGTGGTGTATGACTTGTTCCCAGTATTTGTAATTTAAACTGTTTTTTGTGTCGTCCCTTTAACCTAACGGCAAGTACATTCCGCTTTGAGAAGTTTAGTGAGTTTTAACCCTTTACCTAACATGAAAAGCAGACGACACTTGCAAAAATAATTGTTGAATAACTATTTTTTTTAATTTTTTGTCTCAAAAACATAGGTTATGACCCCTCGTTGGAACGAGCTCGACGAGCTCGTTCCAACGAGGGGTCATAACCTATGTTTTTGAGACAAAAAATTAAAAAATAATGAAAATTAATTGGCGATTTTTGAGAATAGCGCTGGCCGGTTTTGGCCGTTACGTTGGGTAAAGGGTTAACTCGGCATGGTTTGCGCTTTGAACCGGCCGCTGAAAGTTGAAGTCTCCACTCCAGAATTTGTTGCAGTAAATTATTGAAGTTTAGAGAATGGGGACTATATTTTAAGGAGAAAAAATGTGTTACAATAAACTATAGCGTACTTCAACGTATTTTCAGGGGGCGACCCACGGAGTATGATGAAGGAACTCCTGAAGACAAAAACAAGGTAAGCATTTTCCATTGGTGTTTTTTTTCCTGTATTACGTCCCTGACACGCCGAATGTAATACAATAAAGTAATAACTCAGATTTTCCCTGTCATTCTGACATTGTGTGATTTAATTTGGACCTTGGTGTCGAACAAGGACTAAATAAAACTGACTAATGTTCGAAGTGAAACATCATTGTTACATTTCTGTCAACACAAGGCGCTTCGAAAAAAGCAGAGCACATCCCAGTTAATTAAGGTGCGATGTTAGAATAGCTAAAACTAACCGCAGATACTCAAGGGAAGTGATTTTGAAACATGTTTGTTATTTACTTTATACGAATGTATATACTTGTTAGCTTCTCTGCTAGTGGCTGTTATAACACGTTGCGCAGTGGTGTAAATAGCGTGTGGTAATAGCAGGTAAAAGCAGGTAATAGCTAGGAAAAAATACTATTACACGTCTGTTCTATGTAATCCCCATCTACAGCAACACTAAACCACGCGGAAAATGAAAATCTGTTCGGAATATGTTCGGAACGGATATCGTTGACGGACTATTTTTAAATAGAAGCGGAATTACACTGGAATTTTCTACAAATCGTGCAACGCAATTACAACATGAATCGCTAGCGATAGCTGAAAATCGACTCCTGAGTTCCAGTGTGTTCTATGTGCCACTAGGCACATAGAACACATTGGAACTCAGGAGACGAAATAGTAAAACGGGTTCCCCTCGCAAATTTGGTTGGCGATAAAATGTTCTTTTTGTTGATAGTCGTCAAATGAATTGCTGAGTGTCATTTTAATGATTGCTTTTATAGACGTGAAGGCGTGTAATAAACACAGACGAAACACTTGTGTGAGTGGGTTAATCGATATGGCACTCGTGCCATTGCGGAAGGATAAAAAGGATAAAACTCGAGGCCTGCGACCTCTCGTTCAATCCTTCCGCGCTGGCACTCGTACCATATCGATTAACCCATTCACACAAGCGTGTCGTTCTGTGTATGGCCTGCGTCCATTCTAAGCTCAGACCAGTATAGCCTGGAAGTATAAATTAATAAAGAGACTAAAGTGTTGCTTTCAGTTCAGTTCAAGACAGCAATATCGTTGTGTCACATATTAAACCGAAAAAGTTGGATAGAGATTACACTTGCGTCCAAACAAGATGGCTGGGAAAATAAAAAACAGGAACTGTGGATTGCGTTTGACAGACGGGAGTTTGAAAATAGGAGTCTTCCTGTTTACTGTAGTAGAACACCGGGAGAGAATGCTGTGCACATTTTACCCCTGATCTGTCCTGTTGGGCCTAATTTTCGTCTTTTGACGTTGCCTGACCTTTTCAAGGTTCTCCTTGGATTGCCTGCCCCCAACTTGTCACCTGTTTCCAGTGAATGAAAGAGATAAGGGTACGACACGTTGTGTTGTTGTGGTAGGTACACAAAGAAAAATTCCAAATGTTGCCAAAAATGTACTTTTACTAGAAATGCTACACGTCACTCCATATCTTCCTGTTGTCGCATTCATAAAATGCCAACAGTAGGTTTTATCTACTAATTTCGAGGTCACACCCCACCCGGCCTACATGCCGGGGAGTTGGCGTCGAAATTATTAGATATATGGCCCGCAAAAGTTGAAAATATGTGTCTTGGGCCCTCCCGCATGGTCCATTTGGCTGCCGCATTTTCTCTTTTTTACCAAGGCAAACTTAAAAGAATAAAAATTAAATCGTTTATGTCTGGTATTTTACCCAAGTTAATAAAATTGATAAATTTGTCTCTTGAGTGCAAGACGGCTTTGCAATGCATTGCAAAGCCGTCTTGCACCTAAGGGACGAAATACACCACTACCCATGCTATTCTTTGGATTACGGGGCCTAAAACATAAAACATGAACTTTTGATGGCAAAGAAATAATTACAAAAATAAAAAAATAAAGTAAAAAACCGCCCAACCCCCACCACCCCCCCCCCCCCCCCCATGCAATTTTACCTCAAAAATGACACAGGAAACAGAAGATTTGCTTTGCGTGACCTATTCGCCTGTTAATATTTTATAAGTGCGAAAAAACGTGTAGCTCTGATGCGAATAAGGTGAGTAATAGGAACTTGAAAACGCACCTCAGAAATGAACCACTGAGATATACAAATCACTGAGTATAATGTTGACGCAGCGACCGAGATGAGAAATCGGTAATTAGTTAGTTTATTGCATCGTACGCAATTTTCGTTTCACGTCCTGTATGTAACAGTCTTTAGATTACATTCAGATGTGTAGTGTGAGGGGAAAGGATGTTGAACTCCCAGATTGCATTGCACTAACGGAATATTTCGCGAAACCTTTTAATGTTCAGATGTCTCTCACACATTCATGAATATACACATTCATCGTGATGAATGGTGTAATGCACCGAAGACAACGCTTTCAGCTGGAGTCCTATTGTGAAGTCAACAAATGCTGCTTGAGCATGGTACGGTACAGAAGACCTGCGCCACTTTTTTGCACAATGTGTTGTCTGAACGCTAATCTGTGCTGGAGTTCCAAATGCCTTGCTGCAATCAGCAGTTTGAAATTAACTGCTTGTGACAAACGATGCAGCATGTGGAAGCAACTTCCCGCATAATATGTTGGCTCCACCTGTTGTCCATTGTTTGGATTCACTTGTTTGCGTGGCATTTAATAATCCAACCGTATGCAGTTGGAGAGATACAATCATACTCAAATCGAACTATAGTAAACCATTGTCAATGTACCTCTGGAAACTAACATTTTCTGTTGTTTCAATGCAACCTTTCACCTCATATCGCGAGTTGGATGATAAGCAAGCGATTGGAGTTTACACTGATACTATACGGTACAGACTCCATTGACTGGCCGTAATCCACGCGTGGGCATTTATGTCCACGTATGTGTTTACCAGGTAATAACAATTATCATCAGCGAAATGTTAATTAATGAAGCACCGTTTGGAATCAACTATTGTTGCTTCCGTGGAAATATTCCCCACCCGTGGAAAGTGACCAGTCCTCGGCGGCCGTACTATAGATTAGTGTACACTCTAAGGTCAGGTGGGTTAAAAATTAACTCAAATGAACTGGGTTGTGTGAATATGAACCCAAACTGGATCGATATTGACTAAACCCAGTTCATTTTGGGTAGATTTTTAACCTGATTCTAGAGTTCAAGCCGGTAATGCATCAGGTAGCAGAGCCCATGATAAAGCGCGTACGTGCGTCAACCCTTTACCTAACATGAAAAGCAGACGACACTTGCAAAAAAGATTCTTGAATAACTAATTTTTTTCATTTTTTTGTTTCAAAAACATAGGTTATGACCCCTCGTTGGAACGAGCTCGTTCCAACGAGTGGTCATAACCTATGTTTTTGAGATAAAAAAATGAAAATATATTGAAAATTAATTGGCGATTTTTGAGAATAGCGCTGTCCGGTTTTGGCCGTTACGTTGTGTAAAGGGTTAAAAACGATTTTTCTTACAGAAATGCACTGAAAATAATTATGGGACATACATCTATTGTATACAATTTGAGTCAATTTTCTACCCGATTATGAAACATCTGCTATGTCTAAATCGAACTCGTCAATTTCTGTGTTCACACAATATTGGAGCAAGATTAGACGACGAAAACAATTGAGTTTTCATCATTTCATGACGATTTGCAGAAGATGTTTGGATATCTTTTTTCAATTCTGAATTTGTACCAAGAACTCGTGTTGCAAACACAGGCTTTGACAACGTACCTCCACAGAGCAATGAGTAAATTATCCTTGGATAATTTTAAAATACATTTTTCAAGTTTTACAAGGGGAAAACTACAAATTCTAAAAAAAACGTCGAAGAGTTTGTCGGATTCTGTTTGGGTTTAAAAACACTTTCAACGACCACACCGTGTTGTAAAATCCAGAAAGATTCACCATGTAGCTGCTAGTAACCGTCAGACTCTTCAAGTTTTTAAACCAGCACAAGAAGAGTTAGAATTTGTTAAAGTGTGTCAGCGAACTGTGACACCATGCTGTCCCTTATCCGATTGGGATTAAGTGGCTTTCCCGTACACGCAACGCACACCCCTGACTAACATTGTCAGGAAAATTAGATATGGCAAGAAATGAGAGCAGAAATATAACTATAGGGCCCTTAGTTTCCAGGAAATACTGGAAACAATGAGATTTTTTTTTTCGAACAACTCAGCAAGTACAGTTGGTATTAAAATTTATTTCAGTGTTTACATGATAAGTCATAAATGCTCCAAGTACTAAAATTCTAAAGACGTTGGAAACGATGGAAACATTGGAAATGGTGGAAACATTGGAAACAGTGGAAACATTGGAAACGGTGGAAACATTGGAAACGATGGAAACATTGGAAACGGTGGAAACATTGGAAATGGTGGAAACATTGAAAACGGTGGAAACATTGAAAACGATGGAAACATTGGAAACGGTGGAAACATTGGAAATGGTGGAAACATTGGAAATGGTGGAAACATTGGAAACATTGGAAATGGTGGAAACATTGGAAACGATGGAAACATTGGAAACGGTGGAAACATTGGAAACGGTGGAAACATTGGAAATGGTGGAAACATTGGAAACGATGGAAACATTGGAAACATTGGAAACGGTGGAAACATTGGAAACGGTGGAAACATTGGAAATGGTGGAAACATTGGAAACGATGGAAACATTGGAAACGGTGGAAACATTGGAAATGGTGGAAACATTGAAAACGGTGGAAACATTGGAAACGGTGGAAACATTGAAAACGGTGGAAACATTGGAAACGATGGAAACATTGGAAACGGTGGAAACATTGGAAATGGTGGAAACATTGGAAATGGTGGAAACATTGGAAACATTGGAAATGGTGGAAACATTGGAAACGATGGAAACATTGGAAACGATGGAAACATTGAAAACGGTGGAAACATTGGAAACGATGGAAACATTGAAAACGGTGGAAACATTGAAAACGGCTCTGTGCGCTCTGTCAAACAAGATATAACAGAATAACAGAATAAATGCTCAGTTTATATATAGAATACCGGAAAGGGACAAATCCTTTTGTCCAGCCAAGGATTTGTCACAGTTCGAAGACGAGAAGGCCTTGAATATCCCTGCGCTCCAAACACCTGCTCGTGTTCCCCTCTCTAAACATTTCTAAATATTCTTTCCACCGTTTCCACCGTTTCCACTGTTTCCACCATTCCCGCTGACCATTTCCACTGTTTCTACCGTTTGCACTGTTTCCACCGTTTCCACTGACCATTTCCACTGTTTCCATCATTTCCACTGTTTGCAAAATGTTAGTATTTGCAGGATATTTTCTAAATATTCTTTCCACTGTTTCCACCGTTTCCAAAAATGTTAGTACTTGCAGGATTTAAACATTCTAAACGATTGCAATACCAAATATTGTTACTTGATGATAATACTCGAGCAGAATTGTTACCAGGCGATAATACATGATCAAAGTGTAATTGCTTCCAGTGTTTCCAGGAAACAAAGTGCCCTATAGTTATATTCCTGCTCTCATTTCTTGCCACAAATGATGAAAATCGGCTTTCGATAAGGTTTTCTGCATTTAACTTATTAGACGAGCGAGGAAGGCCCGACAAAGAAGCAAATAATTGTTGAGAAAATCCCTATAACATCAGTCGAAAATAAAGGAAAGTTCTCTTTTGTTATTTTTAATAAACGAAACAGACACATCTCAGTTTCAAAATGAAACTTGACTTTTTATGGCAAACGAATTATAAGCAACCACTTCACAGATAATCCGCCATTAAGAATATCTATCAGTATAACACCTACCTACACAAAGTAAATGTTCACTTTGGCCCTTTGTTCAGCGAATGTGTTTTTTTCAGTAATTTACAAGTTTTTATGTTTCACAGAAAAAATATTACCAAATCTCACCTCCTTGACTTTTTTTTATTACACGCTAAACGATAGATTATCGAAAAAATTGCAGAAAGATAGAAATCGTATCACTCACTGCGAAGATATAGAAATTTTCAATTTCACGGTATCGATCAAAATGGCGGCTTTCAAGGCATCACTTGAAGGTGAATACGAGTCAAATTATCACTGGAAATGATCAATTTGTTCTAAAAACATATAATGAAAAGAAAATCTAGTGTTTTTGAGTGGATACCGATCATTTCCAGCAATAATTCAACACGTATTCGCCTTAAATTGATGCATAAAGCCGCTGGTCCAAGCATGGTCTGAAAGTCCGTAATATAAGTTTTTGGTTTGGTACGTCCTTTCAAAGGACGTACCAAACTAAAAACTTATATTACGGACTTTCAGACCATGATTGGGCTAGAAACCCGCCAGCTGAATCAGATTGTAAGACGCTGTCTGTTCCGATTATCGATCAAATCAATTCCGCGCATCAATGATTCAATGCGCTGTTCACTTTCATGCATCAATAAGCCAATTTCGAAACTGCCATCTTGGCTTTTAATCTATGCAAGGTCACAGGTCGCGAGGTATAAATATTCCAAGAAAACGCGTTGTTAGCAATGAAATCGCACTGTTTACACCTCGCGACCTGTGGCCTTGCATAGATTAAAGTCCAAAGATGGCAGTTTCTAAATTGGCTTATTCAAGTTTGAAACGAGTGGAATTATCAGATTCTTATAAAAAAGCATGTAATAAAAAGAAAATCTAGTGTTTTTGAGTGGATACCGAAAATTATCTCACCTGTGACCGAGACAAATGGTTATTTTCGCTCGCGCATGTGCTCTCGAAAAATAAACATTTGTCTCGATCACTCATGAGATAATTTTCGGTATCCACTCAAAAACACTAGATATCCTCTATATATTAATGGAAAGGATAGTCAGTGTGCGTATTACTTGTCACGATGCACACACTGTTGATAAGATGCACAGAAAGAAGTTACAGAACATCAACAGATGGAGAAAACGCCGTTATCTTATTTTTAAATGGGTTTTAACAGAGAATAATACTCAAACGTTCAAACTGGTTTGGGGAAAAATGTGAAAAAGCCAGATTCTGTATTTTTATATTACTCTACAGGAAAATGCCTGAAGTTTGTGAAATGATGCGCACATCGTCGATTATTCAAAATCGTTTACATTTCGAAATTTCGTCGAGCCCGGTTAGTCCTCGGATGGGTGACCGTCTGAGCGATCAATTCGGACTCCCGCGTTGTGTCCTTGGGCAAGGCACTCAACCCCGATTGTCCACATGGGGGCACGATGACGCCGTGTACTAAGGCGTACTGCGCGCCGGGGGTGCGCATGTCTTCAACCAATCTAACCCTGCCTGTGCTGCAGTGTGGAGTTAGGATGTTGGGGAGCTGGCAGCTGCTCGTCGTTGCTCGGTTGTTCTCTCCGGATACTCCGGCTTCCTCCACCCGTAAAACTGTCACGGTAATGATTAGCCATTGTGCATAAATATGTGACCTTAAACACCAATAAATAAATAATTTCGAAATTTATTTTTTATATGCAGTTCACATACCCTTAGTGTTAAAATTACGAGAAGATTTTGGAAATTAAGGGGCTCTCACTTCTCTACAAATCTCTTCCAATGCCGAAATTGTCAGCCGTGGTTAGCACGGGTCAGTGATCCTTCGTTCGTTCGAACTTAAGAACTTTTTAAGAACCGGTATTCGCTAACCAAAGAACCACCGCGCACCTACGTGGAAGACTGCCCAGAGATTCTTTTCAGTCGTCTCGATTAAGTTTCCACTTCAACACTTGCCCAGTGAAATGTTTCCAGAGGAATTGTATCTTGTTTGAATATCAGAATTAAGAGAGACAAACAAACAAAGCATATTGATTTAGAACGATATAAGCCAAGTAAAACGAACTATTCACAATGGTATATTCACGTACAGTTTGAATAAATCGAGCCAGGATTGAACTCGCGTTTGTAATTTTGAGCCTTACAGCGTATCACGGGTTTCGGTGTTGAACCTTTAACGAACGGTTGTGAAGGCCTATGTGTTTCATTGACGACATCCGAGAGAAATGGGAAAACATCGATAGATGTCGCAATTTAGGTTTGTGGTAACCTTTTTCACCCAGACTTCATTTATTCAGTAATTTACGTATATGATTTTCCTTTATGTTGCAGTTTCCAGACTGTCGTTATTTGAAGTGTCCAGCAACAGTTTCACTAAGGCATCTCAAAAAGTTCATTAGAATGAAATTCAATTTGTCCGATAGATATGAGGTGAGTATGATAACAAATTCTGTAACCCTCCACCCCGTTAGGCTTCAGTAATTTCTCTATGAAATTTACTAATGGAATACCAAGTGTAGTAAAGCAACATACTCGCCGTGATATATTCCAGTACTGGGAACGCGAAAACAATTTTGAAGGTGGATGGGTTGAATCGTTGATTCAAATTAGTATGTTTTCAGTACGTTCACTGTGGACTGGTCATTTCGCACGGATCGGCAATGTTTCCACAGACGCAATAATATTAGATTCCAAACACTAATTATAGGAATAATCATCAGAAATTTAATTAATGGAGCACCGGGTACAACCCGGTGCTCCATTAATTAAAATTTTGCGGATGATGATTTTTATTACCTGGTAAACGCATGCGTGGACATCACTACCCATGCGTGGAAAATGACCACTCCACGTTGGCTGTACTGTATGTGCTGGGGAGAGAATAAGCGTCATCCTAATTTCTTTGCAAAAACTGGTCGACTTAAATTAACGTGCGAGTCGAGTGTTTAAAGCAGTTGTGTAATACTAACAACAGTAGTCAACCGTTCAATTAATCTGGTTAAAATATGTAAACCAATTGTGTGGGACTACTATCGTTGCTATTTTAATAACAAATTTGTTTCTAAACAGCCCACTCGCACGTTAACTAAAAAGTAAGTGAATCGTCAGTGCTCGGCGATGCAAAGTGGAGTGGTCTTCAAGACGGAGTATCTGCAGACAACGTAACTCCACATTTTATATATGATTGGAGGTTCCAGCGGGACACTTTGCTTTGCTTTCGCCGGTTACTGCTACATGGGCTGCCCTTGCCATGTAAATCTAATACCATTTTGATTGTGTCACTTGTTAAAATCAGTGATACCTTTTGAAGAAAATGCAGGGGCTAAAACTTCTGCAGACCCTGTCGTCCAGCTCAGTGGTGTCTTCTGACTGTACTGCTTTTTTGCCTCAACATTTTTTTCTCACTTCTAGTATACCTTCGGGCGAGCAATCAGATTTTGCTTGTGATGTATTTTGTATTTTTGATGAAGGTCAGTCATTTACTAAACTAGGAACGTTTTGCCTTAACCCTTTACCCAACGTAACGGCCAAAACCGGCCAGCGCTATTCTCAAAAATCGCCAATAAATTTTCATTATATTTTCATTTTTTGTCTCAAAAACATAGGTTATGACCCCTCGTTGGAACGAGCTCGTCGAGCTCGTTCCAACGAGGGGTCATAACCTATGTTTTTGAGACAAAAAATGAAAAAAATTAGTTATTCAAGAATTTTTTTTGCAAGTGTCGTCTGCTTTTCATGTTAGGTGAAGGGTTAATCGATGTGGAAAATGTGATGAGACACGCACGCGCGAATAACAACAATGCCAAAATTAAAGAAAATCGAGGCGTGGCAGAACTGTTAACGTCTAACTACTGTACACAAAAGTCGCATGTGATGTCGCCATTAGCAACCCGATTAACGAATGCAAATGTCGCTTGATTATGAACAGTTACACGATAACCACTTCTCTGCTGTCATTGATAGACGTTCGGTCGGGCATAATTTTTGAAAAGGAGGGACTTGTCGTTTGAACAAATATGTTCCTGTATTGTTTTAAAAAGAATGAAAAATGTTCTTCATATTCCCGAAAGCGCTTCCTATAGTGTGCTATTTAACCCTTTAACTAACGAATCGACCGGTACGCGATTAGTCCTTGGATGAGTGACCGTCTGAGCGATCTATTCGGACTCCCGCCTTGTGTCCTTGGGCAAGCCACTTAACCCCGATTGTCCACTCGGGGGCACGATGACACCGTGTACTAAAGCGTACTGCACATTGATGGTGCGCATGTCTGCAACCATTCTAACCCTGTCTGTGCTGCAGTGCGGAGATACGATGTTGGGGAGCTAACAGCTGCTGGTCGTTGCTCGGTGGTTCTCTCCGGTTACTTGGGCTTCCTCCACCCGTAACACTGTCACCGACACATTAAGACCTTGGCTGTTAAAGTGTCGTTAAACCCAAATAAATAAATAAAGAATCGACCACATCCAATCAGGTAATGTTTAAACTAGGCAGTTGAAAAAAAGAACAAACAATTTCAACAATGCCATACCATGTGACCCCTCATTGGAACGAGCTCGTCGAGCTCGTTCCAATGAGGGATCTCATGGTATAGTTTTTCCTGAACGTTTGTGGACAAAATTTAAAAAATAATATTTACCATAATAAATTTTGATATCCTGTGCGCTGAGTAAAGGGTTAACGAAATTTCAGAACGTTTTTTGAGAGAACTAGTTTTCAATATTTCCCCAAAGAATGAAAGAGAAGACCTTGTATATGAATGTTATACTGAAAAATTACAGAAAGCTTCCAGTCAGCCAGTGGCGGCGCTACGGGGGGCATGGGGGGGGGGGGATTTGCCCCCCCCCCCTACCCAACGAAGACTTTGCTCCCCCCGCCAGTTGCCCCCCCCCCAAACATCTCGCATGCATTTCCATCCACCCTCACACACAAACACAATCAGTCACACTCTCTCGCACACACACACACACCCCTCTCTTTTTTATTCCCAATAATTTCCCATACACACTTTGCCCAAAGCCTCAGGCTAGCTGATGAACACATCCAGGCAGTAGAGATTTAAAGACTCGGATGCAGATACTTATAAGTTATAATTGAGTTATGAGCCAACAAAGGCATGTCTATCCATATCCCTTGTCTAAAAAAATTCATGGATTTCGCATTATGACAGACGGGCATTATGAGTCTCTCTCTCTGTCTCTCTCTCTCTCTCTCTCTCTCTCACACACAGACCCACCAGACGCGGATCCAGGACTTTTTGAAAGGAGGACCGCTAATTACCATTACATTTAGTCGAAACTTGGACCCAAAGTCCGTAATATAATTTTTTGGTTTGGTACGTCCACAGGACGTACCAAACCAAAAAAGTATATTACGGACTTTGGGTCCAAGTTTGGACTACCTCATAACAAAGTAATGATATGATCCTTTACGTATTTGCCCCCCTTCATGGGAGTCTGCCCCCCCCCCCCTAGTTGCCCCCCACCCCCCCACAAAAAAATTTCTGGCGCCGCCACTGCAGTCAGCCAATATTTCTCTATCAATAATTTGTAACCTATGATCAAATGTGTCTTTTACTTGATTCTTTGTTACCAGTTTAAAAAAATGGCTACCACCAGGAAAATATTCTATTTATATAATTTTGTTCAAACCTAAACCATTTTAGCGAGTTTATTTCGTGTTCTTTAATACTATTTCACTTATTCGGTTGTAGCTACTGTTTAAAAAATACGATTTTGAAGTAATGTATTCGTATGCCTTGCGTATACGTTTTTTCCCCTATTCTTTCATACTTTTAGTGGAAGGATATAATAAATGACATTTTGTCCAATCTGTGACCCATAGTAAATCACACAGCTCATAACTATCAATAATTTCTTGATATTTGACTCTGTGAATTAAAATAAAAATGGGGTTAATATTGGTAAATGCCCACATCTTAATAATCACGATTACATTTTATTTTAAAATCGTATTTTTCACAGAAGAAACGTCCGACGAATCTAAGTGAAATAGTATGAAATTAACGAACACGAAATAAACTCGCTAAAATTGTATTAAGGTGAGAGATGTTCATAGTTTTCATGGTAAACAGTTCTTATTTAATACCCTTTAACGTTTCTGTGTAGCTTTCTCTTCTTTCTGTGAAAAGCTGAGGGAACTATTTTGTTTCGCGAACGACTAATTCCGTCGCTGAAAGTGGTTCGTTATCTATCCACTTTTGGTTTTTAAACTGAAATCTTTATTGTCGCTTTTGAATTACTTAGCATTAATTTGGGATTAAGAAGTAAATATATTTTAGTATAGGCAATGCATATAATAAAAAGAATATTTATGTTTTTTGAGTGATTACTACAATTATCTCATGAGTGGCAAGCTTGTGAAATATAAATATCAACGAGCGTCCTGCGGTCGATCGTTGAAAATTTATCTCGTCACTCATTAAATAATTATGGTATCAGCTCAAAAACTAAAAGTATCCTCTATATTATATATTGTCTCAGTGGATAAATTTGTAAGACGAACAAAATGGTTGTTTATTAGGTTCAACCGATGATCGGAATCGACCATCACAATCGGCCAATTGAGGACAATCGGATGACAACGGCAACGGCTCCTGGAATATCGGTTCAACCGATTGTTGCCAAGCATTTTGTGATGAATCATTAATCACATTTTAGATTGTTGCCAAGCATTTTGTGATGAATCATTAATCACATTTTATTATCTTCTGCAATTGTTCAATTGTTAATGTAAAATGATGTCAATGATACCATTCAATAAAGTTGAGAAACAACCACAATATGTATTCTTCATCTCTGCAGACGACCATTTACGGTGTATGCAAGTTAAACGACATGCAAAACTTACAATTGTGCGTACTTGCAGCAATCACCAGTTCATACCGCAAAAGTGAAGGTTGGACTCCATTGACACGGGTTGAAGTAAAATTACCAGTTGTACGCATTTGGGCGGTAAACGTGGCTCATTGAGCCACGTTTACCGACCAAGTGTGCACTACTGGTCATTTTAATGCGACCCCAGTCAACGACGTGGGGGCGCGGTGGCGTTGCGGTAACCGGTTCTCGTCAGATCACCGAAGTTAAGCAACGTCGAGCCCGGTTAGTTCTCGGATGGGTGACCGTCTGAGCGATCGATTCGGACTTCCGCGTTGTGTCCTTGGGCAAGGCACTTAACCCCGGTTGTCCACATGGGGGCACGATTACGCCGTGTACTAAGGCGTACTGCACGTCGATGGTGCGCATGTCTTCAACCAATCTAACCCTGCCTGTGCTGCATTGCGGAGTTACGATGTTGGGGAGCTGGCAGCTGCTCGTCGTTGCTCGGTGGTTCTCTCCGGCTACTCCGGTTTCCTCCACCCGTAAAACTGTCACGGTCATGATTAGCAATTGTGCATAAGTATGTGACCTTAAACACAAATAAAATAAAATGAATAAGCGAACGAAGTTTAACACTGTGAAAAATGTTCAGTTTAATGTAGTTCTTTCGAGCCTCGACTTGTCTAGTAGTACACGGTATTACAATCGGAATCGGCCGATTGTGAGCTCAAATAACCCGATAATCGGTAAGCGACCACCTTTGGTAATCGACTGAGCACTATTGTTATGAAAACGAAATGGTCATCGTTGCACCGCGAAGCTGCAAACGGCATTGAGTGCGGCAACATAAGTTGTCTGTTGTACACCAGTTGCGCTATATTGATATATATGATATTTTGGCAAAGGGACTAAAATAAAAGTTTCTCTGCCCATCAAATTCAACGAGTATCCCAGCCACGTGAGTCGTTTTTCGGATATAACAAGTATGCATGTTTTCTTTTATTCTGGAGTTAGTATGGCTCTAGCACTAATGACATTTGAGAAATTAGACGCTAGGAGATACCCGCGAGGCATTGCGGATGAGAATTCCTCGGAGAGGTGATGGTTCTATGTCTTTTCCAGGTTCCCCTTTATCACCACAATCTCCGGCACATCGCGGAATTCTGTTTAAATAGTGGGGGTAACCTTCATAAATGGTATAGAGGAGCTCCAGTCCCTCGGAAGCTGGAGGTTCAGCTAGCTCCTCACAGAAAGCTAAAATGTTACACCAAGTTATTGTCCCAAATTGTTCTTCTACAATATTGTGTTTACACGAACTCGATGGTGCACGTACTGTCTTCGCACGCGAGGTTGCAGGGACTGGAAGTTGTTATAACACAAATTTTGTTTGTTTCTCATGAGTACCTGAGAATACATAAGAATATTTCGTGATTATGTAGTTTACTGAAAAAAGTAAACAAAACGTCCGATTGTGTCTACGTGTACGTACTTGGAAAACTGGGAACCTTTTTGAGACGGAGTGCATGGAGTCCGCCGTCGCAAGAATCCACCATCGCGCAAGAATCCGCTTTCGCGCAAGAATCCGCTTCCACTCTGATATTCTCAAACAAGTTTGGTTCAGTTCCCCGACAGATTTTGTCGGAGTTAAGTTTCCTTACCCAGTGTTTATAATTTATCGTATTACAACTTAATCTCGTTTATCTAACAAGACTGAAAATAAAAACCGAGATTCCACTCAGTACTAATAAATATATTTATTACTTTCCAAAGTGAGATTTACTGGGATTTCCGGGTTTGATTATAAACGATAACTTCACAAGTGAATTATGCAATCAACAACTGGGTCATGTATCCGTGCGCGCAAACGAAGACGTCTTGCCGTGGGTGTAATGGGGACTTCATTGTTTTTTTGCTTTTTAAATAATATAATTACCTTTAATAATGAAAAATAATAAACAGCAGAGTAATCGCTTGACTGGACTGGTTACGTGAAATAACTTGACTGGACTGGTTACGTGAATTATTTTACGTAACCAGTCCAGTCAAACGATTACTCTCTATTTATTGTACGCTATAAACGATAGATTATCGAAGAAATTATCCCCGTCCGGGATGACCCGCGTTGTGTGCTTGGGCAAGGCACTTTATCCCGGTTGCCTACATGGGGGGCACGATGACGCCGTGTACTAAGGCGTACTGCACGTCGATGGTGGACATGTCTTCAGCCTCTCTAACCCTGCTTGAGTGGGGTTTGAACAGAGTTAGAATGTTGAGGAGCTGGCAGTTCTCGTAGACGCTCGGTGGTTCTCTCCGGTTTCCTCTACCCGTAAAACTTTCATGGTCACGATTAACCATTTTGCATAAATATGTGACCTTAAACACCCAATAAATAAATAAATATCGAAGAAATTGCGGAAAGATAGAAATCGTATCCCCCACTGTGAAGATATAGACATTTTCACTTTCACGGTATGAATTAAAATGGCGGCTTTCAAAGCATCACTTCAAAGTGCATACGAGTCAAATTATCACTGAAAATGATCAATTTGTTCTAAAAACGTTTAATGAAAAGTAAATCCAGTGTTTTTGGGTGGATACCGACCATTTCCAGCAATAATTCAACATGTATTCACCTTGAATTGATGCATGAAACCCGCTAGTCCAAACATGGCCTGAAAGTCCGTAATATAAGTTTGTGGTTTGGTACGTCCTTTCAAAGGACGTACCAAATCAAAAACTTACATTACGAACTTTCAGGCCATGTTTGGACTAGCAACCCGCCAGCTGAACCAGATTGCAAGACGCTATTTGTTCCGAGTATCAATCAAATCACTTCCGCGTTTCAGTGATTCAATGCCTGTTTACTTTCATGCATCAATTCAAGGTTGAAACGAGTGGAATTATCAGATTCTTTTTAAAAGCGTACAATAAAAAGAAAATCTAGTGTTTTCGAGTGGATACCGAAAATTATCTCACTTGTGACCGGGACAAAAGGTTATTTTGGCTTGCGCAAGCGTTCGCGAAAAATAAACTTTGTCTCGTTCACTCATGAGATAATTTTCGGTATCCACCCAAAAAGCACTAGATATCCTCAATACACTGATACTACCGATCGTTTTTTTTTTTACCTTTTTCATTCGTCTTTGCAAATCATAACTTAAAAAACCAGTCAGAACAACTTTTGGGCTCCATTCGTATTTATTTATGTGCTTATTTATTGTTTTAACGACACTTTCCTGTCGGACAGTTTTACGAGTTGAGGAAGCCGGAGTACCTAGGGGGAACCATTGAGAAGCGGAGAGCTACTCTCGGACTCCCAAACGTACGAACTCCAAACAAAGTTACCTTACGTTGATGGCAACGGTACCATCGATGTGCAGTACGCCTTAGCACACAACACCATCGTGCCCCCCAGGTGGGCAGTCGGGATTAAGTGCCTTGCCTAGAGATCCTTTCAATGTGGCATCTATTGCTGTGGCTTTGAAATAAACACCAACATGTTTCAGTTATTTAATAGAAAAAAATTGGTCTTGGAAGCATTACTTGTGTTAATTCGGGGATTACTGTCTCTTTTCCATATAATTCATACGTTCATATGTATGGGAGGTAGAAACATACAAAACAAAATTAATTTACTCTTCTGAGATATTTTGTCTTTCCGTTCAGGTCAGTTCATTATAAATTTACGAACTAGTTCTCTTGTTTTTTTTTAGATTGACATATTCCATACAACTGAAATACTAAAGGATAGCTACACATTAATGGATGTGGCATATATATACTCATGGAGACGGGTAAGCAGTCAGAGATTGAGTACTTTTAAGTAATTATAAATTGAGGGGTTCAAAATGGGTCTCACTTTGAAAAGAAGGTCATATCTCCAATATCAGTGGCTGAAATATTGTAAAGTACAATATTGAATACCTATTGAGATCAGTCGGTCATCCTTACCCCATCAGACTGAAAATCATAACATCCATAGACACATCAAACACTGCTGTTTACAGATCCATCGATATAAGTATAGGGCAGTGATAAGAAAAGTTGGCTGAGAATTTCGATCGGATCGCGACCCAGTCGCGATCCGGTCGAAATGCCCAGCCCACTTGTCTCCCCAGAACAGTGTAGAATCTCATGTATAAGAATATTCAATTTCAGAAGATTTTTTTTTTCGTTCTGGAATTTCGCTGTGTTTTATTAATGGAAACTCGACCTGGGTATGTAAGGTTCTATGATTTGTCGAAGTATTTATCTGACAACCACCGTTTTTCAATAATTTATAGATTTATTTGGCCTTCGTGCTACAGCATGTGTATTTAGTCTATTATATATATTTTTGACAAAGCATTATTAGCGCTGGCAAACAAGATATATAGAAGACTAACTCGTCAGTTTAATGACTTTGTCTCCAGAACACAGGATTTCTGTTGATTCAATACCCCTGTTAATTGAAATTGTTCCGTAACAGAATAGCTATTGCATTAACAAGGTTCCATTGCATTTTGTTTTATTGTCATTGTTCACCATAGTTTTACTTAATGGCGATAAAATGGTCATCAGCGTACCACAGAAGGAACTTTATAACTGAGCCGGTCAATGACCGTTATCGTAAATCACCCTGCTGTTGGAGTAGACCACACAGAAACTTGAAAATGTTATTTGTTGGTAGTAATAACTTACAACTATAATTACATGCATATGATAAAAAGTATTAATCCTATACCTTCAGTAATATTGAAATGCTGATTTATAAAAAAATAAGACTTCTTGTGCTATTAATTAATTTATACTATTATTCAGAGATGTGAGTTCTCAGGATTTTCCTGAATTCTGATTTTTTTTCTTACTAAATTGGCCAGATTAAGATGTGCAAACTATTAAAAAATTCAAGTTTATAAATTTTGTCATAATACACTTCAAACTTTAACCAATTCGGTGTTCTTTAATAAAGCTCATTCCGCTCTGCCAAACACGGCTCAATTGGTTAAATTTCCAGTTGGAGTTTGGGAAAATTGTTACTTAACTGGTAAAGTGCTGAATTATTTATGGGCATCAAAATTTTTTTGTGAGTCTTTGCCTTGTTACAATTCACGAGAGAGTGCCTGGAGGCACTCTCTCATGAATTGTAACAAGCCAAATCCTAACAGACACAATTATTTAACTTCAAAGGTAAGATGAAGCTGATCCACCAAAAATGACGCCTTTAAGTTGAAGCACCTGCACGTTAAACTAAAGCCCAAATATTGGCTTCCAACACTCTACTAGTTAAATGTCGGCATTTTGACATTGGTGTGCCAAGTGTTAAGATTTCAGGAGTTTTCTAAGGAGAACACGTACATCCCTGAATATAAGATATATCTTGGAACTCTTATCAGTTTTTGACTGTTCTTCTTGTATATTTACCATACTACACTTTTTAGTATAAATTATGGGATAAGTCAAAGATCATTCTGTTGTTTAATTAATTGATAATATCTGTTAATTATATTGGCTGTTGGGACACTCTCTGTCTGATAGAGAATTCCAAGAAACATTACCAGCGACTGTAATTATCAATGAAATTCAGCAAAAAAATATGACACCATGGTTTTCCCTCAACTCTTTTTCTCTGACACTGTCTGGAGTATATATTAAACGTATTTATTACCTTTTTGCAGAAAGCCCCCCTGCAGCTGTATTATTCAATGTACGAGAATCCGGCAAAGAAGATGAGACTCACAAAACGATTCTTGGAAACCAAGGAGACTGTATCATCATCACCCGATCTTTCAAAGAAGAATTCCAATAAGGATGTGTTCGAATTTCAATCGGATTCTAATGACAACAGTATGGAGGTTGAAAATGAACCTACACCCCTGGTTTCGTCGGATAATGCGCCTGTTGTGTCTGACAAACAGCCGCATCATAACCACAGCACAGAAGACAGTGTCCAGAATAATAGGGACTGTGATACTGAGTGTAAAAGTAAATGTGATCATGACACGGCTGTCAGTGAAGTCAATAGTAAAGTTGAAACCGAGAACTCAGAGGTTGTAAACAATATAACCAGCGTTACTTCAGTGGCTTCGGTTAATGGTGAAGGCGATGAGGATATGAATGAAAGTGGATATAGGAGCTCTTCCGATGAAACAAAAGAGGTCACTGAAAACAAACCTTTAAACACGCCAGAGAGGGAAGCATTTCACGACAGTGATTCGTCGGAGAAAGCTATTGACCTATCTAGTTCCGGTGCCAACCGGCATTTATATACCAGTGAGTATTCAAATAAATGCACTGACGTTTCTAAGAAGGCAGCTGACTCTCCCGAGAAATTAGAGGAATCTCAGTATAAACGATGTGATGTGATTGAAAAGAGGACTGAACAGTCGAAAGAACTAGGTGAACAGTTACCAACAAGTAAAAGTATTGAGAATTCTGCCAGACTGCCTGTTCATACAAACCCTCCTGTACAGTCAGACAAACCTGTTATTCCGTCTGACAAACAACACATTCAAACAGATAAGTCTCCCAAACATTCGGAAAAGACATTCATACGCCCAACCAAATCTACTGAATTCCCTGGAACAGTGCTTGAGCCTCCAAATAAATTCCTAGGACACCCTGCCAAGTTCACTGGACATGTGAGTAAGTGTGCGGAACATGTTGTACGGTCTCCCAGTAAGTGTGATAGGTCCGATTTTTCTACTAAACACGTTGAACGATCTGTTGTTAAGAACAAGGATAGGAGTGACTCTAGCTCATCTCACAACAGGGTGAATATATTTGATAAACTGGCTACCATGCAAGCGAAACGTTTGGAGGAAGCGAAACTGAACAACAACACAGTCGGTCCTCATAAACTTAACAATTGTTGTAAAGACACACCTCACAATTCTACTGTGAATGGTTACAGGCCACCAAACACCGAGAACCTTGCAAACGGGAGCGTCAAATCACAGTCCGTCTCCTAAGTTCTCCCTCATAACTTTCATTTTCTTTGGTGCGTACTAGCTACAGTCTAAATCTACAGTTTCGTCATTCTTCTTCACCAGCAATCAATGCTGCCCCGAATCAGCTGACAGAAATACACTGCAAGTGACGCATGCTCATCAGTCAATTAACTAAAATACACTCTGCAGTACCCATTCATCTCAGATACACGATCATTATGTGGAAGTGAAATAGAAAAAAAATACCAGCGAAGTGAGGATTCGACCTCGGCGACAACTTTCAAATCCATCTCAAAACTACAAAAACACACTCAAAGTTTCAGGCTATGAACATATGGATTCTCGTGGTTATGGGTGTGGACTTCTCATTTTTCTCCAGGAAATGTGCTTCTCCCTGGTCTCACCCAATTCCATACGGTTATTACGATTATTATCCATACTGCATTAATTTTAACGCACTGTCTTACCGACCAACCAGAACCAGCCAACGCTATTCGCAATACTCACCTTTCAAATTTTATATTTTTTTTCAGTTCTCTAAAGCATAGCTTATGACGCCCCATTGCAACGAGCCTGTTTAATTCATTCCATTGAGGGGACAAAAGATATTATACCATGTTCACCCATGTTACTACCTGTGAAAAGCCTGTGTCATAACTTTTAGCTTTTAACCCCACTACCGGTGTAAAGCTTCTACTGCGGTTAAAAGTATTTACACTATAGTCAGAAGTTCATCCAACTTGACTTTTCTCATGACGCAATTTGCCAACTTCGATACATTCAAACATACGACATTTTGCGGTACTATCTACTCCGCGTAAATGACTTATTAAGTTTAAAATACCTACAATTAAATATTTAAAATAAACTTCAAGAATTGTTAATAATAATTTGACTGAAAAATCAGGGTAAGTTCAAGGAACTTTGACGATGTGTCTAGCTGTCAGTCAAGCATTCACATGCAGCCGATAGTACTGCCTACCGGCGCAGATTTAAACAAAACAAACCCGTGTGTTTGCGATGGAGAGTGTCGTTTTTCACCATTTTAAGCGATAAACTCGAATATTTATTAAGAACATCATATAAATAAAACAAATAGGTACTAGGGCTGGTGATCAGATTTAAACCACCCGTAGAATAAGGGTTTAAATTACTAGGCAAGCCGAGTGGTTAAAACCCTTATCCTACTCGTGGTTTAAAGCCGATTACCGGCCCTTGTACCTATTCATTGTATATTTTATAGGCAACAAATGAAATTATTTTTGTGGTTCTCAAAATCTTTTATCAAACGCTGTCACTACTCCTGATGGGAAAAGAGTTAAAAATAAATTATCTACTTGCGACCATGAGGGAGAATATATGCCCATTTGCCGGACACCCCCCCCCCCCCAAAAAAAAAAAAGAAGAAAAAAAACAAAATCTGGCGCCGCCACTGCCGCGTCCAGCGTAAAGGTCCACCACTGAATTGCGTGTGTATTGTGCTCTCTGGAAAGAAAGGATATTTTCACGAGCCAGTTCTTATTTGAACAGAAAATCCTCCTTGCAACTATTTTGTTGATAATTCGTTCGCCGAGTGAACCTGGTTTGCACCAAGGCAGCGACCCCCTTCCCTGCGCACATACGCGACAGTATTTATTGCTTCATTGCAGATGTTCTATGTGCACGTGAAGAGGGTGCTAGTGATGATGGGGGTCCTCTCGTTCACCCGGCACCTATTGTTTCAAGACTGAAGAGTGATAATCTCCCACACCAAACATTTACCGACAGTAGTCTGCTTCTGATTGCTCGTACCATACATACAGTTAAAACTAGAAGTCCTGTCCTGAAATGCTCACAAATATCACGTCGATCTACGTGTTATGACCACAGTAAGCCTATCAAATTCTGTACATATGGCCTGTGCACAAGCAATGTCTCAGCCAATGGACCTCCGGGTAACCCGGAGGTCCATTGGCAGAAACATTGCCTGTGTTTGCTATGAGTAACGAGGAGAACCTGCAGTGCTTTGGTTGCCATTCGATATGGCAAATGCGCGCAATTCCTACGCACAATTAAGCCTAGATAAGCGCACAGTTCGTGGCAGGACTTCTAGTTTTAACTGTAGTAAACAAATCTGTCGGATGAACGAGAACCCATCCATAGTAGTTAGTTCACAAATAAAACAATGCTTATTATCATCGTTAAAATTTAATAAGCCTCGTCACATGTGAAACATAGTCCAAATACACCAGGTGTCCCAATTTTCCATCTCTGAACAGGCTTTTAAAATAATTATCGGCAATTAAATATTCTCTTCAGTTTGGTTTAAAGTATAATACATATGAAAATATTTGGATAGAAAACGAACGAACTTAACTTGTGGTTCCAGTCTTCAATGAGGTACATACGGAGGCGTAACCAGCCTAAATGAAGGGGCCGTATTTCGCCGCATTTCAATGGCAGCAGAAAAATAATTTTTCCCTCCATTTTATTTCATCTCGTGTTGATGGAAAGAGAGACCGTAGTTTGGACACCTGGGTAGTGAGCGTCCAATACTAAAACAACATTTTCAAACAACTTCATTTACGGTGTGAAATGATTCTTAATAATAATAACACTTTGGCCGGCCGCTGATTTGTCGCGGTTCTCGTATGAGAAGGCCTTGGTTACCCCCGTTCTACCCACTGCCTCCCTATTCCCACGCTTCTTCCCTCCTCCCAACACTCGGCGACGAACTGCTTGATGACATCCCTTGCCCCATTCCTCCCAATCTCTCCGATTAGCATATTAACCCTCTCCTTTGAGTCGCCCCCTAACCACATGTGCTTCATTCTCCCACCCCACTTCCCCATTATACTCCCCGTGAATCTTGTTCTTTTAGACTGGTATTTTGGGCATTCTAGAAGAAAGTGTTCCAGGGTCTCCACCACGCCCAAATTACACATCTGGCACTCCTTTTCACTGTTTTTCCCAATTTTTCCCCTCAGCTCCAGGGACCGTGACCTCAGCTAACCGAGTTTCAATAGGTCTATCCTGTCCTTGATCCTCATCATCTTAATCAGTCGAAATCAGACTATAGTTATGCGTCTCCCATTACATTACTCCTCCTTGCCCGCTGAATGAGAATAACCCACAATGACAAGCTTTTGTTGTATATCTGGTCCATTTCCCACAGTTGATTTTATTGGCATTGTGAATGATTTTTACACCCTGGCTCTGCTGCCTTTCGGGATATACAAGCAACTTTAACCACCTAATAGAACCATCAAATAGGGGTTAAAGTCACGTCACTTAAATGCCCCTGGACAGCTGAGTATCAAGCCTGGAAACGAGCAGACTGTCATCTGCAGAATGGGGTCCCCAGAGAGTGAATTCTGGTGATGCTACCCTGCACAGCAGGGTAGCATCACTAAATTTACCCTCTGTGCAGCTCAATCTGAATCAAGGTCTCAGGCCTAAACCGAAAGAGGTACCAGAGGATAATTTGACTCACTATATGGGATAGCATAAGCAAATTCCCCCTCTGGAATCTCCTTATGCAAATGACAGACTTCTTTCCGCCAGCCTTGCTGAGAATACGCATTTGTTGATTAAACAAAGGACAGGGCCTCACTGTCGGTATTTCATGAATTTGAACAACCTGCCCCGTGCTGTGACACCTCGCAACTACGCGGCACGGTGTTATTCTATGCGCGGGACACGTTGTTCAAATTCATGAAATCCCCCAGCTCTATTGGTAACTATTACCAAAAAAAAAAACACCGGCAGACGACACCGGCTTACAGTAAAGCAGATGCTTCTAATCAAGTGTCGTCTGCCTTATTCAGGCAGACGACACTTGACTAGAAGCACCTGCTCAGTGTTTAATTCTCTCCCAGTCCAGAGATAGCCGAACCGTCACAGCCAGATTACCTGCCGTATTACATCACAGGCAAGAAAACTCGACTCCCGTCTTCTAAGTGTTGAACACAGTGCTTATTTTGACGAGTGGTTATTAAAATTTTTGATAGTCCTTAGATTCTCTCTACGGTTTAAGGCCTTGACCTTTCTTGAAAATTGCATATGGGGTCCAGTGTTCCTTGAAAATGTCTGAACACAATGTTACGATTTGTGGGCATTCTTGTTGAGGGGGTTTTAGTGGGACCGGAAGTAGTTTCCAAGAGCAACATTTTCAGACAGTTAAATGTCATTCAAAGAGCCACCCCCCCCCCCCCCCCCCCCCCCCGAGGTCTGTCAAACAAGATACAAATGTTTCAAATGTCTGTTCTATGGGAAAAATAATGTCAATGAAAGGAATGCTAATATTACACAGCCCGAGTTCAGACAAGGAGTTGACAAGCGTGTATCAAAATAGAAGACGTTCTCTCTTTGTTATCGAAACTTGATGCACGCTCTTGTACTTGATGTCAAAATATTGTTTTTAAAACCCAGAGTGCACTTGGAAATCCTTGTATTCAACATCTGAAATTCTGAAATTATTTACGTATGTTAATGTATCCAGTGTCACCCGGGGGCGCGGTGGCTCAGTTGGTAGAGGTGCTGGCTGCAAGCCGAGAGGTTCTCGGTTCAAATCCCACCTGAGGCAACCGCGTTGTGTCCTTGGGCAAGACACTTCACCCCCATTGCCCACGCGGGGGCACGGTGACGCTGTGTACTAAGGCGTACTGCACGTCGATGGTGCACCTGTCTTCAACCAATGTTAACCCTGCTTGTGTGGAGTTGGTATGTTGGGGAGCTGATAGTTGCTCGGTGGTTCTCTCCGGGTACTCCGGCTTCCCCCACCCGTAAAACTGTCACGGTCATGGTTAGCCATTGTGCAGAAATGTGTGACCTTAAAAACACCAATAAATAAATAATCCAGTGTCACCCCTACCCACTCCTTAACAAAACACCACTCGAACCAAATTGGTGCTTATTGATAAAATGTCACTGGCAGGAGCTTTCACAATCCAGTAATACCGATGATTGCTGCACGCAGTGATGCTATCGATACCGCCTGATTCAGACGTAGTAATAGGGATAATATATAGTCCCAGTAGAACTTGACCTTACAGGTAGAGTGACACAAAGTGAACCGTGTCATCTGTACAAGAAAGGTATTGAGGTCCTGATTGTGCAGTGAACTTATCAATATCACAAACTTTTCTCTAAAGATGTTTGTAATTATCAGGTCCATTCTGCGGTTTCGTTCGATACAAGCAGACTACTCGACGGAATTGGACACTTCAGCACCATGTAGCGTGCGGTGGAACCTTAGCCATTGTGCAAAAATATGTGACCTTAAACACCAATAAAAATAAATATACACCCTAAACCCATACTGGACTTTGAATCAAACGCTCACCGTCTTGCATTATAGTTGGGGAGTATTTCGTCATATCGTTACTGAAGTAGTGCGTTACACTTACTGATCTCTTCACCAGAATTGCTAATTCGCCAGTTGCTCACATATAGAAAGGTGTCTCATTTGCCACCATCTGGACAGTAGAGTGGGGGTGGGGGGAGCACTTCTTGCTATAAATAAACATGCTTAACAAAAACAAATTTATGGAAGTTTTTTTCCATTTTCTGACGCCTCACAGTCGAAATTGATTTTTTAAAAGTATATACATTGGTGTCTTTGAAAAATGAATATGTTGATGTGCACATTCTTCACTGCAATACAAATTAAACATTTTACTTTTATCACATCTTTAGTTATTATTGGGGAAAAACAAGTACCGAGATTGGAAAGTTAATATCGTGTTACCAGTTTTCGTCTTTGCCTTTCGCTTGCTGTTTGATGGTGTGAAAGCTGTCACGCTGTGACTGCAGTCACAGCGTAACAGCTTTCACATTATCAAAACATCATCGATTGGAGGAGTTGTTGTGCTGATTGTCTTGGCGCCGTCGAGGGGATGGGCTCGATGAGAAAGAATAATACTAATGCATTACCCCAGTGGAGGAAAAAAACCCTCATCTTGGACATGCTATCCATGTAGTAGGAGACTGTCTTGGGAAAAAAAATATGTATATATATATATATATGCATGAAACAGTCTATAACGTCATTTGTTTTCGCTTTTTTTCCTCCGAAAGCATATATTCCTACATTGCCTCCTCAAAATATGTAAAGTAAAGTCTCATATCCCAGGTGGAAACCCCGTGAAGTGAGGCAGTGCTTGTTTACAGTGGTAAAAATGTTCTATTTTCATGTTAAAATAGGACCCAGTCACCAATGTTTGGGGTTTAAATCCTCTAAAGTGGGCAACGTGAATATAAACTATTGACTAAATTTTACTTGATCTCCATGTTGTGGTCACGATTAGCCATTGTGAAGAAATATGTGACCTTAAACACCATTAACTAAATAAATGAATAAATAAATATAATATAGTTGCAGATCAGTATGAAGAACTGAACTTTCCTTTGATTTGAACGTCGCAAATCGGTTATATATGGCTTTTAGAATTTCCAATGACCGCAACATTCCCGACCGTATCTGGTCTAAGGTTTTTAATTTGCGTCTGTTGAACGCTCAGTCACACTATTTAGGGACTGCAGTGTTCGCTTTTCCGCAACCATGTGAGATATTCCAGGCGAATTAACAGAAAAAAATACCATAAACTAAAGCACTGTTGCTCTATCAAGACTTGATTTTCCGAATTTTGACATTACCATCAAGAATGAAGACTCAATATAGCGTATTTTTATTACGCCATGTTGTCCAGTAATTGTGTTAATATATTGATGGTTTCAATCAATGTGAATTAAATACTAAGTGATTGGAATATGTATAACTGAAGCGTATAAGAATATCTGAATATCTCTGTTGGTGAAGGAACATAACATTACATTCGCGTCGATCTGCGCCAAACTCCAAGTAGATAAACAAATAGCCCGTATAAACAGCGCTCGTAGTAATTCATTGTCCAAGTTTTGTGTACGAAGCAAACAACATTAACTGGTTGAGGGTTAGATTATTTTGGGTTGTCTGAATTTGCTTATTCAACAATTGTTTGTTACAAATTATTGGAGAGTGCCTACAGGCACTCTCCAATAATTTGTCACAAACAAATTTATGGGGGGCGCGGTGGCTCAGTTGGTTGAGGTGCAGGCTGCAAGCCGAGAGGTCCTCGGTTCGAATTCCACCTGCGGCAACCGCGTTGTGTCCTAGGGCAAGACACTTCACCCCCATTGCCCACGTGGGGGCACGGTGGCGCTGTGTACTAAGGCGTACTGCACGTCGATGGTGCACTTGTCTTCAACCAGTGCTCACCCTGCTTGTGTGGAGTTAGTATGTTGGGGAGCTGACAGTTGCTCGGTGGTTCTCTTCCGGTACTCCGGCTTCCTCCACCCGTAAAACTGTCATGGTCATGATTAGCCATTGTGCAGAAATATGTGACCTTAAAAACACCAATAAATAAATAAATAAATAAAACAAATTGATATAAACAAAATATTATCTGCGTTTGACTGAATATGAAACATGAGTACCCTCATTTTTCTGAAAGCTCTGCTAGTGGCCTCTAGCACTCAACCAGTTAAAGAGGTTCGTTGAATTTGAATTACGAAAAGTCTCAAGAAGCACTAGTCAACATTCAGTTGGTAGTCCACCAGGTTATATCAGGTGTCTTTTAGTGTTTTCGAATATTTTTTGTATTTTTTTTCCTTGGAAATGTGATAACTGTTGGGTGTGAAATCCACCCCCCGCCCCCTTATTTTAGTTAAATCTAGTATTGCCGTGTCATACCTTTTCGCTAGAAAAGTCTTACCACACGTCGCCCTTCACTCGTCGGTATTTTAAGGAACCACGCGGAGGTCGGTACTCCTTAATTACAAGCGAGTAATTAGTATTCATGCCATGCCATACCCTGCGGAAGTCTTTGATGTGAATTTATTCCAATATTTCATATTTATATGGATAATTCTGACAAAATCCCCACCCAAATGTTGATGTCAATAGAACAAGCTTTTTGAGCGTTTTATATTGTTATCCACATTTGTATGTTTTTAACAAATGTTAAATGATGCTATTGTTTTCACGACTAAACATATGACTTCCAATTGCTCGATAGTGGTGGTATAGGTTGATAAAATATTTTTATTACACCCCTAATGTCTAATTATAATTAGGGCTGTCACGATTAATCCATTAATCGATTATTGATCGGTAACGGCGAAATCGATTAGTATTTTTCGTTGTCGAATAATCGGTAAATTGTATCCCGTTTTAGACGTTTAATAATTGAAAGAAAATTTGATGAAAAAACTATTGTTCCCAAAGGTAAAGAGTTAAGAACATCGATGTTAAACCCCAAGAAACTGTTGGAAGCATTTGTCTTTCAGGTACATTCATCAAAGGTTTGGTGTTCTGAACTTTTGAACCGTCAGTGTAATAATCAAGACCGGTCGACAGTTGCGAACTTCGCAACTGCCGACCGGTGTTGATTATTACACTGACGGTTCAAAAGTTCAGAACATCGAAGCTTTGAATGTAACTAAAAGATGATCGTCTTCGTTGTTTACTTGAGGTAGGTCAACTGACTTGAACTTCATTTTTATCGACTTCAAAGAGAGGGGGAGGGAAGGTCATCAAGGTACGATTAATCGATTATCATCTATTATTTGCTACGATTAATCGATTCCTAAATTGAAAAATCGTGACAGCCCTAATTATAATAGGAATCGGTAAAAAGTAAATTGCGTTCTCCCCTCACTGGTGAGATCAAACACCTCGGTGATTAACATTTCTTGTGAACTTGAAATTTACAAATGAATTTTCACAAGCGCAAAACAAAAGTTGTTCTCGCTCCACTAGTGAGTATAACAAGACGTCATAATTACGTCATTTCGCCAACAACCTCGAAAACTATTTTGGGTGGATGTACAAAACATCCAATGTGATCTGTGTCAGCGGAAACAGCAATCAGCTGATTGTGTAAACAGATTTCTTGCGTGGTATGGGTGTCGGCTTGGATCGTTTCAGTTGAAGCTTCAAATGGAAGGGGTATAATAAAAAGAAAATGTAATGTTTTCTTGTGAATTCCGGGAGCTGCGAGTGAAAATACAAATTCTCTCACTCTCGAATGAGATTAATCCCCGTATTCACAAGAAAACATTACATATCCTCTGTATAATATACTGCGCGCTCAGATTTCCATGAGCCGATATGGATATACCGGGTTGTTGGACCTAGAATGTGGGGTGGGGTGGGTATCACTTGCCTTTGCTCGGCCGCATGCTGCAATTATTTTCGAGTGTGCAACATTACGGCTTAGCTTTTGTGGTTCCGACTGTATGAAATCAAAACAATGTCCATTTTTATAGTTACATCTCTTGATTACTGGCAAATACTTCTGAAACATATTGCCTGATATTTTAGTATGTAAAACATGTGGATGTTGTAACCACGACTTCAGAAATACTTTCTTTATATCTGCTCAGGAGAAAAAACGAAGAAAATAGTTTCCGAATGAATGCTGCAGAAACGATAAGTTTGTCTGCTCAATCTAGTTTTAAGATGCAAAAGTGCCTGGTTAAAATGAATAGAAGAAATCGTTTGTGAGATCGTAGAGAAATTTTATATTTTTTGTTGTCAACTGAAACCAGCGATAGGCCAAGTGATGAGATGGGTTGAGAAAAACAATACCGAGGTTAAACTTGTAAACTGAATGTTCCGAAACTTCCAAAAATTCTTGCTTAAAATGAGTCGTCTGGGCCGGGCGCGTAGCCAGGATCTATAGTAGGGGATCCCCAAATATGGAATTACGAAGACTGTTGTGGGGGAGAAAGTCGCCCCTCTGGTCCAACTAGGACCCCCGGTTGTTACTCCCTCCCTACTTCAGAGAAGTGGGAGGGGGGTTAAGACCGGAGGGATCAAGTTGGAACGAGGCCTCCCCGGGAAAATTTTACAAAATTTAGTGCTCTAAGAGCGTACCCGAGGCTCATGTAGCGTGTATCGGAGACTATTTTGGGGTTCTATGTTTTATGAAACATGCATTGAGTCAATGTATTGGTAGTCGTCGAAAATTTTAGGGGGGGGGGGTGCATGCCTTAGCCCCTTGCCACATGTTTTCGCCACTGGTAGGAACCCCACACCGACGTCATGTTGCAATCACCTCCTGTATTAGGCACCTGGCTGTCGATGAAAACGCGGCAATATGGCGTCAACGACTTGCAGAAATTCAGTAAATTAAAATTGTAAATACGAGGACGGAATTTCGTTTGCTTCTTTTCTTCGTGATACAGGAGTGGATTTTGGTAGGGTGGTTGTGCTACCGGACCTTGGGTGTTTATAAAAAAATCTAACTGTCGCGCGTGACAGTTAAACATACATTGTGTACTGAGAACTTGTTTTGTCGTTTTGGTCATTCTTAAAAATAGTACGCAGTTTAAAAGCATCAAGAAGCAATTATAATAGGTAATAAATTTTGACTGCCTGTCGCTGACCAGTGTTATCTGTTCTCGACAGGGGACATGTATGTGAACGTCTCAAGACCTGGACCTGTTTAATTTACAAAGCCTCCCATGAGTTCCAATTTGTTCTATGTGCCTACTGGCACATAGAACACATTGGAACTCAGGGGACGCTTTGTAAATTAAACAGGGCCTGGAGAAGACATTGGAACTCGGGGCACGAAAGTATAAAAACGGAGTTTACAGGCAACACACAGTGCCAGATGTGTAATTTAGGCGTGGTCGAGACCCTGAAACATTTTTTTCGAGAATGCCCAAAATACCAGTCTAAAAGAATAAGATTCACTGTGAGTATAATAGGGAAGTGGGATTGGATAATGAAGGACATGTGGTTAGTGAGAGACTCAAAGGAGAGGGTTAATATGCTAATCGGAGAGATTGGAAGAATGGGGGCAAGGGATGTCATCAAGCAGTTCGTCTCCGAGTGTTGGGAGGAGAGAAGCTTGGGAATAGAGAGGCAGTTGGGAGTACAGTGGTAACCAAGGCCTTCTCACCCGAGAACCGCGACAAATCAGCGGCCGGTCAAAGTGTTATTATTATATTATTACAGTCTCTGCACCCAATATTCACCGGTGGCGGTTTTTCGCTAATAAGGTTTGGCACTGCATATGAACATTGAATCTTGCTCCTGCATGTGGCAAGATGAACAACAGATTGTGTGGTATAGCCGTATTCGGTTGATATCCATTTTTAGAATGTGTGATGGTTTATTTATTATATTAGATAGATAATGGTTGTCTCTATTATAACTTATAAGTATTTTCTCGTTTTCTTTGTTTCCAGAAATAAATCTCACTCGGTTGTGTTGTGTAAGTTGGTATTCCTATGAAGTGCAATATAACCTGTGATATAACAGTCGGGCCTGAAAATAAGCAGTCTGACATTTGCAGAATGAGGTCCCCAGAGGGTGAATTTGATGATGCTATCCCATACAGTGTGCCAATTTATCCCCTGGGTCCCTCTTTCTGTTTAGTTTTGATACCCTGATTCAGATTGATGTTCACAGAGGGTAAATTTATTGATGCTACCCTGCTATGCAGGGTGGCATCACTAAATTCACCCTCTGGGGGTCCTCATTTTGCAGATGACCGTCTGCTTATTTTCTGGCCTGATAACAATACATTGTCCTCTTGCTCTAATTATTACATTATTCTTGTAATCTCTTTTGTCTCTCGTTCGCTTTTACCGGTGTTTTATCCCAACCAAAATGATTGGTCTCAAACCACTGTCTCCGTATCGCAATGCCGTCATAATGTGACATCTGGAATAAGTTTCAAGATAGCCACACACAATGCAATTTAACATGCCGACCAACGCTATTTTCAAAAATAGTCAACCGAATTTTATTATTGTTTTCAGCTTGCTTCGGAAATATAGCTTATGACCCCTCATTGAAGCAAGCTCGTAGAGCTTGTTCCAATGAGGAGTAATAACCTACGTTTTTGCGGCGAAGAATGAAACGTTTTAGTTATTCTAGAAAATATTTTGCTCCGACACGAGGTGACTCTCGCTGTCGAAAGTGTCATTAAAACCCAATAAAAAAAATTAAAAAATTGTAAATGTTTTCTAGTCGTTTTTGACCTTCTTATGAAATAAATGACTTCACCAACTAATCTTCTATTAAATGAATTCAACTTCCGAAACCACATCACGTGTTTGTTGGACGTGTTTTGGACGATATTTCCCTAATTCCCAAGTTGACCGCTGTTGTATAATAAAAAGGGACGGATAATATGTTTGGTGCAACGAGTGGTTGTTAGTCACACTTTTGACACTGAACTTGTTTTGCTTCCTTTCTTTCTCCGACAGCGAGGCTTAATTATAGGAATCATTCACACAACATCGACAATCCACATTCAGACAAAATTCTCCCTTGATCGTTGTCTCAAATTTGGCATGGATATCATAGCACGCAATCGTCATGGGAACCAGTGGCTTAAAGTTCCCTGCAGGAATCAGAATTGATTCTCGCAAGGCAAACTGAGAATCAACATTGATTCTTGCAAAATGTTTGATTGTTTACTGCAGTAAACGGGTTCTGCTTTACTGGTGAAATAGGACCCGGAACCAACGCTTGATATGGAAGTCCAGTAAAGTGGGCAAAATATGTATAAACGATTGATTAACTGGTTGAGTTCTGGAAGCACTATCAGGGCTTTCAAAAAAAATGAGGGTTCCAGAGCAAAAGCCAACATTTTCCTTGCCCATGTTTCATATTCAGTCAAACGCAAATAATATTTTCTTTATATGAATTTGTTAATTACAAATTACTGGAGAGTGCCTTTTGGCACTCTCCAATAATTTATAATGAAACAAATTTTGAATAACAAATTCAGACCACCAAAAATAATCTAGCCCTCAACCAGTTAAACATGACTTCATGCCTATGTTGCGGTTATGATGGTATATCCAAAGATGCTGAAAATGACCTTAAACGCCAACAAATAAATAACATTAAATGAATAAATCTCTTTAAATTTACATGAAACATGTAAAATCAAAGAATTAAAATGCTACCAACAGCGTTTATCTCTACATTATATTAGTTATATAGGGGCATGAGGATTGATTTAGAAATATTTCCCTCCATGCAAACGGGATTTTAGATTATTTTACAAGCGTGAATACCTCAGAAATAAACAACTGCAAATGACGGCATGTATTTTTCCAGACTAGGCATGTGATGGAGACATAAAATAGTTGGTGAAACTTGGCCTGCTATTTTGTTATAGGCACAATTATAATAGCCGCCCTGGATAATAATTGCCTGGGATCATAACTGGTACTTTTTGTTAAATTGATGCATGAAAATTAAATGTGTGTTATATCTGGAAACTGTTTAGATTCAACTTCAGTTATTCGGTTTTGTCCACCAAATTCTGTTCATATATTTGCACCAGACTGTTAACATTTCTTTTAAAACATTAACACATAGATAATGTCCTTGTTGGACTCCATATAAAGTCAGTACATTTGTATAATAGAAAAATCGATTAAATCGGAGAGATATAGTGTTTATTGTGTAATGTATATATTTCTTTGGAGAATAAATTATACAACATGTTTCTCGTTTCTCGACTATCTCGGACATAACATTATTTTTTACCATTCTTGTGTTTCTTAGTTGTTGATTATCCACGTGTTACCTCGTGGGAACCCCGGAAAGTGGTTCTGTGATTGTTCACTGTGGTAAACAATCTCCGTTTTCTTGTAAAATACGACCTGGTCACCAATGCCTAGAGTGGAAGTTCTCTAAAATGAGCAATATGGGTATAAACGATTGACTGAACTTGCATGTCTTTATCTCCATGTTGCAGTCAATTAGGCAGTGCGCAGCAACATGTGACCTTAAACGTCAATAAATAATTTTATCATATGACTCGTCCGTTTTGTTCACTTTAAAACATTTGATATTTTGCTTTCATATTAATCAGTGATAAATAAAGCCGTCCGTCGATTTCATTGGCTAGTTTCAAAACTAGACAATTTGATTGGCTGAACAAAATACAACTGGGCCATATTTTCATAATTTGCATAATTGGGGTTGAAAGATTTTATTGGTCAATTTCAAATATGGACAGTTTGATTGGCTGAACAAAATACAACTGGGTCACATTTGCATAATTTGAGTAGGGAGAATTTACGTTATCTGTCCTATTTAGGTTGGGTTATATTGCATTAACCCTTTACCTAACATAACGACCAAAACCGGCCAGTTCTATATACGAAAAATTTTCATTATTTGCTTCCAAAACATAGGTTATGACACCTCATTGGAACGCCGCGAAAACGTAGATTATTACTTACTGTGCATAAGTATGTGACTTTAAACACCAATAAATAAATAAATTCCTCGTCTAGCTCTAACAGATTTAAGCATACTTCGATAATGTTTTCAACAAATATAAAGTTGACAATTCGGGGTTTCTTCTGTCCTCTTTGTGAAAGGGTGCGGGGCCTATGCCATTGAGAAATTTTGCGTCATGGGGGCTCCAATTGCGAATTTGTTTTGGAGAGGAAAATACATGTAAAGACTAAGAAATTTTACATTCAAATTCAGCAGAGGGCATTAAGACCGATGCCTACGCAAGTGAATGTTTACTACAGGCACGTTTTATAACGAACAATCACATGGAATCATGTTCACGCAGGCCCTGTAGTCTAGATTAACCCTTTACCCAACGAATCGCCCGCACCCTCCCGCGTAATATGCAAATTCAGCAGTTGAAAAAATATTATTTTTCAAAAAATTTCAACAAAACCATATCGTCGAGCTCGATCCAACGAGGGGTCACATGATATGGTTTTGTTGAATTTTTTTGAAATATTTGAAAAAAATGATATTTAAAAAAATAAATTTTGATATCGTCTGCGTTGGGTAAAGGGTTAAACTGTTCTTATACTATTAACTGGTTGGGTGCTAGAAGCCACTATCAAGGCTTTCACAAAAATGAGGATACCAGAGCAAAAGCCAATATTTTCCTTGATCATGTTTCATAATCATTTAAATGCAATATTTTGTTTATAAAAAAAATGTTTTATTATAAATCATTGGAGAGTACCTGTGGGCCATCTCCAATAACTTGTAATAAAGCAAATTTTGAATAACAAATTCAGACCGGCAAAGAAATCTAGCCGTCAACCAGTTAAAGAACTTGTCATTTGCCTTTGAATTAAGAGACTACGTTAGGCAAGCAATTCAAATTTAATGTACTATTAATGTGCTGAATTGAGTAGTTATAAGGCCTCAGAAAACCAATGGTTTTCTGAGGCCTTATGACTACCCAGTTTAGGGCATCAGTTGTGCATTAAATTTTTGTTTGAGTGGGAACTGAGATTGGGAAATCTGAGGTTAAGAATGGGGAAAAAACATGCTCAAATGTCATTAGAAAAGGTTCCATAAACGGCATCTGTAGATACCCCAAAAACCTCGCTATTTCATGCATAAACCTCAGCATCCCCCATTGTTTCTTTAGGAAGTGCATTACTGCTTGTTTACTGTGCAAAACAAGTTCTGATAAATGTGAACGCGGTAACAAACACCTTGGGTGGGGCTCCTGTAATGTGGATAGCATAGACATAAACAATTCGCCAAACTGGATTGTATAAATTGTGTTGCGGTCATGAGGTAACCATAGATACTGAAACTAATATTATACATCAATAAATAATTGTGAAAAAAATAAACCTTAACATCATTTATAGTCACTGTTTCGAAGACCTGTTAAAACCCTTTACCTGACATGAAAAGCAGACGACACTTGCAAAACAAATTCTTGAATAACTAATTTTTTTCATTTTTTGTCTCAAAAACATAGGTTATGACCCCTCGTTGGAACGAGCTCGACGAGCTCGTTCCAACGAGGGGTCATAACCTATGTTTTTAAGAAAATATATTGAAAATTAATTGGTGATTTTTGAGGATAGCGCTGGCCGGTTTTGGCCGTTACGTTGGGTAAAGGGTTAAACTTCCATTTACGGAAATAATAATGGGATATTATTAGATAAATAACAATCATATTGCCTTCGAATCTCTTGAGTTGGTTCTGTGTTGTTGGCCAATTGGGGAGACAAATAGATATTAATAAATGTTGCATTAATCAAACAGAACACTGTATGGGTTCATAAATGCTACCGTCATATATCGCGTGGCCATACAACTGCATTTACTGTTAATTGGAGTCCGAAAAAATCAATGAATTTTCTGATGGGAGAAATAATGTGGTCATCGCATCTTACTTTACGACTTCTCATTCGAGACTCATTGTTTACTGAAACGTAGACACAAGCGGTGGGTCGGAAATGATCCCACCCCACCCCATCAGTTTTCTCGCTCAGAAAATGCATGGTTCTGTCGGATTAGTTTTCCTTAACCCTTTACCTAACGTGAAAAGCAGACGACACTTGCAAAAAAAATTCTTGAATAACTAATTTTTTTCATTTTTTGTCTCAAAAACATAGGTTACGACCACTCGTTGGAACGAGCTCGTCGAAAATTTCATCAGACGGGATAAAATCTTTCATCAGACGGGACTTAATTCTTATCAGTCGAGACAAATGGAGTTATCCATCCACCAATACGGTCGTCTTCGCGACGCTCCGGGTGCCCTCATTTAAGTAGTCGTACTGGATTAATATGCTTAACCCTTTACCTAACATGAAAAGCAGACGACACTTGCAAAAAAAATTCTTGAATAACTAATTTTGTTCTCTCAAAAGCATAGATTATGACCCTCGTTGGAACGAGCTCGTTCCAACGAGGGGTCATAACCTATGTTTTTGAGACAAAAAATGAAAAAAATAGTGAAAATTAATTGGCGATTTTTGAGAATAGCGCTGGCCGGTTTTGGCCGTTACGTTGGGTAAAGGGTTAACCTATTGACCCCTGGTGGTATATCCCATTCCAGTTCAGAGCCATCATCTGGTAGAGTCTATATTCGTTACCTGGGCGAAGGCCAATCGATATTTTCAACGCGCAGCCGTTGGAATGCACAATGAAAATCTTGATTGGTCTATCACAACATCACCGAGCAACTATCAAGTTAATGAATTCAGATCGTATCACGATCCTGATCCAGAAGAGGGGTATTTCGCCTCAGAGGGTTAAATAATAGTCCATTCCCATTTTTCGAAGACGGGAAAATGATTGCTAAGTGCCATACACGAGGTAATAAGCCTTTTACGAAACTGGCATCTTGGCTTTTAATCTATGCAGGGTCACAGGCCGCGCGGTGTAAACATTTCAAGAAACCACGTTGTGAGCAATGGGAGAAGAGAGCGGGTGAAATGCTTCGGACCTCATTACGTTCATTGGTGCTAATTCAAAATACATTTAGCCAAGGCTGCCATTTGTTTAAGGCAATGTCAGTATTGTTTGAGAACTTTCGTTATTTCGAATTGATCTCCTATTGACTTAACTTTCTGCACACTGATGTCAAAATATCAAATTTTTAAGAAGCAAATTTTTCCCATAATGCATCTTGGAATTTAACCAAATGAGTCTCGTTTGACAGAGCTCAATGAGCTCTGTCAAACAAGACTGCATTGGGTAAATTCAGAGGAACATTATGGGTAAAATTTATATTTTCAAATATTGATATTTTGACATCACTGTGCAGAGGGTTAAATGGTGTTTGAATACACCCTGTGTCATGACTGTGATCGTTGGCACTGTTTCGACAACTTTCGGGGATTTGTCAAGCTGGGAAACTTGTTGCCTGCCACTCAAAACAAGTCCTCACCTCCGTAAAAAAGTCTTTAAACCTTCGATATCCCATCGTTTAAAGTCATCTAGGATTGCCCCTTCTTTAATTTGAATGTTGACATCGGTTCTACGAATGTAAACTTTATATTTCACAAAACTAGTTGACTTGGCTGTCACAGAACTCAACGCGACGAACATGGAAATTGCTTTGTTTACACCCAGTGACCTGTGACCTTGCATAGATTAAAATACAAGATGGCAGTTTCGAAAAAGGCTTATTACGCCTTTTAGACACCCATTTTGAATTTGTCTCTAGCAATAGGGAGATAAGTTACATCGCCTTACAATACCTTCCCCTGCTTTCCATCGGAAAATTCATGGACTCCCCACTACGAGAAGCTATCTACGGTACGGTTTGTTATAGGCTTTTTAATGCAATCTTTTCAACGTTATTTTATTCCTTCATATTTTGAAAATTTAATTTTATACTTCTGGTGCACTCTTTTACGCTTATATCCGCAACAAATATACTTTTAAATTGATAATCTAAATTGGCCATGTGCATGTTTATCCCTTTATGTTTTGCCTCAGAAACATAGCTAATGACCCCTCATTGGAACGAGCTCGTTCCAATGAGGGATCAAAGCTACGTTTTTTATGCCAACAAATAGAAAAATTAAATTTGAAAGGAAATTTTTGTGAACAGCTCTTGTCGGTTCACACCGTTACGTTGGGTAAAAAGGTTAACACATAATTTAGTTAAATAATTGTATATAATTTCTCTCATTCAATTGTTTTTGTTTTACTCAAAATTATAAATAAAATTGTAACAGTCAATCTTCACCTAACAAACCTTAATCACTAGATTCTGATTAATTGTTTCAGATTCCCGTTGAAACCCTGAGAAGTGGAGCACAGTTTGTTTACTGTGGTTAAGAGGCCACTCTGTTTTATAAGTAAAATAGGACCCGGTTACCAAAGCTTGGGGTAGAAGTTATCTAAGCTGCCCAACATAGGTCTGAACGATTGACTGAAATAACGAGGTAGCCATAGATGCTGAAAGTGACCCAAAACACCAATAAATAAATTAATTCAGATATCATCGACACCTATATTCACGGTGTCTGTATGCAACATAATTTAACCCTATACCCAACATGAAAAGCAGACGACACTTGCAAAAAAATTCTTGAATAACTAATTTTTTTACATTTTTTGTCTCAAAAACATAGGTTATGACCCCTCATTGGAACGAGCTCGACGAGCTCGTTCCAACGAGGGGTCATAACCTATGTTTGTGAGACAAAAAATGAAAACAATAATGAAAATTAACTGGCGATTTTTGAGAATAGCGCTGGTCTTTTTTGGCCGTTACGTGGGGTAAAGGGTTAAGTGACCCAGTTATCACTTTCACCTAATTGAGATAACTGTTGCAAAAACATTGATAATGTAGATTCCTAAATATTCATTTGCAAGCTCATTTGGCACACGAAATAAGAGCTCGGGGGGAATATATACGAGAAACTACATCCCGGTGGAGAACGTTATCATCCGGAGTTCTCCGTGGGAACCCCGGAAAGTGAAACAGTGATTCTTTACTGTGCAAAAGAAGCTATGTTTTTTTCCAGTAAAATAGGACCCGGTAAACAATGCCTGGCGTGGAAGTCCTCTAAAAGGCAACATGGGTAGAAACGATTGACTTTATATCCATGTTGCGGTCACAGAATGACAATATGTGACCTTAATACCTTTATTTATGCTTTAGGTCACATTTTGTGCAGAAATATGTGACCTTAAGCATAAATAAATAAATTAAATAAATAAATAAATTATCACCAGGAGTCTGTTCATGATCCAAATAGCGGAAATTGAATCGACTTGCGGTGAAATGTTCATTTTCGTTCAACTTTTCAATAGATTACCCATAACACATAGCGCACAAACACTGAAAATATGGCGATTCCCGCCCCAAGCCTCTCAGTTTTACACCTTACCGAAAATGAATAGGGGACGACATTTGAGATACAAAATCTCGAATAATTAGAAATTTTCATTTAAAAAAAAAAAAATTGGTTGCGGAAACGTAGCTTATGACCCGCTCAATGAGACGAGCTCGTCGATATGTTTAGAGTAGAGGGGGGGGGGGAATTAAAGTGATAATAATGAAGAGATTTTTGTATCTGGTAGGATATGGCCGTTATGATAGGTAAATGGTTAAAAATGTAGAGAGATCAGCGTGAGAATCGTCCCCTGAGTTCCAATGTGTTCTATGTGCCTGCTGGCACATAGAACACATTGGAACTCAGGGGACGAAATGTCTTCGAAAGAAAACGGTATGCAGATTACACGAAGATGGAATCTTTGTTCGAAGCGTTTGATTAAAAACTACGAGGGTTTCGAGCTTTGTAGAATTGTAGAGGTTCGGTGCCCTGTGAACTTGCATCGAATATTTTCTTTCAAATAGACTACATGAAACGAAACTTGATCTGAAAAACCCCGCCAGTTTGTATGTGTACAAATCTCTGAAAATAACATGCATGCTGCATCCTCGACCTTTAGAATCGTATCCTGAGTTAAAATTATTTTGAAATAATCTCTTGAGGACTCTCTTGAAACCGCGTCAGAAGCTCTTATCTCTGGAAATGCCCAGTCCGGTCAGCGTCTGGCGTGGCGTCAACGATCAAGGACTCATCCTGCCGAGATCTTATAACAAAAAAAAAAAACATCTTCAGAGAGGAAAATAATAAGCCGTATAACATCACTGGAGTTCGTTCATTGAAGTTTGAAGTTGATTACATTGTAAAGTAAGGTGGTAAAGCCCCGTCACATCTTTGCGATTTTTGTACGAATGTCCAAGAATGGCCACGAATTCAAATTGCCACGATTGACTGAAACTGAATCGGCTTCTCACACGACCTTACAGGACCGTCAGGCGACCTTCATACGACCTTGTACGGATTATCACGACTGTAGTATAAGAATCTACTAAGATTTTCCAAGCCGATTCAGTACGAATCGACACAACCTTGCACGGTGCTCGCACGACACCTTTACGAACTTGTAAGATGATGCAAGACCCAGCAATAATCCTCGACAATCATAACAATGATTTCAGAGCCGCTGATTGCCGGGGTTTATATCCTTTTTTTGTCGGGAATCGTGGCGAAAACGTGTGAGTTCTTGGAACTTCCTACTGTATCTTACTGGAATCGTATCGAAATCGCCCAGAATCTTGAAACCTCATGGAGATTCTTAGTGTGGCCGTACTAGTTCTTACTGGTACCGTCATAAATCTTGGTACGTCGTACTATAATCTTGTGAAAGTCGTACGGTGTCTTGGAGGAGTCGTAAGAAACGCGTAGTGCCGTCGAAGTAGATCTTAATAGTTCTTACTGGGGACGCGGTGGCTCAGTAGGCAGAGGTGCCGGCTGCAAGCCGAGAGGTCCTCGGTTCGAATCTCACCTGCGGCAACCGCGTTGTGTCCTTGGGCAAGACACTTCACCCCCATTGCCCATCTGGGGGCACGGTGACGCTGTGCACTAAAGGCGTACTGCACGTCGATGGTGCACCTGTCTTCCACCAATGCTAACCCTGCTTGTGTGGAGTTAGTATGTTGGAGAGGTGACGGTTGCTCGCCGTTGCTCGGTGGTTCTCTCCGGGTACTCCGGCTTCCTCCACCCGTAAAACTGTCGTGGTCATGATTAGCCATTGTGCAGAAATATGTGACCTTAACCCTTTACCCAACGAATCGCCCGCATCCGCCTGCGTAATATGCAAATTCAGCAGTTGAAAAAATATTATTTTTCAAAAAATTTCAACAAAACCATATCATGTGACCCCTCGTTGGAACGAGCTCATCGAGCTCGTTCCATCGAGGGGTCACATGATATGGTTTTGTTGAAATTTTTTGAAAAATTTGAAAAAATGAAATTTAAAATAATAAATTTTGATATCGTCTGCGTTGGGTAAAGGGTTAAAAAAAAACACCAATAAATAAATAGATCTTACTAGTTCTTAGTGAACCTTGACGCAACCGTACTGGCCAAGTGCGCACGAACACTCAAGATTACCAAAGGATACTCCGTATGGTTTAGCACGGTCTAGCACGACAGCGGTTCTACGCAATATGGAATTGAAAAATCGCACGACGGAGTACAGTTTTAAACAGTTTAAAATTTTCGTACGCGTATGCCGATCAACCAAGAATACTCAAGAATGATTACGAAGCAGTACGGGAGTCAGTGAGGATATCCATGATTGCCCAAGATTTTCATGTTGTCGGAGATCGTGTAAAAGAATCAAAGATGTGACAGGGGCTTAACCCTTTACTCAACGTAACGGTCAAAACCAGCCAGCGCTATTCTCAAAAATCGCCCATTAATTTTCATTATTTTTTCATTTTTTTTTGTCTCAAAAACATAGATCATGACCCCTCGTTGGAACGAGCTCGTTTCAACGAGGGTCATAATCTATGTTTTTGAGAGAACAAAATTAGTTATTCAAGAATTTTGTTTGCAAGTGTCGTCTGCTTTTCATGTTAGGTAAAGGGTTAAGCATATTAATCCAGTACGACTACTTAAATGAGAGCACTCGGAGCGTCGCGAAGACGACCGTATTGGTGGGTGGATAACTCCATTTGTCTCGACTGACAAGAATTAAGTCCCGTCTGATGAAATATTTTATCCCGTCTGATGAAATTTTCTGGGCGAGTTTTTACGGCATTGATTTTCAAACCAAAACATCCACGGTTCGATTCCCGCCAGGGGTAACTGCGTTGTGTCCTTGTGCAAGGCACTTCATCCCGATTGCCCACGTGGGGAGACGGTGGCGCTGTGTACTAAGGCGTACTGCACGTCGATAGTGCACTTGCTTTCAACCAATGCTAACCCTATTTACGCGGAGTTAGAACGTTGGGTAGTCCGACAGTTGCTCGCCGTTTCTCCGGCTTCTTGATCCGTAAAGCTGTCCGACACTAGGTGACCCCGGCTGTCGAAAGTGTCGTTAAACCCAAATAAATAAATAAATAAATATTCTAAATATATCATCGAGGCGTGCCTTCCAAGCATGCCTTGATGATATAGTTGGAAACTTTGTCAATGGGAATTATAGTTAAAAAAGAAATTCGGGAGATTTGCTTGTGGATAAGTGCATGTGGTTGCCGTGATGCATGGGATTCTCAGCTTTTTATTCAGTTACCACGTATCGGACTCAAAAATGGTCCTGCAGGGAACCCCCATCATCCCTGATCGGCCGCAGATCTGCATTTGCGTGTTTGAAATAAATTATTCAAGAAGCAAATCCTGTTCCGCGAGAAAGTACACGATTACCAGCAAATAGAAATCGGTATATAATACTACTACAGTGCAGATGAAAATGCTCCGACTGGAAAATTGTTGGGGATATCACATCCCCTACACCCCGTCCCCCATTGTTACGTCCAAGAAGGCCTCAAATCTGAACAGGCCTTTAAAATCTTCCCAACCCACATCGGTAAACGCTGTACCTAAATAAGATAATTGCGCCAAAATTATGCGTAGTTTGAAACTTTTTCCAAAGTTTTGCAGTGTTTCGGCAATATATAGTTTGGCCAGGTTTCCCCAATGCTTGCAATATAGCTTAGAGCTTACCTTCGAATCAAACAATGCAACAGATAAATATTTGTTTAAAAACCCACAGAGTTCTCCATAGAAAACCAATCGGCGTCGACAGTGTCGTATACGACACTGTCGACGGCGATTGCTTTTCTGTGGCGAATTCCATATGATCATGTACTTAAAGCTTGAGATCTATTGTATTCATGTTTGTGGCATTTCTCAGTAAACGCCATGCGTAATTTACATTCAAATTTCAAATAGACCTTTGGCTCGACACTGGAAAACCAAGAAGCCTTCTCGAGTTAGTTGAGTAAACTTACGTCAAAGGGCGGTGGGTGGGAACCAGTGGTAATGGTGAAGGCCTATAACAAGGGGTTGTAAACTAGCATTTTAAGACGGGGGGCCTAAAACCTAAAACAGACGCCAAGAAGAAAAAAAAAATTCCGGTGTTTTTTCTCCAACCCTGCACGCCACATCCATATTTACCGTTGTGCCCAAATTAGACTGATCTAAAGGTCTGAACCTGAATGTATCGTATTAACTAAAAAATATGGTATTTTTTAGTATTACAACAAAATTGTCCGAACAAATGATCGTAATGCATCCAAGACTGTTTACACACCGGATGCTATGCGAGCTTTGCACGCAGTGCGATGAAGTAATAGTATTACTGTCTTACATGGTGCCCCAGATAGTCTTGACACTTCAACCCCGACATTTTCTGAAAAATCCAAAAGAGTACACACTAAAAACTAAAGTGTTAAAACTGACACTTTCAATGTGTTAAACCCATTCTAACTCTTAGGATTTGATTTTAACACCCAATGCTTTAAGCACTTAGACATTACAATCGTCAGACATCTGAAACTTGAATGGATGGCACTTCCCATGTGTCTAGCATTGGTGGTTCTTTCAGAATCGTCCTTAATTTGATTTGCGCTTGGTGGGTACATAATTAAAATGACACAACGCAGATGACGCGGATCAGGCTCGAGAGTTCGAGCCTGATCCGCGTCATCTGCGTTGTTTCCTTTTAAGTGTCGCGACATTACACTTGTCAGGTGGTATTATTGTAACACCTGTCAAGTTCTGGGATATCTACACTTGAACAAAGTGCTAGTTCAGCACTTAGTAAGTGTTAAATACAGCACTTCAAGTGTAGTTTTAACACTTTAGTTTTTAGCGTGTATACATACGTTATTATGTGAAAATCAATTGTATAACCCTTTACCCAACGTAACGGCCAAAACCGGCCAGCGCTATTCTCAAAAATCGTCAGTTAATTTTCATTATTTTTTCATTTTTTGTCTCAAAAACATAGGTTATGACCCCTCATTGGAACGAGCTCGTCGAGCTCGTTCCAATGAGGGGTCATAACCTATGTTTTTGAGACAAAAAATGAAAAAAATTAGTTGTTCAAGAATTTGTTTTGCAAGTGTCGTCTGCTTTTCATGTTAGGTAAAGGGATAAAGAAAGGTGCAGTTCTTTTATCAATGGACCCCAAAATGGTTTGGGGTGGGCGATTGCTATTCCGCCCCATATGAATCCGCATATTTCTCATGTACAAACCCTCTCACCATCGTACGACAGATGTCAAATGTTTCTTCTTTTGAGTGTAAACGTTAATTCATCATAAAGTTATTACACAATGGATTCACGATGATTCGGCAAAACTATATAAAAACGAAAAAAAAAACATTCAGCATGATTTTAATTTATAGTGTGTTTTACAATGGCTGTTGTTGTCTTCCCGTGAAATAAGTAAAGGCTTTTCCTAAACACACGACATGGAGCATTGTAAACGTGTTGTGTAGATTTAGAGATGAGAAACGTGTTCGCTCATTAGCCGATTGATTTTTCGAGAATTTTCTTTAGTACAGAAATGGATATCTAAGGGGAAAAAAATCGAAAAGAATCGACCCCGAAAGGAATCAGATTAAATGGTCAATTTACATTTCCAATCTTGATATGGTTAGGAAAGAGTCTTTGTCTGTATATCGACAGTTGCGCGCGGAACAAAAATATTGGATTAATGGAAGACAGAAAGAGAAGCAAACTCGCATAGAGTGGATCTTTACCAAGGATCAATACTATAAATCTTTTAAGATTGTATTTTCTAGAATTTTCTAGTTATGACTTTAAATGGGTTGAAAATTCCAGTGATTCATTTTTTTATTAGGGTTTAACGACACATCAACAGCCAGGGTCATATCATGTCGGTGACAGTTTTACGGGTGGAGGAAGCCGCAGTACCCGGAGAGAACCACCGAGCAACGACGAGCAGCTGCAAGCTCTCCAACATCGTAACTCTGAGCGGCACAGGCAGGGTTAGATTGGTTGAAGACATGTGCACCTTCGACGTGCAGTACGCCTTAGTACACAGCGTCATCGTGCCCCCATGTAGGCAATCGGGGTTAAGTGCCTTGCCCAAGGACACAACGCGTGAACGCGAATCAGTCGCTGAAATGGTACCCATCCAACTACTGACCAATGATTCATTCTAGTCAGTTATAATAATACGCAGAAAATACAATTCGAGATAATACATTTGTTAAAGTTATATAGCATTGGCTCCAGATGAAGAAGTATAATGCTATGAAATATCTTAAGAAACATGAGTGAAGTTTAATTGTATTGACTGCTGGGTTTACTAGTGTTGCGGATCGGATACCGGTCCGATACATGTTAAGGGCTGGGCCGCAGTTCGGACCGGGCCCGCTCTGCTTGGTCGGTACACAAACTAATTCGCCCAGTGTAGGGTGGCCCAAGGCAACCCAGAAGGGTATTGAAACGTGTCGAATTATCGCTAATTCGGGACACAGCGCTCTCTTTTGGACTTTACCTTCCAACGTTATTACCTGTAAAATAATTAGAATATTAGTTCTGGGAACACGCTTCCATCATAGTTTACGATCCAAACCCAGGAGACACCTGTCAATTACAAATGAAATCATAAGTTATACAATATATCGTCGCAACGCAGACGATATCAAAATTTATTAATTTAAATATCGTTTTTTAATTTTTTTCGAAAAATTTCAACAAAACCATATCATGTGACCCCTCATTGGAACGAGCTCGACGAGCTCGTTCCAATGAGGGGTCACATGATAAGGTTTTGTTGAAATTTTTCGAAAAATCATATTTTTTCAGCTGCTGAATCTGCATATTACGCGGACGGATGCAGGCGATTCGTTGGGTAAAGGGTTAACATTGCAGATAGCGCCTTGTTGCACTCAATGTCAGCACGACAATATTTTGACATTTGCTTGTTACAAAGCCGTAATGCCTTATGCCAAAAACTGACAGTTTGTCAAATATGTCTGACACCCACTAAAATCCTGCATTCACTCTCAGGAATAAAATACATACACGGAATTTGTGAAAATGACCTATATCGGTTAAAAACGAAAGCACTGCAGTAGAGGGAAAAGGGGGTCGCATACCAGGGTACCGGATCTTATCGGGCCGCTATTGTTTTGGACCGGATCATCAACGGTGTTACTGTACAGTCCACAGCACTAGGGTTAATCTGGAAGCTTTTAGTACCTGGCGTAGTAAACCCATTTCCAGGTATGCATATTTTTTGATGTGAAGCACATGAAGTTGGTCCGTGAGTAGACAGCACAATCAACACCAAACTGGTCAGGAGAATCGTCTCCCTTGTAGGGTTGTAGGATTAAAATATTACTGAACTTTCCCACAAATACGAGATAAACTGAACCATTTCGTTGTATACTGTGGTGTACACGACGCTATCATTCAGGGCGTAGGGTTGAAGGGTTAAGGTATATCGGCTATAGTGTCAAGGTGATAGCCAAAAGTTGCGAGTTTGTTGTATAAAAGTGTAAATATTTTCGATAATATTTCTGCCTGGGTTAAATGTAAAGCAAGATAGATAGTGACGGACCCCGAAAATAGGTTTGTCATAGATTCTAAATGAGGCATGAAATTTAATGTCCATTATGGCGCACGTGTTCAACGCCACATGGGCTTCTGATAACAGATCAATAGCAAGAGAGACAATATTCTCTTCTGTAATAATTATCTGTGTAATTAAAGCCAGTTAAAATCTAATTGCAGAATCCAGTGCATCTCATATGTTCTGGACACACACCCATATTACGCATCTATCCTGTCTCCGAAATGTCAAAAGATACCAAAATGCGAGTCTTTCAAAGGAACTTTAAAGCGAGTGTTAAATTAAGATAGATCTAAGCGGCCAAGTTCAAGAGAAGCGATTAACTGAGAATAAATGTTCTAGCTATCTAAATAAAAATCGGGGGATTTCTCGAAAAATTCATTCCAGGCATTTCCAGTTCGAAGGTGTGTAAGGCTGTGGGTCGTTGCGAAGCAGTTGGCCGGAGGGCACTCAGAGAAGATCCGAATTTAGACTTTTCCGTCGAGGGTCATAGGCACCGAGATTTAAAGTCCGCGTATTGTCGTAACCCTGTGAGGGTTGTAAGGAACCGATTTTAGTTTGTTGACGGTTGCGAACCGTAGTGGCATAGTAGCCAAAGAAGTAAAAGCTGTAACGTTGAGGTCTAGAGACCGTATTAAGAGCTTGAGAAAGCGCTGGAGTAGCTCACGAGATAAGATAGTTTTAGGCGGTTCGAGAATTGGTGATGTTGAGAACACTTTGCAAAATATTTTCATGTAAACTTTGTTAAGCATATATCTGAAGGCGAAGAATAACTTAACCCAACCCCGTGAGAGCCAGACAAAGCGCAAAGTGATCGTGAACTGTGGTAGACGCTGAATTGTGGTTGAACTGTGAGAACACTGATAGATTCGCACAAGCTGAAGATTACATGTGTTAAGCCCGACTGAAGGCGAAGTTAACCCTGCGAGGAGGAAGCAACGAAAAGTGAATAGACACTTAGTATTTGTCACAAACCGTTAGAGGATGAAGATGATGTAAGGTTGATCCAGCGGACACAGCTAGCTGTGGGAGACGTCGAGGGCCCTAATGAATAAACTTTTATCCGCGTAATTAGTGTATTAGTGTATTCTTGTGGATAATTTTGTGAGTAATTTGTTTCATATTATATTTCTTCGTACATGTAAATAAATAATCTTTCAGTGAATTATCGTTGATCACCCTTTGGCGTTGTAAGCCACAGGCACCTTCAGGAATCCTAAGAGTCCCAAGCGGATAGGGCTTTGATAAAGTGGCAAGGTTTACGTTCGAACTGGGGTTCAGGCGACAGTCACTGGCTGTCGACTGAGCACAGATAAGAACATAAATTTTCCTCCATCACTCAACCCCGTAATCCTGCGACGTATAGTCTATATCAAAATGAATACCGTCGATTTATGGAAAACTGACATAACGCCAACACGATAAATATTACAGAACGATTTTAGAAGATTCAATACGATAAGCCCATAGTCTCAGTAAGGCTCTGTCCCTCCCAGGCCAATCTGCCTCATTATTTCTACAAACAGATTTTAAATTTCTGGGTAATGAATTTAGTTCACTCGGTTGTTAAAGCACTCGCGTATGAGGAAGTGGGAAATATTTGAAAATTAGAGTCATGCGTTGTGAGCACTTATCCATCAACATGTTGTCTAAAAATTTATATACAAAGAGTAAACGGCAATAATTATGCTGGCTTCGGGCTTTAACACAAAATAATGTGTAAGTTAATTAATTACAGTAGAATCCTCTGAAATGGATGTCCATTTTGCCAGTGAAAATTATTCAATTAACAGGAGTATACAATTAACATGGATTTGGTCAGGTTCCTGTGATCTGGAGGTAAACTGAGCATTTATTCTATTATATCTTGTTTGACAGAGCTCATAGAGCTCTGTCAAACAAGATATAATAGAATAAATGCCATTATTGAATATAGTGAGGCCAAAAGGGTTGATAAATAAGGGGAATTTGGGGCGTGTCACAGTAACTTTTTCAACATATTACAAAAATTTATATACAATTAACAGGAATTTACTCTACAACCCATATGCAATTAACAGGTCAAATTTGCACTGGAGGTATGGTAGATGGTTTTGTGTTTGAAAATGATATTCAATTAACAGGGAAAAACAATTAAGAGATATCCAATTAAGTGGGCTCCACTGTACTTGAATATTCTAATACTTTAAAGTTGAATGTGGAACGTCGAAGCCATTTTGAGTGGCCAGCCGTGATTCTGAAGAAACTTCCTTTCAAGTTTTAAGTATGCTGGATGCACATGCAGGACCTCACACCAACTATTAAAATTGTGCTGGCATCACACGACCACAGTACAACGCGTTTCACTTTACGAACCTGTTACTTACAACAACCGGAAGTTTAAAACACATCATCGGAATTACCATATGTGAAATCTATTATAATTTTATTACAATTGTGAGTTTGGGATATTTGGTCGACTTTTAAATCTGACTGACGTGTGTGACTCTAAACTGTTAACGCGCTTCACCAACTGCAAACGAACAAAAATTTGTCAGTCCAAATAGAGAGACGGAAAAAAATTCGGGGGAATCTAGCCCTGACGTCGTCCGTCTGTCCGGGCCAACTAAACCTGTTTAGGAGCTATTAGTTTTAGGAGGTTAGTCGAAATTAGGGTAGTATTAGGGTTAGAAGAGGGGTGTGGTTAGGGTTAGGGGTAGCCCCAGGGCAGGGCTAAAGGTTGGAGGGGGTTTGGACCCAGTGGGGTGGGGGTTGGGGTCAGGGGTGGGGCTTTAGTTTTTATAGCACCTAAACCAAAACATAGCCCCTAAACCTTTTGGTCCGGCTAGGGTGGGGTTAGGGTCAGGGGTGGGGTTGGGTTAGGGTTAGGGGTAGCCCCAGAGTAGATCTTAACGTTGGGGTGGGTTAGGTCCCTGGGGGTGGGGGTTAGGGTCAGGGGTGGGGTTTTAGGGTCAGGGTAGGGTAGGGTTAGGGTTAGGGTGTGGTTTTTGAGTGAATAGGGTGGGGTTAGGGTTAAATATAAGTTCTAGGGTGGAGGGGTGGGGTTCTGGCTAAAATAAGGTGATGGACACATAAAATGTTTTTTTCGAAGCCCTTAAACCCAAATAGTTGGAACGTCCGTCTGTCCGTCTGTCTGTCTGTCTGTCCGTCTGTCCGTCCGGGCGTAGACGGAATTCGTGTCAGCTCCATAACTTCTTACAGCCTTCAAGGATATTAATGATACTTGGTATTATTATTGCCCACAACCAGAGGGTGTGTCGCGAATAAGGTTGGAATGGCTATCAAGGCTTTTTTCGGTGGAATCAGCCACCCTTTGGTGGCCATCCTCTAGTTGGAAGAGAAATCCCCCTATTTTTGAAATAAAAAAGAGTTGAGCTGTGATAACAATAACCTGCTTTTGTAATATCGAAAGCTAAAACTCCTAACCCCTTAATTCGCGGGAGTACGGCGTACATTAGGGGTAACTGCTGTTGGAGGAGGATGAGGGAGCCGAAGGCACCACGGAGTGTGTTTGTTGTTGTGGTTCGGCAGAATTCAGGAAGTGAACATCAGTTCGAAGATATGTGGGTGTATGAGTTTGGGTATCGATCTGAGAGTGTGGCTGAGCCATCGGAATTTTGAGGTTTGAACGCAGATCAGGTGGGGCACTGCCGAATAATGAGCCTCAGAGGTGGGTGAAAGGGGGGGGGGGGATATCGGTAGGTAGTCGTCGACACGGAGCAGAACACATTCAAAGTAATGCACATATTGGTGAGATTGGTAAGAACAAGGACGATGGAAGTTATCTAGAAAGGGCGGTTTATAGAGGCGCGGCTTCTCGTGTTTCAGATAAAGGAGTTCAAGACGTTTGAGAGTGACGCAGTAACAACCTAACTAAAAGTCTGCAGAAGGAGACGCTTTGAGGGTTCATTGTTTAAAATGACGTTGTAATCTTTGTGGGCCACGTAGCGTGTGTTAGGTAGAAAGTGTCGGATTGCCATCTGCATCGATGGTTGCACTTATGAATAAACCTAACTGAAACAACTTTTTGCCGACTTCCTTAATGGATGTTCTTTTCGCCTCATGAGCGGAACAATGTGCCATCTGCAATGCTAAAGCATTGCAGGTGACACCTTGTTCCACTCGGGGGACGTTTTGTATTGAATTTCGAATTTACAATCATTTTGGATTAAGGTTCTTAACTTGGATCTCTTCAGGTTCTCTATCTCATTGAGCTGAAAGTCGAAAACGCTGTAATGACCATCTAAGCTGAAAGTCGACAAGATCCGGACTTGATCCAACAAAGAATCATTCCGATTTCCAGATACTCCCATCAAAAATGTATGTAGGAACGTGTAGAATCCGTTAAATTAGAAACGTGATGGGATGAACGCGAGGCTGTCATCATGCTTCGAGTGATGCTACATAGGGCACATTAACCCTTTAAATCCTAGTGGTATCTTCCATGTCAGTTCAATGGCAGCAATTGGAAGAGTCCATATTCATTATTTGGGGTAGACCAATCAATATTGTCAACGTGCAGCCCCGAGGCTGCACGTTGACAATATTTTTTGGTTTACCGCACACATTTACTGAACAGTCGTCCTGTATAATGACGTTATGGCGTATCGTGTTCCTGGCCGGAAAAACGGCCGCGCGGGTTCAAAGGGTTAAGTCCCGATGTTGAAAGGCATCAAAATGCAAGCCCGTCCTCTTCTCTTAAGGGATAAAGAATGGTGACCATTTATTAATTTCTGATACCAAATATATAATATATCTACAATCGTTATACTTCTTTCAAGAAAAAGTTATATTTGTTTCGTTACGGAAATCCGGTGTACCGTCTAATAGTGCATCCGCCACAAAGCCTTAAACGCATTTATTTTTTACTACTAGGTTTACAGCAAAAGTATATCGTGTCCCGGAACGGGATGCATTGGGGAGGCCCTGGTAGCACCCCGGAAGCGACGCCATCAGTCATGCGACAAATGACTTCGGGAAGTCATCGTTGTAAAGTGCGTGGGCCGCCATACTCGGACCTTATCGCCGAGTGCGTAAGCGTAGCGCGTGTTACCAGGGTCACAAGCATTTCCGTCGTAGGTTTTGTTGATGCGACTCCTGTTTGTATTTTGCATGTGTCGCGTAAGTGTCATTGTAACATATAAATTTGAATGAAATGTGAACGTGTTCTAGACGTGCATGTGTTCTATTGTATCAGAATGATATGGTAGTATAATTGTGAGAGTCTGTACGCTTCCATGTGCGGCCAAATGAATGCTCGTTTGTCCGCCTAAAGTCTTGTGTGACCTATCTAACGTGTTTTGGGGTATTGCTCGATTTTATGGAGTAATGTGTTATTATGTTAGTGACAGTCTATATTAGATTTAATCTATTTTCAGCCTGGAGTACGGCCATTTGTACACTTACAACCTTATATCACGTGTTTTAGATGTTGTGTACGATTGCTCAGAGACAGAGTAACATAGTAGTGACGAGTTATACCCTGTTAGGTCTAGTTTTTAGTTTTGCCCTGGGAAGCTCACCTGTGCGCAAAAGGTAAACACGATACCACTCTGTCGGTGAGCAATTCCCTATAAGACTTATATGACGTGTCTTAGGGATTGAGTTCGATTATATGGAGTGATATGGTAGTATAGTACTGACGACGTAAACCATATTTGATCTATTTTGTCAATACACTACCCCCTGCCCCCCCCCCCCCCCCCCCCCCCCCCACACACACCCGTCTAGTATCGTGGATTAGGCAGTGTTCCATTTCTCTGGAATATACTCCAGGTGAATGAAAGTACATCCTACCTGTCTATTGTGATCTCTATTGTTGGATACCACCGATATTGTTGCCACCCCAGCACACTATGACAGCCATGTTCTTCTTCCCTTTGAACTACTACTATTGACTGAAATCACTTCCATCACTAGCTTCTTCCATGGTCACCTGATGTTACTACAGATAGACTATTGAATTTTACCTCTGTCGTATCCAGCGAGTACTTCAGTATGCAACCACATTTTATTTCACCTTCTGCTCTTGCAGACTGGACTGGTTACGTAAAATATTTCATGAGAGGTGAGGAACTTTGTACAAACACGAGTGCGCGAATGCGCACGAGTGCTTTACAATGTAGTCCCTCTCCTCGAATGAATTATTTCACGTAACCAGTCCATTCAAGCGATTACTCTGTTTATTACTTTTCATTATTAACGATAATTATATTATTTAACCCTTTACCTAACGTAACGGCCAAAACCGGCCAGCGCTATTCTCAAAAATCGCCAATTAATTTTCATTTTTTTTTTTCATTTTTTGTCTCTAAAACATAGCTCGTTCCAGTGAGAGGTCATAACCTATGTTTTTGAGAAAAAAAAATGAAAATAATAGTTATTCAAGAATTTTTTTGTGTCGTCTTCTTTTCATGTTAGGTAAAGGGTTAAAAAAAAAAAAACAATGAAGTCCCAATTACACCCACGGCAAAGCGTCTTCGTTTGCGCGCATGGATACATGACCCAACTGTTGATTGCATAATTCACTTGTGAAGTTATCGTTTATAATCAAGCCGGGAAATCCCAGTAAATCACACTTTTGAAAGTAATAAAACTAAATACCAATCGTTGACGCAGAGTTTTACGATAGGAATAACAGATGCAGGTTGCAGCACTTCCACCGTATTTTCAAGGGTATTTTTTTTTGCAGTTTACACTGCTTTCACTAGACAGAAAATTAATTTACCTTATTTATTTATTTAGTTTTTATTCTTATTTCATTTATAAATTGCCGACTCGTATCGAAGGTTAATTTTTAAAGCCTACTTGAGGAGTAGAACAGTTTTATTTTTAATTTAAAACTCACAAAGATCATACAAAATAACCCAGGAGAGCTGCACTCACATACATGAAAAAGATCGTTTAGACTTTTTCCGGATCCAGATCTGACCTATAAACCGGATTCGGAAAAAAAGACGATAAATCAGACTAGGATTCGAATGCGGATCGGAGAAAACGCTTATCCCCAAAAGATTACAGTAAAGGATATCCCAGAACAGGCAACAGTTGTGGATTTTTCCTCTAGACAGGGGCGGCGGAACGATTTTCAAAGTGTGTGTGTGTGGGGGGGGGGGGGGGGAGGGGGGGGGAGAGGGGGGGGGGGGTCGTCGGTAGTATGACGGGCCGACCACGGTTTTTTAATTTAAATTTTAAATTCCAGGGTCCCAAAACCCTCATTTCCATGCATCTGAGCGGATATTTTGAGATTTTTCAGGAGATTTATTTGAAAGATTTCACACTTTGAGAGCCGTTAAAAAACGTCGGTAACGCATACAGGTGAGATCTATTTGTCAGCTTTGGTCGTAACGACCAAGGCTGATAAATAGACATCACCTGTATGCTTTACCAGACGTTAACAGCAGTTATACTGTCTGTGAATTATCTTGTCTGGGGTGGATTCGGTACTTGTAATGTCTGTAAGATTACGATCTATTTCAGTTAACCGATTTTAACAGACTGTATACATTTTATCGTTTGTTGCCACTTACTGCAAACAAATGGTCCAAAATCCATCGAAACTGAACCAGTACGAGAGAAACATAGCTGGCAAAAATATGGGGGAGGCTCTGGATCCGCCCCTTGTTTCACCAGTCACTGGTTGTGTCAAAATATATGCATAATAAAAACATGGCCTGGCAAAGGGGAGGGGGGCTGACCCCCCCACCCCCACCCCCACCCACGCCCCCCTCCGGTTCCGCCGCCCCTGGTAGAGTATTTTCACACAAACTTGAAGAATAATTTTTGAAAACTCTGCCATGGGAGGACTACGTGTTGAGAATACGCACATTGGGGTCAAACGCAAAATGTCTACATTTTGTTACGATAGAGATGGACATCGATGAGAATTATCTAAAATTAAATTTGTCATCATCATTCCGACATGTCAGTTGGTGACCATAAGTGGTGTTATTATAGACTGAATACAATGACAAACATCATCAAATTACGGATGATGAGAAACTTGAATGACAGCCAATTAATATTATCTTCCGGTTGATTTCATATAGTTCAAACGGCATCGAAAGGTGACTGACCCACCTTTACTGGTTGGTTTAAATTCACTGGGTCGAGTCTGCCATTAGAATTAAGTTGCAGAATGGCGAGAAACTATATATTCCTTTAAGAATTATTCCACGGAACATTGAACTCAGTATATATTAGGGCTTCGCGAAATTGCGAACTTTCAATTTCGGGTCGAATCGAATCTCGAATCGAATCAGGCACCAGATTTCGAACCGAATCGAATCTCGATTCGAATCTCTCCCTTTTCAAGTTGTGAATATTGACCTTCTTACAACTGTAAATATTGTCAGCCTCCACTCAAGGATTGTGTACAACGGCGACTCGTGCAAATGAAACAAAAAAGCGGAATATTTCAGAACGGAATCAATGTAATTTAGGAAGCGGAACCTATTTGAAGTCTTTTATCATCAGGTCTCCTGTTCAGGAGGGAGGAGACCTGATGATAGAAGAAGAGTTCTAGAGGAGACATTTTGTAGGATTTTGAGAACATCTCGACGATTCGAAAATATTCGAATCGGCGCGATTGAAATCGAATCGAATCGAATCATGGGGACTATTTCGAATCGAATCGAATTTCGACGCTTCGTAGAGCCCTACGGTAAAACAATTATCGTTAATTTACGGTCGAAGGGCCCACAACAATTTGCCGTTACGTCTACCGTAAATATTAAAAGCTACTTAAAGCAGTGGCGTTGCCATGGGGGGGGGGGCTAGGGGGCCCCACTTTCCCCTCGCCCCCCCCCCACATCAAACTTCAAATTGCTATCTATTTAACCCACCCAATATCACACCCGTAAACGGCACACTACAATACACATCATGTCGCATCATGTAGAAACGCTCAGATATCGCTCCCAGGGCTTCTAAATATGAAATTTGTTCCTGGGGAAGATCCCCCAGACCCCGTCCCCCACCACAAACGGGAGAGGGACACACCCTCCCCTACCCTGCTCCAGCTCAGGCCTGCGGTCTTCGGGAGATGACTTCGGCCTCTCGACCTTGGATCCCCCATATCTTATTTAGCCTTCCCCTCCCACCCCCAATCGAAATCCTGGCGCCGAAAATGACTTAAAGTATCATCATACGAAAACTTATAGAGGGGTGTTCAAGTAAAGTGGAGCAATGTTTTTTTTCAGTCCGATCGCATTCAACACTTTAATTCCACCTTTTGCAAAATGTCATAGTTCATTTCTACAGTTACCTTGGTTTTAGAAGAGTTAGTTTTAACCCTTTTAACACTGGTGGTATCTTCCATGTCAGTGCAATGAAAGCAGTTGAAAGAGTCCATATTCGTTTTTGGGGGTAAACCTATTAATATTTTCGACATGCAGGTTGAAAGTATTGATTGGCCGACAATACGCAATCACTAAGCAACCACCCACATTATGACTACAAGTCGTATAACAATCTTGGGCCGGAAAAGCGGGCTTTAAGGTTCAGAGGGTTAAGTTAGGCCAATTAATATCTTCCAGTCATAGTATATTAATTTGTTTACTCTGTATGAAAATCAACATTCTCGCATAATGAAGAGAATCCAAGTTCCTCAAAAAAGGAACAAAATATAGCTCGGCATTTCCAAAAGTAGTCTACCCCGTTACACAGCCTTTTTAAAAAATAAATTAAATTTCACATTTTTCGAAAAAAATTCTCACAATTTTTCAATAAAACCAAAAACATATATGGATATCATTAGAACCGGCTCGACGAGCCGGTTCTAATGATATCCATATTTGTATGGTTTTACTGAGACATTTTTAAGATATTTTAGGCTGTGGTAGGCTTATTTTGGTCAATTTCCTGGCCGTTTTTTCCGCTATGTTAGGTAAAAGGTTAATGCGGTATTTTCACCGCAATGTTTTACTTCAGAATAAATAAATAAATAAATAAATAAATAAATAAATATCTTCTTTCACATTGGTTCCAAATTAGGTTGTATTTGTATCTTTTTGATTTCGAGCGCTGCAGTGTTTACATGCAGGAACAACGGTTGGGCTCCAAAAAAAAAGAGTTTCTGTGGCATTTATGATCCTGCTCAGCATGAACATGTGTGAAAATGCGTGCTGAAGTTCCAAAACAGATTCCGTGAAATTCCACCCACAACTCTTCTAAATCACAAATGATTAACTGTAAAATCGAGCCTCGTACATCTTTTAACATATCAATAACAGGGTAAATATTCAAAACGGTTTCGTTCGTTCATACTAAAATTATGGAAGGGGCGCATGCGGATCATTGCAACACCCAACTGATCAGAGTCGTCGCATTCTGTTTTGTTGGCAAGATCAGATCATCTAGGTCAAACACTATACCGAAGATATTCTGTCTGATCTGACTGAATTGACCGATCGGGTCTCGTCAACGAGACTATTTTAACAATTTGTTTATTAAAGTATATTACGTGGTATATTTAAAACTTGAAAACTCCACATGAAATGTAAACAAAAAGGAAATTATGGAACACTGCCAAGAGTGTTCAGAGCGCGACCATGGAGATTCGTTTCTCATTTGTATATTTATTTATTTATTTATTGGTGTCTTAAGGTCACATACTTATGCACGATGGCTAATCGTGACCGCGACAGTTTTACGGGTAGAGGAAGCCGGAGTACCCGGAGAGAACCACTGAGCATCGACGAGCAACTGTCAGCTCCTCAACATTCTAACTCTGTTCAATCTTCGCTCAAGCAGACAAGAAGACATGTGCACCATCGACGTGCAGTATGCCTCAGTACACGGCGTCTTCGTGCCTTCATGTAGGGAACCGGGATAAAGTGCCTTGCCCATGGACACAACGTCCCGGACGGGGATCGAACTCGGGACCTCTAGTATAGAAGTCCAACAGTCTACCACTGAGCCACCTTGCTCTTCTCATTTGTGTTGTTGTCGCCTCGAATATCGTCGCACGCCAGTGACGTCGCGTGAGCCTCGTTTGAGATTGAAATCTTTTCATTAACACACCGCACACTGATGCCAAATTCGGAAATTTCGAGCGGCAAGCTTCCCCATAATGCAACTAGAAATTTAACAAATTCAATCTTGTTTGACAGAGCTCTCCGAGTAAGGAAAAACAATTTTGTTTGAAATTCCCAAATCTGAATTTATTTCCATCAATTTCAAATCAATATACACATATTATACAACAAAATGGAAATGAAGATTGTGGTTAGTAGTTAGGGCACTCTGGCGTAAAAACTGTCTATGGGGATTTTCAATGTTAAATCAGGTCCCCATATTCCTTCTAGACGTGAATTTTCAAAAACTTCAAAACCTTATGGGAATTTTCAGTGTTAAATCAGGTCCCCATATTCCTTCTAGACATGAATTTTCAAAACCCTGTGGGAAGTTCAATGTTAAATCAGGTCCCCATTTTCCTTCCAGACGTGAATTTTCAAAAACTTCAAAACCCTATGGGAATCTTCAGTGTTAAATCAGGTCCCCATATTCTTTCTAGACATGAATTTTCAAAAACTTCAAAACCCTATGGGAATTTCAATGTTAAATCAGGTCCCCATATTCCTTCTAGACATGAATTTTCAAAAACTTCAAAACCCTATGGGAATTTCAATGTTAAATCGGATCCCCATTTTCCTTCTTGACGTGAATATTCAAAACTTCAAAACCCTATGGGAATTTCAATGTTAAATCGGATCCCCATTTTCCTTATTGACGTGAATTTTCAAAAACTTCAAAACCCTATGGGAATTTCAATGTTAAATCGGATCCCCATTTTCCTTCTTGACGTGAATTTTCAAAAACTTCAAAACCCTACGGGAATTTTAATGTTAAATCAGGTCCCCATTTTCCTTCTGGACGTGAATTTTCAAAAACTTCCCCATAGTGCCTTCCCTCACTACTATGGAACACGAAAAATAAATGCGCGTGTCGCACATAGTTGACAGCAGGCATAGCGGGTTCCTGGAAGTCTGCTACTGCAATCGTATTAGAACTTATAATAAAATAATATATCACGAGGACAATTAGTGGCCAAATATGCTTCAGATATCCAAGAACAAAGCGAAGTATTAAAACTCATCAAGATGCTGCGATTGGGCGGCATGCAGGAGAATGCACCACTGTTGGCGTTGTTTTCTCGACGAAGGACGCCATATCTATAACATGTGTGTCTTGCCACATGATATACCGGCTACTTGACTGGAAATGATTTCAGAATTCTTATAAATTTAAACAAGTGTTGTGTTGCCTTGTATGTAATACGCAAACTGCGTAGTTTTCTTTTGACAGTCTGTAGTGTGAAAACGATCGCACACTTAAGGTCCTTTTTGAAGGCATTGTTTTTCGGTGCTTTTTGCATTTGCTGACTTGACCGAATTGTAAACAAATGGCATGGCGTTCTTACCTAAAAAAAGAAGCTGACGGTGTTAGCATTTTCTTCCACGTACCCCCCCCCCCCCCCCCCCCCCCCCATTGCCCCGTATTTGCATCTTGAATAATTTCGAATTCCTGGATTTCTTCTTGGAGATCTGAAAAGTATATTGCTACGAGTTATTCACCTAAAATAAAATGTTATTATCAGTTCTGAGACCAATACTTCAGAACTTTTACAATTGTATTTCTAGAATTGTATTTTCTAGTTATGACTTAAATGGGTTGAAATGAAACAATAGCATTTTCAAAGATGTGGCAATTTGCCAGTTGGAAAATTGCCATATCTTTTAAAATGCTATTGATTGCTTTTAGTCAGTTATATTAATAATTGTAGAAAATACACTTGTAAAAGGTTTTTAGTATAGGCTCCTGGTAGGCCTACGAAGATTGGAGCAGACGTCCAGGAACCATTTTTCTCCCCCACAGCATGTGTAACATACGTCTGTCCAGGGTGAGATAGCGGGGAGAGACAGATGTTTATTACACACCCGTAACTGTATTTGTCACGATCACATGGATTTTAGGGGCATGCGGTAATTTTAACCAGAAAGCTCTAGTGCGATCCGATAAAAAGTACCCTTCGCGTGCACAAGTTCTCTCGATAGACTGGTTCTTATAGTTTGCAGCGTTCAGTGGGACATAACCAATGAGAACCATCGGCTATATTTATCTGTCGGAATTACCGATTCTCATACCAAAATATTTGATGCACAACTGTGCTAAAAACTATTGAAAGTCATGAAAGACACATGATCTCTGCCAAGAAATTGAACAGTGAAACTCAACCTTTGCTCCGTTATTGAAAACCGAGGAAAACTTGGTTAATTTTAGAGCAAAAAAGTCCAGCTGGGTTCGATATTTCAGCCAGCCACTTGTACAGTTCCCATAAAAATATGATAAATTTTGTTACAATGTTGCCCTCACCGCTGCGTGCTGCCGACGAGTCGACACGAGGTCTACTGTGTAATCCTATTCGTTTCACACTTCGGCAACGAAGCAGCACGTTTGCTAAAGGCAAACATACTTTGAAGAGCATGTTAAGTTGAAGTAGTTCTCAGGAAGCAAGACTAAATCAATCTTGAAAACTGGTTACCATGAAACGGAAAAACAGGTGGCGACACGCCGAAAGCGCCTTGACTGGCTTGAGGTGTTTGGCAGTTAGTAGTACATGCAGTTACTGATTAACTAACACCAATTCCATCCTTATCCCCCCCTATTTTATTTTTTGGTGGGGGGGGGGGTGGTAGGGGAAGTAGTATTGCTAAAATATGACTTTTTCTGGAGTTTGTACTGGGGAAATTAAAAAAAGTTACCAGCTACCCACTACTGAAATTCTGAACGGTCTTGAGTAGGATGGGAATGAGACCACGAAGAGGGGAGGGGTGGTAAATACATGTGGTGTGATGAATGCAATATATTGTCAATTTTATGAGATGACTTCCATGAAATTCAAAAATAATTATTAGAATATTTAAAACACAGTCAATATGACAATATTTTCCAGACACAGATTTATGTGTATTTTTAAATGACTAGTTAAGAATTATTTGCTAGTATTTCTGTTTTATACAAGGGTATTATTTTGCTTTAATTATCAGCAACAAAACTTAAATTGAATGTCCCCTATATATAGCTACATGGGTGTATGGGATGGGATAGGGGTTGCGGCACTTTTATCCCCCTTCACCAATAAGCAGCTAATTTTGCAGTTTTCATTGAAAGGGACTGGTATTTTCAGAACAGATTGTTCAGAGGGATGGGGTATTTTTATAATATTGGCAAATATCAGGGTGGTGGGCAGATCATTTTCAAAGGCAAATTCGAAGAAAGGGTCTGCATTTTGATTTTGAAACAATAGTTCAGGGCAGTTTGATTGGTCAACCTCCATCCCCAAGAAAATGTCCAAAAGTCTATCATTAGTCACATTCTATCAGTCCTCTTTAAAACTTCTTACTAAATGCAAATTCAAAATACCAAATTCCAAATTTAAGATTGACAAGATATTGGAGCAGACACATAAAAAATTATTTTGTTTTGAAACCAGATACCAAGAAAAAAATATTGACAGACCCGATCAGATAACAAACTGGTGAAGTATAGTTTTATTACTAGCACAAAATAATGTAAACATTAATCAATCTTTGAAAATATTATCAACCAAAGTAAGTTGGAGCTTACTGCGAACCCCCCCCCCCCCCTAACTTCTCTTTGAGCCTCTGACTAAGACTGTTGGATACTCATTTCGTGAGCTTTCGAGAAAATGCTGTCAGGTTATAGATGAGTGGGGGGGGGGGGGGGGGGTGTAAAATAGGTGTACAGCCTTAACGACTTGTGGAGACAAGACATGACATTTTCTTGCAGTTATCGTGCAATATATTTCTCCCTTTGTATACATGTTGTATCTGTAGTAAATGTGGACAACCTAAAGCCTTTATTTTGTAAGTGCAGCCCATTTCAAACAACAGTTATCAAGACTTGAGATAAATAAAAAGAAGGCTAAATTTCAAGTCAGAAACATTATAATGTTGAAAAATAAGGTGCTAACTTACCAAGACTGCAAAGCTCACTCAGAATGGAATCTCAAACTGCCTCAGTTACTCTGAACGATAGAATGAATGCGCCGGAAGGGTAATTTATTGCACAAAATGTCTTTTCTCGTCCAATGTGTGCTTTTGTTACAGTGCAGAACAGAAATGACCGATGTCCACATGAGATAGGCGATAGCCTAGTGGCAGTAGATCTAGTGCATGTAAAATCAAGCAGAGTTCAAACTTCTATTTTAGTTTCACTTTCAGTTTAAAAGGCACGAAATTTAAACAGAGCGGCCAGTTCGCACCGTATTTAAATTAAAATCCTTGTACATTTTCCATCCTCCAGATATAATGATGCCTGCACACCCACTTTTGAAAACACATTTCAGATCACATAATTTGTGACGGCTGATATGATGAACGCAATCTTTTCAGTTTTAAGTGGCCGGACCGACATTTTTGGGGGAACAAAATGAATCAACAGCGATTCTACAGGTGGCAAGGTCAAAGACTTAAGACTGGTTCTCTGACAAAATTGCCCGTTTCTCTCTAAAATTCTTTCAACCGTTCAAATCGTCGACTATTTATTTAAATTAGCGATTAATTACAGTGAATTCTTTTTCAGGGTTGGGTGTGTAATAAATACAGAACCACACTTATGTTTGAATGGGTTAACGGTTACTGAACTCGAGCGTGTGGCGCTGGGATAACCACTCGAGCCTACCGGCTCTCGTCGTATCCCTGCGCCACACGCTCTCGTTCAGTAATCGTTAACCCATTCAAACATAAGTGTGGTTCTGTATATATCCCACCCCACCCACGTGACGTTATACATTTATAACCTTATTATGACGTTATGCATATCGTATCAGTTTCTTGCTACCAACTAATTCATATTGACGTCATCAGAATGCCGTATGATCAAAGTTTGATGATCTAAAACTCTGTAAACACCAAGATGCCACCGTTTCTAATTGATTTCGTGGTATATACCTTGGTATATACATAACCTTTGCATGCTCTTTCCGATGGTGTCATTAGTTTTACAAAACAACGACTACCAAATGAGTTAATTATAACAGCACGTGACCGCCGATTACCTCTGGCTAACGTAACCGCTGTATGATGGGGGAGAAAAATAATCCCTGGTGGGTACGGGTGTGGGATGGGAAAATCTCACCCTCGGGACAAGATATTTGGTCCAGTCACACGGCAAGCCTCGTGTCTGGTTCAAATATCTTGCCTTCGGGTGAGATTTTCCCATCCCACACCCGTACTCATCAGGGATTATAATATTTCCTGCCGTCAACTTTTCGAGTTGAAGGTATACAGTTTTCGTATTCTTTTCACGACAACCATCATTTTTGTTTATAATTTGTTTATATTTATTTGAATTCTAAGGAATTTCAGACTTGGGAATTCCAAAGTAGATTGGTTTTCCTTACTTAAAAAAAACACCTCAAGAAAAATGTATTTTGAAATCTGCGTGGCCCCTGTATTTGGTCCCACAAGGATGAGGCCCATGTAAGTATGAGTCACAGCCCTTGTAATAACCATACCCCTGTAAAGATTCGACCCCTGTGATTTCACGGATTCAGAGATTTACAGCACTCCACAGTCTATTTATTTATTTATTTATTTATTTATTTATTTATTTATTTATTTATTTATTGTCGTTCGTTTATTTATTTATTTATTTATTTATTTATTTATTTATTTATTTATCGTCGTTCATTCCCAAACATAGGTATATGGCATGAAACATGTAGTAAAACATATTCAAATATGAACACATGAATGGTACGAAACAAACAAACGGAAGAAAAAATATATCAGTTTCGTTTCAATGCAGTTTTGTGGACATATTCACTTGTGTCTTGTCTCTGTGTTTGTATTTTATGGACGTAAAGCATAACTAGTGGGGTTATGTCGTAGTTGAACTCCCCAATTAGTATTTTGACTAGCTCCTGGTAGCTCATATTTGCGCTGTCTGGCATGATGTGAATCACTTCCCGTAAGAGTGCTCCTCGTTCCACGCTATATAACGGACATTCAAACAGGAAATGTATCTCATCCTCCACCTTGTCCTTGCAAAGCGGACAAAGCCTTTGATCTAAGGGAACCGGTGGTTTTTTGTGCCTACCAGTTTCGATGGACAATCTATGGGCGCTAATTCTTAGTTTTGTGAAGGACTGTCGTATGCCGCTGTTCTTTTCTACTGCGAGATAATCTTCTGGCTGGAAACAATTTTTGATATTACCGTAGAACGAAAATTTAGATGAATTTGCCAAATTAGTATCCCACCAGTCTGAATAGTTTTCTTGTAATTTTTTAGACAGGGCGAATAGTATATTTCTTATGTCAAGCGTACATTTATTTGACCACACATGCCCAAAATTCAGATGATGAAAGATATGGATTGAAATTGTGAGTTGATCTACCCATAATGTTAAACATGTTCTCACCCTATAAATGTAACTTAACTGACACAGACGATACCATTCCGTGTTGCCGGGGTTGATAGAGTTAAGTATAATGTATCGGTGCGTTCGTGTAATAAGCTTTCGTGCACGCCTGTATAATGAAAACTTTGTTTGGAATAAACAGCTAGTTTGTGCCGCGGAATGTCAATCTTCCATTACTGCTTTTAACATGCGGCAGATGTGCCAGCAGGGGAGCTACTCGACTAAATAATTAAAAAATCATATCTCTTTCTAACACTTGTAAATTTAGCGATGCCTAGTCACTCACAAACAAATTACGACAGATTTAAATATGATTGCTGATAGAAGCAAATGCAGAACATCCCAATATATCTCGTGATATTTAGATGCTGTTTTTCTTTCATTTTCAATTGCACAACTTCTGGCATACATTAGACAATCACCAGGGGCCAATACTATAACACTTTTACAATTGTATTTTCTAGAATTGTATTTTCTACTTATTAATACAACTGACTAAAATGAATTATTAGCATTTTAAAAGATATAGCAATTTGCCAAATGGCAAATTGCCACATCTTTGAAAATGCTAATGGTTCATTTCAGCCTATTTAAAGTTGTAACTAGAAAATACAATTCTAGAAAATACAATTGTAAAAGTTCTATAGTACTGGGCTCAGGTTCATTTCTCTTACCCTTCCCTTATTCGATTGGATCAATGTATGTCCCCGCATTACACACAAACTCTTCACGCGTGATTACACACAAAATTTTGATCCGAGTTTTTAATTTAATGTTTTGCTTCCTTAGGAAGCAAAACATTAAATTAAAAACTCGGATCAAAATTAGAGTCGTGCGAAGTTTCGAATTGCTATTCGATTTGAAATCGTCACGACGATTCGATTTGAATCGCGATGATTCGTAAATTTTCGAATTGTTGAAAAGTTCCCAAAATATAGAGTCAACAAATAAAACACTTGGACTTGTCCTCAGATATTTCAGTTTTAGTCTACGCTCTTACGAGTAGCTAAAAGAGACTTTGGATGTGAAGATTTATCACGCGTGAAGAGTTTGTGTGTAATTCGGGGGCGTTGCCTCGAGGTGGGGTGTGGGATGAGACACGCAGTCATTTGTCAAATTTACAATAATTTGAAATTCGAAACCTATAAATTGGAAAAAGCTAGAAATTTCAGACAGGGCGCTAATGGAATTTGTTAAAACGTTGGGGTGGAGATGAAAGGTTTATAATCACCCTAGAGCTCGGCTCGGCTCAGAGAGTACCACCTGAACATACGTCTCGCCACCTCGCTGTGTTTTGGGAGTACATAACGTCATCTGGAATCACTTACATGCCCTCTTCAAGAAGGATACATGGAAATATAATTAAACACAAATCACCATGAATTTTTCCCCCGCCCGAATGTTCAAATTCTCGTCGAGGCCCCTGGTGTTCTGCAGTTGATGTTGTCATCTTGTCATCCCCCCCCCCCCCCCCCCACCGCTTCACAACGTATTGTCTATTTGCTCCCTCCAAGCAGCCTGCTCGTAGCAGCTTCCTCTTTGAACACTAAATATTCTACTGTTTCACTAACTATCTCTATCCGTTAACTCATCTGACAAGCTTTACTTCATGTGACAATATTAACAATTTATCGTCAGGTTACCTACTTTCGGCTGCACATCATAGACACCACCCTCCCTTAGCCGATTAAACATATACACCTGTTTTTTTCGCAGTAGTTTTCATAGAAACTGTCATTACTTTCATGTTATCTTTCAGATGGCCAAAATTGATTGTTTGCGCAAAGAATGGTCTATTGACAAATGAAAGACAACACAATGATGAAAATATGCAGTATTTTAATGGCGCTAATTACACATATCTCTCACTAATGTCTTTGATGGAAAAATATGTTTTCGCGACAAGTATGGTGCTGGAGCGGTCCATGATGAAACAATGACGGTAATTACTGACAAAAGATGTAACGTGTGATCTCCTGAAGACAATGGTAGTGTGTGACGTCAGTAGCGAGTGTACCTACAGCGTGCCCGGGTGACAGCCTGAACCCTCCTCCTAATGCTACCAGTGAGCCTTTTGATGCGGTCCAGAAGCAACTGCCGCCACTCCTCACGCAATGTAGCTTCCAAATCGGCCAAATTTTGTACAGGCAGATAGATCCCTTGCTTGAGAAAGTCCTCGATGTGTTCTTAGAAATTCAAAACGGGGCTCATTGCAGGCCAAGGTAGTGTTGTAATAGCGTTGTTCTGAAGGTATGCTCTCACAGCATGGGAACGGTGTGGCCCTGCACTGTCGTCCATGAATACAGGGCGAGTGGCCAACGGGTGGCTGTCAAAACGAGGCACGACAACCGGATTGAGAATGTCCCAGATGTACTAATGACCACTGAGATTCCCACGTACAGTCACCAAATCAAGTTTACAATCATGAGAGAGGCATCCCCAGATCATTACTGATCCTCCACCATAAGGAACAGTAGGTCTGATGTTCCTGGGCACGGAAGCAGTATTTCTATGCCTCCACACTCTCATGTGACCACCTGTGACGTGAAGCAGGAACCTACTTTCGTCTAACCAATGTACCCTCCTCCTCGTCCTGAGATTCCAATGTTATCGTGCCATACACCACTCCAAACATCGTCTTGGATGCTGATTGGACAGAGTGGGGCGATTGATGACCCTTCAAGACCTCATACCCAGTGCATTTAGACGGTTGCGGGCAGTTCTGTTGCACAAACACCTGTTGGGGAGCCAAAGGCGATTCAAAATCCCACTTGGAGCAAGGGGTTCATGCCTAACGAGGCGAGCCAGTCTCCGATCTTCCCGAGGAGAGATCTTTTGGAGTTATCCAGGCCTTGATCGGACCTTAAATCGTTGTTTTTTATGTTTTCGGACAAGTCTGCTGATAACAGAATTACTATAGCCAAGTAGCCTTCCAATAGACTTGAATGGCATGCCTGTTGCTTGCATGCCAACGAATTGCCATCTTAGTGCCTCTGTCAATCTCCTCCTTGTCATGTCAGCATTTACTGATAACAAAAGTGACAAACTTTCTTGTTTTATACCCAGATATTGCAAGTGGATGACAGTGTTTTTTGTGACATTCGTGGGAAGCAAACTTCACGTGGACGAGGAGAGGTGTTTGGGGTACGCTATCCACAAGAAACATCATGTTTCACAAGATGAAATGTACTGCAAGACATAGCAATCATTAAAACATTATCATCAGTGACAACAACTTCGCCGTCATGAAACATTTCAGGGAGTGTTTAATTGAGTTTCAGGAGTATACTATAAAAGGTGTTAATATTCTTTAAGACCTGCAGCAAACGTGAATAATTGGGCTGATCGCATTGACAAACCGTTCTCCAACGAGAACGTACGTGTGGGTGGAATGTCCTTCTCACAGAAAACCCACCAATTCACCCACCCACGTGGATTTACGTCCTTACGTGACATAATTAAAACTATTAAGTGAAATGACAATGGTATAATAATTATTAAAACAAGTCCAAATATGCTCAAGTATTTATCACGTGATCTGATCAAACTGATTTCTTTTTTAACCATGAAACTGATATTCTAATTCCTCAAAATGGTAACAAAACACGATCGATCAATCACATCCCGGAAGTAGACCGAAGAGTGCACAGTTGTATTCTTGAGCGAGATAATAATCATTGGCAGTGACTCGGGAAAGGAATAAAATAAAATCACACCAAGTGACAATTTAATGAGTTTTGAACAGTTGATGAACAAATTATTCTTTTACTGACAACTTCAAATATCTATCTAATTCGAAACTATTTTTGTAGCCCTGTCAAAAACAATGCATTTTATTACACATCCATTCAACTTTAAACCTTTGTATTTAACGGAATAGCGGCTATGACATAAATGATTCTGTATTCAATTGGTGATGTGCAAGCCGGTGTGACAGGGATGATAGTACGTAGGAAAATTACTCCCTCTGGACTATTATTCCGCGGAATTATAGTCCTAGGTCTAACATTTCTAGGAATAGTAGTCCGGCGGACTACTATTCCTAGAAATGTTAGACCTAGGACTATAATTCCGCGGAATAATAGTCCAGAGGAACTAACGTTCCTACGGACTATCATTCCTGTCACACCGGAACTTTTTCCCAGCACGGTTCATTTTAGTTCCTTTCCCATCGAGTCATTAGTTACGCTTCGAAAAGTTTCCAAATTTCGTTATACAATAATCTGTCGCATAGTGTGAAAATGAAAACGCCCAAAGCAAAATAAAGTCGGTTCACAAAAAATTAGCTAACCAAAAATGAGATAATATTTAAAAAAAAAACAAACAATCATTTCCAACCAGAACATTAACCCAGTCCCGCGCCCGTCTCGTTTTGTGGATCCGTTATATCTAAATTGGTCAACTCTATTTCGGTAAATCTTCGAACAACTTGACATGCTTCGAACTTCTTTTAAAAATTTCTCCCAGCTATTTTGCAAATCTACAGAAATTTGGTCTTATATTTTTATCAACAGTAATAGCCACCAAATGGTTAGGGGTGAATGGGCATCAGCCGAAGAGAAACAGCGATACGAATTTCAACAAAATTCTGGTTCCGAAAAGGTTGTTTTGCTTTTTTATCGATCCATTTGATCAGTACAGCCTCAGTCAAAACAAACAGACTCTTCACCTCTGGGTTTGAACATCGGAATTAAAATTTGTTAATTAAAATGTATTGTATTGCATGTGTTGGGTAATAAACAAAGGACGCGATGTGTGTTTGAATCGGTCAGTGTTTTACATAACTCGTTGGAATGGCGTAATCATATTTCGCTCGAGCGCAGTTTCCTCACTACATTTAGCCTGGACACTGCCTTCCAGGCTTGCACAAGGATACAACCAGTGTCGGATACGTTTCGAATTTGAAACCTCTCAAATGGTAAGTGAACCTTGCAACGAAGCGATTATTTATTTATTTATTTATTTTATTTATTTTATTTATTGGAGTTTAAGGTCACATATTTCTGCACAATGGCTAATCATGACCACGACAGTTTTACGGGTGGAGGAAGCCGGAGTACCCGGAGAGAACCACCGAGCAACGGCGAGCAACTGTCAGCTCCCCAACATACTAACTCCACACAAGCAGGGTTAGCATTGGTTGAAGACAGGTGCACCATCGACGTGCAGTACGCCTTAGTACACAGCGTCACCGTTCCCCCACATGGGCAATGGGGGTGAAGTGTCTTGCCCAAGGACACAACGCGGTTGCCGCAGGTGGGATTCGAACCGAGGACCTCTCGGCTTGCAGCCTGCACCTCTACCAACTGAGCCACCGCGCCCCCCTGCAACGAAGCAATACAGAATAAGCTATACCTGTGCCCACCAGGAAATATGGCCTACATAATAATATTAACAGTGGAAGAGTGTCTGATGTAATTATTGGATAGCTCTCCGATAAATCTCTCCATAAGAATAATAGACCTTTTTATCAATACTTAACTCTTAAACCGCTGCGCTTTTTGAGAATATCTTTCATTAAATCAGGTAATGGCTGCTGTGAAGCAGCCATGACTAGATTTGATGAACAATTCATCTAAATTTCACTAAACAAAATCATCTATTGTATATAATTTTATTGTTGTAAGTTCCATACAATGGTACATAACAATGACATAAAGCTCACAAAATGATAATAGACAAATAAAACCAGACAAGATCAACGGGCAGGAGATAGCATTCATATACGAATACAGTACCTGGAGAGTGGATTGTAACTAAATCACCCGTGGAGTGGAGTTATCACTCAAAGTTTTCCTTTCAAATTCTGCACATATGGACAAAAAACACAAGCAATGTTTCAGCCAATGGACCTCCGGGTTTAACCCGGAGGTCCATTGGCTGGAACTTTGCTTGTGCTTGTTATGTTTTGCAACAAATTTGCAATTATTGCTTGGGTGGAAGCTCCACTCCGCGGGTGACTTATTGATAATACACTCTCCACGTACTGTATATATGAAGAACCACACTCTATTTGATTTACAGTAGAGAAATTGGGTTACATGTGCCCAAATTATTCTTATTTCGGCGGCATGATATTTTGTGCCCTGGCAGGAATATCCGCCAGCAGAAAGATTATGATAGAGAATTTTGAGGCCATTCTCTGTTTTATTTTTAATTGCACGTTCCATAAACTGCCCTGTGGGATGGGGAGGAAATTTACATCTCCTTATGTGCAGTGACTCTGATAGATATGTGAACGTTAGAACACTTGGCGGCTCTGAACGAACGAACGAACGAATAAACGAATGAATAAATTTTTCATTTTCTAGTAACACAATTTATGACTAGCTATCTGCGTTGGAATAAGCACTGCAATTTATTTCATCAGGAAAAATAGTTTTTAATAAAATTAATATCACCGCACAATTTTTCTCCGAAAATCATAAAATTAAAATTTAATTAGTCAAATAATGTATAATATTTTGTTGATGATCACTTCGATAATTAACCGATAATAACCTTGGGTAAGATCAATAGTTGGAGAAGTGGAATTTAAATAACTCAATTTAGTTTTTATCGCGCAGTTTCAAAGCAATTTACTGTACCGACGCCTTTAAATTTACTGACGGTAATTAAACGTTCGATGTTGCTAATAAATTCTAGCTTAAGAGTCCATCATGTGGTAACTTTCACCTGTCCCTGGTATGATTTATTGCGCCTCCATATTACATGTTGCCATGCCAATATTGTAAAAGGTGAGCAAACAGCCAGCGGACTTCAAGTGAAACTGAACGCATGCCAATTACTTTATTCAAGTGGTCGTTAAAGGAAGATGTCAGTCAAACTTGCAGCGTCACTGGAGGCGAAATAATAAAGTCGTCTCATTCGCTACCCTCGACAGTAGTTAAAATAAGTTGTCTTTTGAAAATTCAAATACACGCTCCGATATCAGTTTAATCGTCCGCGACATTAACAATGGCAGCAATATATGCAATTTGAATACTTCTTTGGCTTTACAAAACATCTGGTCTCTTTCTTTCAAGGATAAGATAAAATGACTCGCAGCCGTGTCTCTGATGATGGTTTATTCGACCAATGGTGGAATAAAATTAACACAAATTTCAAGCCATAAAATTTGAGAGGAACGATTTTATCGTTCCTCTGGTGGTTATCTAAGTGGAAAAAAAACCCAGATAACCGAAAGGTTGTTCGTCTGAAACTACAAAGAGTTCGTCAAAAAATTGTGTCTTATCACCTTATTTGATAGAATAGAATAGAATAGAATATTTATTTGCGCTACCAAAATATAAGAAGTGGTATGGCATGAAAAAAAAAAATAAAAAAATAAACATATACACACATACACACAAATGTATGAAATGTTGCTTTTTCTGTGTTGATACACGAAGGCCAGTAATTCCACCCTGCTGAATACATCGTGGTGCAGTTAGCTCACATCTCAATAGTAAGTGAGTGCATGCACACACACATACACCCACAGCCACAGCAGCCTCGGCAGCAGCAGGTTACTTCACCCGATTTTCAGCCCGTACTTTCATAGCTCTCTACATATATAAAAACTTAAGGGTTCACTTATATCATCAATGTTTCTACAGAAAAGGGTTGTGAGTTTCTCTACCGAGTGTAGACAATGGAAATCGGGTCTTACGCATTCGACGGCCTTCCATAAACGATTACGTAATTCAGTATACCGAGGACAAACGAGAAGGAAATGCTTTTCGTCCTCGATCTCCTGGGTAAGACACTGATTACATAACCTCGTTTCAACTGGTATTGGCTTCGGTTTATGATGCCTACCCTTCTCAATTTCTAAATTGTGGCAGCTTAAAAGAAAACTCGTGATTACTTTCCTTTTGTCAAACGGAAGAGAGTCAAGATACAGCGCTTTAGAATAAGTGTTCTTTATGGAGAAGTAAAATCTCATCTTTCCTTGTCTCTCTGACTTTCCAACTATGTCCGAATGTTTCCAAGTTTGCAAATACATATCTTGAATTCTAGTCAGAAAAGTATCTGGAAACTGGTCAACCGTCACCAGCCTTGGATTTTCCCACACGTAACCAAAGCCGTGATTAAAGAGGGTATCACGTATTAGATCAACACTGTTGATAGCACTGTTTTAAAATGTCCCTGTGGGAAGACCAAACCCTTCAATGCTCAAACTCCCTAAGACAGCTGACGCCCCATGTACTTGCCGCAGATGCTTTCGAAATCTGTGAACTGTCATACTTTTGGGTCATCGTGAACGGGGCAAAATCCCCGGGTTGTCATTTTTCCGCGCATATAATTCAGAGATGATCCGCTATGACACCTAGCAAAATTTCCACCAATGAAGCACCGGGATTACACTGGTGTCAAAATATCTAAATTTCAGGCAGAAAAAATTTCCCATAATGCAACTAGAAATTTAACCAATTCAATCTCGTTTGACAGAGCTCATTGAGCTCTGTCAAACGAGACTGAATTGGTTAAATTTCTAGTTGCATTATGGGAAAAAACAGCTTCCTGAAATTTTGGTATTTTGACATCAGAGTGAAGGGGGTTAAGCTTGTGCCGAGCACAAATGGTCATAGGAAGTGATAGCGTTTTAAACTATGCGATTGACTACCGTGGGGTTTTTTTTCGTAACTGAAAACCGCATTCAAGCCCACCGAAACTACATCCAATGTGCGTTTTTCTAAAAAAAAAGTTCCAAACAATCAAATTTAAGTAGCCAACAATTTTTGTAGTTCTTAACATTAACTTCTGTGGGAGATCTTAACTTCTTATTGGAAAGTTTATTCTTTTTGTTATCTGAGATTAGAAGTCCATTTGTCACCCATGGCTGTCGTTTTATGAATTTATTAGTCAGTTTGTGTCTTTTTGAGGGAAAGCTCTTTCGAAAGCATCAAGTAAAATATTTAGGAAAATTCATAAGCAGTGTTGGGACAGTTGGATTCCATAACTGTGGAAAATCGCTTTGAGACAGAAGCGATTTGATGTGTTCAATAGGCCTACTTGTTTATCTTCCGGGATAGAAATGGTTTAGAACTATCAGATTTATGATTTGATAGTTCAATAGAGAAAATTCCAAAATGATCATATATATCTGTGAAGATTATTCCAGATTTGAAGTTTTGGAGGACATGATTTGAAAAGATATGGTCTATAATAGTACACTGCAAAAAATATAGGTTCTCTTTAGAACCAAAACTGGTTCTAATATTATCCCTGAGATGGAACCAATTCTGTTTAAACAGTATTTATTTCAAAGCAAATAAATTTACCAAGATTAGCATTCAATTTTAACAGAATATTACATGAACTGAAGTAGATTCAGCATTAAACGAGCTTATTGAAAGCAGTCGCTAAACATTTTGAAACAAAGGAGATATGAACAGTTGGCATATCGAACCAGTTTTGGTTCTGTACAGAACCAAAACTGGTTCGATATGCCAACTGTTCATATCTCCTTTGCTTAGTAATGATTTGAGACAACCTCGTATAAGCTCTAAACTTACGGCTGAAACCCCCTCAATTTATGTTTAATTCTGTAAATATTTAATGTTAATCTTTATAAATTTATTTGATTTGAAATAAATACTGTTTAAACAGAACTGGTTCCATCTCAGGGACAAGATTAGAACCAGTTTTGGTTCTAAAGAGAACCTATATTTTTTACAGTGTAGAAAATCGATCTGTTACTCTTGTTGATTTATTGAAAACAGATACGAATCCCCCACCCCCCCCCCCACCCCCACCCCCACCTCACCGAACATTAGCTCAATAAATAAGTCTGTTTTAGAATGAGAGCTCACTTTTAAAAGACCAATGTTGAAGTCGTCCATAGTTATCGAAGTTTTCTTTTTTCTTTGTTGTTTATATCAGTTATGACGTTAAGTTTGGATTGAAATATGTATATATATCAGGGAGAGGCCACCAAAAATTTGTAAGACATGATGTGGAGGTGGGTGGGTCCCTTGAGTGCGCCAAAAATGTGCATTTCCAACTTGTGCAATTTTTTTAATTTTTTAAAAATATATCAATATATCAGCTAATATATACCATCATTTGTGTTTGAAACCTTAAAGATGATGTTGTACATCACACTCTTAACATAAATACAACATCAGGAGACTTTATATGTGAGAATATTGGGCTTAATCTGGGAAAATTTCACACGTTAGCAGGGGGTGGGTGTCTTGGTCGAAATATAGAAAATGTGCAGACAATATTTTGGGAACAATTCAAATGAAAATTTGTTCCCGTATATATACACCTGCTCTGGCCAAGCCTGATAATGAACAGCTTGTCATTTGTAGATTGGGGCCCACAGCAGCCCATAGAGGTTTAAATTGGTGGTACCAGTTTAACCCTTTACCTTACATGAAAAGCAGACGACACTTGCCAAAAAATGATTGAATAACTATTTTTTTTTATTTTTTGTCTCAAAAACATAGGTTATGACCCTTCATTGGAACGAGCTCGACGAGCTCGTTCCAATGAGGGTCATAACCTATGTTTTTGAGACAAAAAATGGAAAAATAATAAAAATTAATTGGCGATTTTTGAGAATAGCGCTGGCCGGTTTTGGCCGTTACGTTGGGTAAAGAGTTAAGAACATTATGAAAACCCCCTAAAGACAGCTGTGCCTACTACGTTTATAAGCTTATTTTGGATTTTAATCGGAGAGTGGGGGGGGGGGGGGGGGGTGTCTGAGAACGGTAGTAGAAAATTTGCACGTAGTGGGTGGGTGGGTGTAATAAGGAGCCCAATAAAAAATAGGACGGCACGTCTTGCAAATTTTTAGTGCCCCCCCCCCCCCCCCCCCCCTTGTATATATACTGCTTTTGGAGCTATATTTGATCTGTAGATTACGCCATTTATTCTTGTGGAACGCTTAAACTTAATTGTCAACAATCATAGACTCAAATACACGGGATAGAGAAATGGGGAGATCATGACGAGCATTGAATCTAATATCAATTTTATGAACAAACCAACTCCTTCTCACTAATCTCCACAACTGGGCTTTGTATTTTTCACTAAAGGGTCGTATCCTTCTAGTATAAGACACATAGGCAGGGATTTGGAAACTGTCTGTGGGACCGATAGCATCAAATATGTCCTCAGCGTCTGCAGTACAGTCACCGTGGACTGGTTGTAACCCAGTGTTGACCACGCAAACATTTCCCATGTAATAATCATCATCATCAGCAAAATTTTAATTAGTGAAGCACCGGGTTGTACCCGGTGCTTCATTAATTGAATTTTTGATGATTATTCCTATAATTAATGTTTGGAATCTAATTTTATTGCGTCCGTGGAAATACTGCCCACCTGTGGAAAGTGACTAGTCCATGGGGGCCGTACTGTATATTCGAGAGCTGGTGGTGTAAAGGGTCCCGGTGAGCATTAAGACTTTTGACAATTTACGTGGAAAGAAGAGAAAGACTCACGCGCATCACAAAGTTCACTTCCCAGCCCATTAGAAAGAAAATAATTGTTTCCCATATTGTTAAAGCAGAAAGAAGAGACGTTGTCCTCGGGTGGTATCTCTGCTTTATTATTTAGAGGGTTTACTGAAGTCATATTCGGGCTTAGTCTGGATCTCGTCCAGGGTGATACTACCCCCATGACAAATCGACCACTAACATCACCAATGCACATACAATATAGACAGATTACTAAAGTTAATACTTCACCGTGCACAAACTCTTTTTACCCTTTGAACCCGAGCGTCCGCTTTTCCGGCCAGGAATATGATATGTCATAACGTCATTAAATAGAATGGCGGTTCAGTGAATGTGTGGGATAGACCGATCAATATTTTCCTTGGGGCTGCACGTTGAAAATATTGATTGGTCTTCCCCAAATAATGAACAAGGACTGTTCCAACTGCTGCCATTGAACTGGCATAAAAGATACCACCAGAGTTCAAAGTGTTAACGTCGATCTTTGTTGATATTATTTTTAAAGAGTAGGATTGTTGTAACTGAAGAATAACATAATACAATGCTCCATAACGAAGAAGACACATGAACAATGTGAGAGTGTATGTACAAGGATCATTATTTGACATTCAGGGATGATGGGGACTATATTGTTCTCTGGATCTGCATACTGATATTAGTAAATTCCATGTTGTGGTTCTCATCCAAGAAAGTCAATCTCCACAGCCGATTTCTATGCGTGCAGGTGTCGGAGCTCATGTTAAGCCTATGGCTATAAAATTGCTTAATCTTAAGTGACGTCAATAAAATTTATGCTGATCTATTTTAAGACTTAATCCAGGTGACCCAGTGCAGAAATGGCGTTGAGACTGAATGATGATAAAAATGAACGAAGCCACATTAGATACTACTTTTCATATCACGTTTGAGATAGATCTCAACAATACAGTGAGGGGAGAGATAAACAAAATAAAAGAAAACAACTACAAATTGGAAGTGCATTTTCATTGTCGTTTTCGAAAGGCCTTGAAATATAAAAAGTCCCGTGTTACCCAAGAAATTAGTCCAAATCCAAACATCAAGACAACACTTTTTTACCAAGAGTATGTAAGCATTACCTGGACACAGCCTTAAGAACGAAACTTCTATGATATATGTGTAATCAATGTAGCCTTAATAGAAAATGATTGGCGAAAGATTGTGTATCAGTGTTATGGCTGGTCAGTTCTCGTAACGCGTGCACGTCACTTATTACGTTGCACACAAAGTGTGAAAATCCTCGTCTGTTCAGCTGGTCTGTTGTTTGATTTGGAATCTTCAAGTCGCTTGCATACCTTGAAAAGACAATAGAGCCATGGTGTAAATTATCTTCACGCTAGGTGAAAACTCTGCAAATGTAGGATATGGAGTTGCACTACATTTGCCAATTGTTGGGCAATCATCAGCAGATTTCTTATTTAAGGTGCTATATAAGTAATAGAATTTGGTTTATTTTGAATTTCAAAATAAACAAAATTTCATTACTTATATACAGCACCTTAAAACGCCACGACAGAGCTGCTTGGGGGTAAATTTCAAAACTCCCGACTTTGTTTTCATTTCCTGTTTGTTTATATTTTCGGTCAAGTTCATCGGGTCGAAAAGCATCGACACACAATGCTGTCTAAAATCAAATAATGAGAAAGATCGCCTTCAGGGGACGTCCAACCTAACTTTGGGAAATATTTTGAAGTTTTCACTGGTTACATCGATAGTGCCATTATTGCGAGATAAAGTCGAAATTGCAGGACAACTTTTCAATTTCCTTATCCATGGATGCCATTTTCAGAAATTGATCCCTACTGTCAAGGTAATAGCTAAAAGTTGCGATTTTCTTGTTTAAAGGTGTATATATCTTTGATGATTTTTCTCCTGCGGGCTAAATGTAGAGCGTAAAGATAGGTATATGACGGACCCCGAAAACCGATTTGTCATTTAAACAGACCGGCAATAATTCAAGCGCTGCTAAATTGAGCATGAAGTCTAATGTCCATTATTGCGCATTTGTCGAACGCCACATGGGCTGTCTGATAAAGATTGAAAGAGCTAGAGAGACCAGTATTCTCTTGCAAGTCGTTATCTATGTAATTATGGCCAGTTAATACGTAATTATTGTAAGAACTGTACATCGCACATGTTCTGGACACACACCCATATTACGCATCCAGCTTGTCACCGAAACGTCAGGATATGCCAAAATGTGGGTCTTTCAAAGGAACTTTAAAGCAAATACTAAATTAAGATAGATCTAAGCGGCCAAGTTCAAGAGAAGCGATTAAACTGAGATTTAATGTTCTGGCTATGGAAATAAAAATCGGGGGATTTCTCGAAAAATTCATTCCAGTCTGAAGGTGTGTAAGACTGTGGGTCGTTGCGAGTAGATGGGAATGTACCATGATATAGGTTAGAGGAGGTGCCGTATCGGTGCCAAAGTATAGGCACGTTGTGATGTAGGGGAGCCACAGAGCTCCTATGTAGAATAGGGGCAGTAGCGGGCCAAGTCGATGGACATATTTGAGAATAGGATCTGAAACACGAAGTACGAGCTCAGCGAGCTATTTGCATTTAGGTAAACGTCATTACCTGTTTTAGAAGGCAAGCCATACGTAGGCAGAGTAGGCTTTGCCTGTATGAACATTATTCTGAGACAAGCGTAAGGGAGAGTTTAACCCCATTGGTGGCGACTGCTTGTGTGAAAAGCGTCAAGTAAAGTGACAATAAGCTAGTGGCCGTGCGACGGCAGTGGAAGAGTGACATTCCGTCACTTGTTAGAGCAAAGGCGTCCGGATAAAGTGACAATACGTTAGTGGCCGTGCGACGGCCTTGAAAGGGTGAAGAGAAGAGGCGACCAAGGAACAAATACCAGCGAAAAGGAGGAAAAACCAGCGACAACAGAGAATGTGGGCCCGCAAGTGATTCAAAAACTGTGTAGGTAGGGGGTGATTGACGTTTTGTTTTTTCATATTCATTGGATTCCATGTAAGTCACAAACTACCATATTTATTTATATGTATATGTATTATGCTTTTCCAGGAAAAGTTATTAACCCCTTCAGGATAAGCACCACAGCCATGAAAAGTGAAACGGGCGGGTTCGTCACGGTGAGACATACGTTCACGCACGGATTCAGGAGACACTCGTTCAGTTTTGGCTGATTACGCGGCGTGAATCTATTTCTTGCAGCCGCGACAAAGCCCCGGTTTCCGACACCTACGCCTCTGTTTCGTAATATTTTAACCCTTTACCTAACGTAACGGACAAAACCGGCCAGCGCTATTCTCAAAAATCGCCAATTAATTTTCAATATTTTTTTCATTTTTTGTCTGAAAAACATAGGTTATGACCCCTCGTTGGAACGAGCTCATCGAGCTCGTTCCAACGAGGGGTCATAACCTATGTTTTTGAGACAAAAAATGAAAAAAATTAGTTATTCAAGAATTATTTTTGCAAGTGTCGTCTGCTTATCAGGTTAGGTAAAGGGTTAAATTGGTTGTTATCGATACGTAAAATATTAAACTGGATAAATAGGTTTCAAAACAAAAATATATCCAAACAAACATTGATATTAATCGTCAAACGTTTCTTTGTACGAAAATATGATTTGATTGAAGGCCGAACTATATTTATCACAGCTTCCTGATTTCACTTTCCTTGTTCGTATGCTATCCAAATGATTTCAAAATAAAGAGAACAAAAAACGCTTTTAGCTGTTCATCTGCAGTGAAATTTGTGAATATAGTAACGTTAACTTTCCTTGTCACCCAATTACATTTAGTGTAAAATAGATCTACACCGATCTTATCACTTAAAACATTGTAATATGAAATTGGTGACCACGAAGACGCTTGTCAATAATTATATGTCAACAAACAAAATTCCCTCGTGACGAGATTTACCGAAATGAGACCCGAAGACTTGAGAAATTACAGATAAATGAAACCATTAACCGAAATATTCATGGTTTTGTTCACATCTCTCATTGACTGCCTATCAGATTGGATTCAATCAACAAATAAGCAATTATTGTTGTAAAATCGGCTCTTTCTAATGACGCCCACTTTTCCACAAACGTACTACAGGAGAACGATAGTTTCAATGCAAATTGTGCAAAGTAAAGCGTAGAATGAACAATCATACACTTTCAACCAAATCAGTTGGATCTGTTAACCATTTACCTAACGAATCGCCCGCATCCGCCCGCGTATTATGCAAATTCAGTAGTTGAAAAAATATTATTTTTCAAAAACTTTCAACAAAAACATATCATGTGACCCCTCGTTGGAACGAGCTCGTCGAGCTCGTTCCAACGAGGGGTCACATGATATGGTTTTGTTGAAATTTTTGGAAAAATTTGAAAAAATTATATTTAAAATAATAAATTTTGATATCGTCTGCGTTGGGTAAAGGGTTAATATTGAATGTTGTTCCAATCCTTGTTTTCTTATTACACTTTATTTGGGTATTTTAATGGCAGTTTCCAAACACCAGAAATGGCCCACAAGTAATGATGCCAAATAAATCAATCAATCAGAAAAGCCATTTTTTCTCACTAGTTTATCAATGAAATCACTTTTGTCAATTTGCCAAGAATGCTAAACCACTTTGATTTATGAGGTATAATTCCTACCTACAAAGTGTTCCAATTACACACTTTTAATTTTTCATTCATGAAGTCACTTGTGCTTCCATATCTGTTGCTATGAACTGTATGGGGTTGACCCCTGCTGAACTTTCTTCATCAAAACAAACAACAAAACAAAATGGCAGCATGTGGGATTGTAGATACCATGGGTTGGAATTAGTTTTACTTTTCATTCTTTTCATGAGTGATAAAAGAATTTCTCGGAGTCTGTACTAGAAGGATTGTAAAATACAGCCATTCAGTTATTTTAAGATAGTTTATTGTGAACATTTTATTCTCTTACTTATGCCATAGTAGACTTTCAGTTAGAGCTGTAGGTTAACCGAAACCGAACCGAGGTTTTTATTTTTAAAAAAAAAACCGAAACCGAAACCGTCGACATCCCGTAATCTAAGGTTTTTCGATTTTTATTAAATACTCTGAGTCTCTTGCTGCAGAAATTCACAGAATGTAGCCATCCCAGGGTAGTGAGAGTACCCAGACACTGCCAATGGCAGTGTCTGGGTACTCTCACTACTCTGTGAATTTAGTTGTGTTTGCAGCTTTCCTCAAGTTGCGTGTAGGTGTCAGACCTCGAAAAATGGCCAAGCACAATAAAAGTTCTGTATATTTAGGTAATTATTATATTGGCCTTCCTGATTCTTCATGTATTATAGCTTATTTCGGGCATTCATTGAGTTTCACTCCATTTCACTACCATTCAGTTATGACTCCGGACATAAGAATGAGTTTTATTGAATTTTACTTGAACAAACTGAAAACCGAACCGAACCGAGGTTTTTCTCCACCTGAAAAACCCAAACCGAAACCGAACAAGAAATTTAAAAACCTACAGCTCTACTTTCAGTTAGGTTGGACGTCCCCTTAATGTATCACGGAACTAAATATTTTCCCATAGGCGACCATTATAACGTTCAGGCAGAACAAAATATGAACGCATCACTTTAATTTTGGCATTCAAATATCTTTGTCAAGTACAGCCCTTCAGACAACTTTTTCTGACCCCAAAACAGGGGGTCATGCAACAAATAAGAGAGAAAAATTGACAGCAAGGGAAGTACCGGTCACGTGCACATATTTTTCAGGGAATTCCCTACAAAAACACACAAAATGTAAATTCTATTTTGTTTGGTCCAAAAGTCATCAAATCACTCTCTTTTTTATGTGGAATATTCATCAGTAATGCAAGATGTCAATAGAATGCTTCAAACAATTATTGAAACAATTTATTTTCCCAAGGCTGTTTATTTTTAGAGATTACATCACTTCCGACATTTCAAGGCGGGTATTTCAAATTAAAATATTTTAGTTCAGTGATACCTTAATACTACACACTGTTGTTATATGGTGACTGTACAGTTGCCATATTATTTACAAGGTATAATGACACTTGTTTGAATTTCTTAGAATTACGCGATTATTTTTTTGGATGAAAATTCACGGTGATATGCGCATGTCCGTCGGCCATGGAACCCATCTTCAATAAAAAAAAAATTGAGACGATGTTGTCCTTTCCCTAAATACAGTCTTGTCGCTGCATTGTAAAGCATTTTGAATGCCTAGCTTTGTTCTGGAATATCAGAAGCACATTAGACCACAAGTTGTTCTCCGGAAATATTATTTTATTATCAGTTCTGGTACGAATGCGATAGCAGACTTCCAGGAACCAGAAAGAATACTTACTGGTATTTACTGGTAGGGTTAGTGAATGTTCATTTACCTACACAATTATCTTAAAGGCGTTCCGGTGATACATGGCGAATTATCACAGAAACTCAACCGCCTTGAAAAGTTAGGCATAATACAAAACGTTACAGAGCCCACAGACTGGGTAAATTCAATGGTGGTGGTTAGAAAACCAAATAATTCACCCCATATTTGTATTGACCCAAAGAATCTAAATGCTTGTATTTAGAGAGAGCATTATTGTTTTCCCAAGAAATATGATATAACAGAAATGGCTAATGCTTGCATGTTTAGTAAACTACATGCCTCACAAGCGTTCTGGCAGATAAAGTTGGATGAAGAAAATGTTAAACTGACATATTTTAACATCCCCTTTGATACAGTACGTGGAGAGTGCATTATCACTGTATCACCCGCAGAGTGGAGATTCCACCCGAGCAATAATTTCATATTTGTTGCAAAGCATAACCAGCACCAGCAAAGTTTCAACCAATGGACCTCCGGGTTAAACCCGGAGGTCCATTGGCTGAAACATTGCTTGTGTTTTCTGTCGATATATATAAAATTTGAAAGTTGTAGCTTGGGTGATAACTCCACTCTGCGGGTGATTTAGTTACAATCCACTCTCCACGTACTGTAGATTCGCTTTTAACGCCTACACTATGGAACTTGTACTAGTCCTAAGGTTTACTATTTGAAGGCCTAAAATGAGTTAAAGTGTACATTGTTGGTGTAGCTATATGGAGTGACACAAATGCAGACCTTGACAAAAATTTAACTCATGCCATGGAAAGAGTTAACAAATTTTGTGTGAAATACAACTTAAGACAAATGCTGCTTTTCGGCACATGGAATAGACTTTCTTTGGGAAACTTTAACTGCAAAGGGGGTCAAGTCCAAATAAGAATAAAGTCGAGGTCATACAGAAACGCCCCGCTCTGCGTGATAAAAATGAGTTACAGAGATGCCTTGGTCTCATATATTTTGTAGGGAAATTTATTCCTAATCTATTTGCCAGAACTTGTGAAATAGGAAAACTTCTTTTGAACAAAACTGTATTTTAGTGGACTAATAAACGTGAGAGAGAATGGGTTGATCTGAAACAGGCTTTAACTTCAGAACCTGTATAAGCTTATTTTGACCCAGTTAAGTTGACAAAAATATCAAGAGATCAGGGGCGGCGGAAGCCCGATAAAACTGGATGGGCACAAATTTGCAATGTTACCACGGTTCGATCCAGGGTGAGAAAGGTTACAATCGTATATCGGTAAATGTACTTTGACTCGCTATAGTCTCTCGTTTAGATGAATATTCCGCTGTGTAGTCACTACCCTGTCCGCTTCTTCTACTTCAACCATCTTCCAACCCGAAGGCCAGCCTTCGGGTTGGAAGATAGTTGCAGTAGAAGAAACGGTCCGAACCGATCGAAAGTGGAATTCTTTGGCTAAATACTGTTTGCATTTGCAAATAATGTTACAGGAATGCCTGTATATTGACACGTTTGCATGCGCCCATTTTAACTCATTGTGTAACTGCGAAACATATCTGTGGAAAAAAGTGGAGGGACACGTGCCCCCTATGCCCCCCTGGCTCCGCCGCCTCTGCAACAGATAGCAGTAAAGATGGGTTATGTGCTGTATTGCTTCAGAAGAGCGTTGGTTCATGGCATCCTGTAGCATATGCAGCACGTTCACTCACAGAAGCAGAACAAAAATAAGTAAAAATAGACAAGTAATGTTTAGGCAGCCTTTAGTTGTGAAAAATTTCATAGTTACATTTATGATCTTCAAAATGTTGCACTGGAAACTGATCACAAACCATACTGGCCATATCAAAGAAATCTTTCAATATGTCTCCCAGAATTCAGACGTTAATACTAAAACCTTCCTGATTCTTCGTGTATTATAGCTTATTTCGGGCATTCATTGAGTTTCACTCAATTTCACTACCATTCAGTTATGACTCCGGACATAAGAATGAGTTTTATTGAATTTTGCTTGGCCTCATGAACAAACCGAAAACCGAACCGAACCGAGGTTTTTCTCCACCTGAAAAACCAAAACCGAAACCGAACAAGAAATTAAAAAACCTACAGCTCTAGTCAAGATGTAAAACTGAATGTGTAGACTCCGTTTCTGAGAATGAAATTGAAATACATGTGAATGATATTATCACAAACTTACCCGTTTCAGTTCAGCATTTACAAAGGTTAAGAGAAAAAACTCTTAAAGACTGTGTTACAACGGGTTTAGTGTTCAACCGATTACCAAAAATGGTCGCTGACCGATTACCGGTTATTTGAGCTCACAATCGGTGAATCGGCCGATTCTGATGCCGATTCCGGTAATACCGTGCACTACTATACAAGTCGACGGTAGAAAGAACTACATTAAACTGAGCATTTTTCACAATTTTAAACTTCGTTGACTGGGGTCGCCGTAAAATTACCAGTTGCGCCCACCTGGGCGGTAAACGTGGCTCTCAGAGCCACGTTTACCGCCCAAGTGAGTGCGACTGGTAATTTTACTGCTACATGAGTCAGTAGAGTTTAACCTTCACTTTTCCGGTGTGAACAGGCGATTGCCGCAAGTACGCTCAGTTGTAAGCTTTACGTGTCGTTGAACTTGTGTATCCCGTAAAGGGGCGTCTAGAGAGATTAAGAATACACATTGTGGTTGTTTCTCAACTGTATCATTGACATCATTTTACATTAACAATTGCAGAAGATAATAATACGGTTAATGAAACATCACAAATGCTTGGCAACAGTCGGTTGAACCGATGTTCCAGGAGCCGTTGCCGTTGTCATCCGATTGCCCACAATCAGCCGATTGCGGTGGCCGGTTCCAATCATCGATTGAACACTAAACAGGTTATTTCATATGTCAATAATGGGTGGCCAAAAGGTGCCATGAAGCAATTTGTTGTTTATATGGATGAACTTTCTATTGCTAATTGCCTACTCTTAAAAGGTTCTCGGATAGTAATACCTACCCCTATGAGAAGAAAAATGCTCAAAAGAATTCATACTGGTAATTTAGGTATTGATTGAGAAATGTAAACGTTTGGGCCGAGCTGAAATATTTTGACCTGATATGAATCAAGAAATTACGAACATGATAAAGAATTGTTTAGTCTGCCTACGTTTTCAGTATTCACAGTGTAAGCAAGGTCTCAGTTGACAAGTCTTTATTGCGACCTTAGGAGAAAGTAGGAGCAGATTTTTTTCATTTGAAGGGGAAGAATTACTTAATAATGATTGACTACTTTAGCAATTACCCAGAGATAGCATTGTAAAATGCCAGTTGTTCATCAGTTTCTGTAATACAGCACATGAAATCCATATTTGCTAAGCATGGAATACCCAGAATTGTCAGGTCGGATAATGGCCTACAATTCTCATGGGCAGAGCTTAAATAGTTTAGTACTTTTTATGACTTTGAACATACAACCTAAAGCTCTTATCATGCAGAAGGTAATGGTAAAGCAGAGGCTTGGGTTAAAGAATGGAAGGTCTACCGAAGAAGGCAATATGTTACAATGAAGACCCCTATTGTACTTATTGTATTATAGAACAGCCCCATTAACACATGGGATCCGACACGGGGACACCCTGGCTGTTGAAAGTGTCGTTAAACTCCAATAAATAAATAAATCACATGGGAAATCCACAGCAGAGTTACTGATGGGTCGAAAGGTACGAAATACACTCCCACAGTTAATGGTCAATGGCGACAAACAACTTCACGAGAAACAAAAGGACGTAAAAAGTCGTCAGAAATTTTACTATGACAGAGGAAGTAAGCCACTATCACCCTTGATAGAAGGAGATATCGTGAGACTTCAGTTGGGTGAACGTATGTGGAATACAAAAGCAAAGGTTTTGCACACAGCTACCGATACATCATACCATGCAAGTGCTCACTGAACATGGCAAATCGCTTTGACGTGATCGCAGAGATTTGCTAAAGACAGGTGCGCAATTTAGAAGGTTGGAGCTCGCAGAGCTGCCAAATGAAATGACTGGAATACAGACACGGGGTGAGCTTGATCATCATTCTGTGCCATATTCAAGTCCTTCCAAGCATGGACAAAATCAAACACCCATTCATAAACCGGTATCAGAAAGGTTCACCAGAACACCCACTCAGTAACGTTCCGAACAGTATTAACCCTTTTCAACACGCAAGGCATAATTTCGTCCCATTTTTGTCTTATTATAAGAGGTTTATACACGGGGCATTCATGATAAAATAATAACTGCAGACTGCAGTTATCATTTTACCCCCCTGTTTCTTGATATTGGACTTACCCATGTCACTGTAAGTGTGCACAAAGGTGATACTATTTCAGGAAACGGGCTAAGAAGATGGTCCACTAGGACACGAAAACCAGCCCAAAGACTTAACCTTTAATTATATTCGTTCACATTTAATTGTCCATCACTTTTGTAAAACAAGGGAGGTGTAATGATATGTACAGGTAACGAATAAGGTGTCATGTTACTCTTGGCGTTCCATACATGCTGATCAATTGTATAGACAATTACGTCATTCCTTCCTAGAGAGTACCACTGTATTGAACCACGTGTTCTTTCTTGTCAATAAAAATTCGTAATGGCTGGATGTACTTCTCTATTGTTATTCACATAATCCCCAAACTATTACAGACTGCATTTGGGGGAGGACAGCACTGTCTGCAAGTTTTACTGAAGATGGGTCCATGGCCGACGGACATGCGCATATCACGCGATACCACGAATTTCCACCAAAAAACAATCGCGTTATTCTAAGAAATTCAAATAGGTGTCATGATACCTTGCAAGTAATATGGCAACTGTGCATTCTTCAAATAATAATAGTGTGTTGTATTAAGGCGATCTTTCTCGTTATTTGATTTTAGACGACATTGTATATCGATACTTTTTCGGTCCCCATGACCTTGACCGAAAGGTAAACAAACAGACAACGAAAACAAAGCCGAGCGCTTTGGAATTTACCCCCACGCAGCTCTGACGCTACGTTTCGCAGAATTTGATTTCCAATATCATTTTATTACCAGTTCTGGTACAAATATGGTAGCAGACTTCCAGGAACCATTGGTGCCTGCTTTCAACTCTGTGAGTTGATTGCATATATTTTTCATGTTCTTTTCATCGCAACATTAAATTTGATGTATACTACTCAAAGTTTGGGGAGCGCGGTGGCTCAGTAGGTAGAGGTGCAGGCTGCAAGCCGAGAGGTCCTCGGTTCGAATCCCACCTGCGGCAACCGCGTTGGGTCCTTGGGCAAGATACTTCATCTCCATTGCCCGCGTGGGGGCACGATGACGCCGTGTACTAAGGCGTACTGCACGTCGATGGTACGCATGTCTTCAACCAATCTCACCCTGCCTGTGCTGCAGTGCGGAGTTACGATGTTGGGGAGCTGGCAGCTGCTCGTCGTTGCTCGGTGGTTCTCTCCGGGTACTCCGGCTTCCTCCACCCGTAAAACTGTCACGGTCATGATTAGCCATTGTGAATAAATAAACACCAATAAATAATAAATAATACTCAAAGTTTGCTTAGCACCAAGTATATCCAACTACCTCTTCTACGTTTTAGTTGAAATATTGTTATGAAAAGTGTATATATTTTTTATTTAATTATATCTTTAATGATTTAAGCACAGAAATTAAGATTTTGTTTGTGTTTGACATTATTTTTTAGCTTTTGAATACGATAACCATGGAAAATGGATATTATTGGTAAAAGAGGAAAATTTTCAAATTTGCCAAAACGTTGACGGAGCGAACTGATATGGGTATCGAGTATGAGACCCGTTGCTGTTAATTACAGTTTGACAACACCTTCTTATGCTCCCAATCAGGTTCCTGATGGTCCTTTGTTGGATGTTGTTCCATTCTTGGACCATCATGGCAGCAAGCTCCTGGGCACTTCTTGGCTTGACTCATTACAGACATGTTCGATTGGATTGAGGTCAGGGGATATTGCTGGCCAGTCCATACGCTCAATACGCTCCCCTGTTGGTACTCCTGGACAGCATATGCAACATGAGGACGGTGATTATCGTCCAACAGAATAAATCTATCACCCACTGCACCTGCATACAATCTGACATGGGCATCCAGGATCTCATCAATATACCGCTGTGCAGTCAGTGTACCACGGCCATGGACACAGAGCTCTGTACGTCCATCCCAGCTGATGCCGCCCCAGACCATTATTGACCCTCCACCACAGCGGTCATGTCCAGCAATGTTGGCTGCATGGAATCGCTTTCCTGGACTTCTCCATACCCTAGACTGCCTATCTGTGTAGTCTATGCACTACCTTGACTCTTCTGTAAAAAGGACAGGTCGCCAATCTTCTCTGGTACATACAACATGGTGCATGGCCCATTCATATCGTGTCTGGTGGTGGTTCTGGGACAGCGGAATGCGAATACATGATCTTCTCGATCGGAGACCACCTTCGTGCAACCTTGCCCGGATAGTCGAAACATTTACCCCGGATGCATTCTGAAGGTCACTGCGAAGCTGGGTTGCTGTGTCAAAGCGGTTCCTACGGGCCTGAATGATCCAAAACCGGTCTTCAGCTGCAGATGTTGCCCTGTCTCTGCCACCACAATGCCGTCTTACTGGTGTGCCATACTGCTGAAATCTTGGTCAGGCTCTGGTGATCAGCATATGGTGCACACCAAGGGCTTCACCAACCTGACGATGAGTAACCCCTTGCTCCACCATCCCAACAGCCCGCCACATTTCTGCTTCACACAAATGTCTTCTTACATTTGCATTCGCCATATTCAATCATTAAATGACAAGGGTTTGTATTAAAATGAAGATTGAATACCCTACACATGTCATGTACATGTAGACGGTACACGAAAAAAATCAAGGGGTACATGCTTTCCATGACTACCACGAAAAGTCTGCCTGCCAAGAGAGCTAATGTAAACACTGAGGACCATCTCAACGCATTCCTCAATCATATCCACCAAACACATCGCAAATATGTCACAAGCAAATTTCACAATTATGTGTCAAATATGTGGTGCTTAGCAAACTTTGAGTAGTATATAATTTGTGGGTACTCCGACACGAGATGACCCTGGCGGTCGAAAGTGTCGTTAAATTCCAATGAATAAATAATTTGTGTATATTTAATTTGAATTTATGGAATATCAGAGTTAAGAATTTCAAAGCAAATAAATTTCCATTACTTATATAGTACCTTAAGGTGCTATATAATTAATGGGATAAACATTTAAGACTGTTATCTCATTTTTTGCATAAAGGCTAGGGCAAAGGCTTGCAATTATATATAGATTCTAATCAACAACGTTTTATAACATTTATTGAAAATAAAAACAGGCAAAATCCCATAAATTCTAAACAATCACAGCATAACATTAACAACATTATTGAAAAAATAATTGAGTGACGAACCTGGGAAGGGCATTGTCTGCCCCATCTCGTCCCAGTGGTCCGAAGGCAGTGAGGACAGCTGCTCCTCTGCCCCCTGCGTCCGGCGTCCCTGCCAACAAGTATCTCTACAGTAAGATTAACTGTAATTGTTCTACGGTGTAAATAGAGCTAAACTACAAAATAATCTCAAGCAATTATATATGATAAGATTAGATTATTATTATCCCTGGTGGGGGTGGGGATGGGGGGTGAAACTGGGAAATCTACCCCGAGGGCAAGATATTTGGGCCAGACAAGAGGCTTGCCGAGTGTCTGGACCAAATATCATGTCCCCAGGGTGAAATTTCCCCATCTCACACTCACACCCACCCCCACCAGGGATAATTTTACACCCTACAAAACAACCCCACTCTGACGTCATCAAAAGTAATCTAGGGGCGCGTGCAGCTATATCAAACAATTTGGTTGTCCATTTCTGAATACACTGATTTGCTTACCGGTAAGAGCACACAAAAGTTCTCTATATACCACAGGTATATACCAGGAAATTAAATCCCAACGCCGACAAGACAGGGGTTAAAGATTTGGAGCGAAATGAACATTGACACATTCCGATGAGGTCAATCGGACGCGTGCATCAATCGATCGGTGGATACGTAGTGATAGGAATTAAGTTAAGAAATTGATCAAACTGTACGCAATATACTGTTATTATTAACATCAATTACAAAAAAAACAACAGCAATACTTTGAACACCGACGAAACTGAAAAAAATAATCACGTGGGTCATGTGAGATGGATATCTATCGCACATGGTCTTCTCACTTAAGACACGCATATCTCGCATAGGAAGTGAGGGGAGAATATTATAATCTCTGATGGGTACGGGTGTGAGATGGGAAAATCTCACCCGAGGGCAAGATATTTGGGCCAGACACGAGGCTTGCCGAGTGTCTGGACCAAATATCTTGTCCCGAGGGTGAGATTTTCCCGCCCCACACCCGTACCCATCAGGGATTATTTTTCTCCCCCACCATACAGCGGTTACGTTAGCCAGAGGTAATCGGCGGTCACGTGCTGATATAATCAACTCATTTGGTATTCGTTGTTTTGAAAAACTAATGACACCATCGGAAAGAGGATGCAAAAGTTATGTATATACCAAAGGTATATACCACGAAATCAATTAGGAACGGTGGCATCTTGGGGTTTAAAGAGTTTTAGAGCAGCAAACTTTGAACACACGGCATCCTGATGACGTCAATATGACTTAGTTGGTAGCCAAATACTATGCATCGCGTCATAATAACGTTATAAATGTATAACGTCACGTGGGTGGGGTGGGATACATCTGTCTCTCCCTGCTATCTCACCCTGGACAGACGTATGTTACACATGCAGTGGGGGGAGAAATTTATTGTCTCATTATCAACCGAGAGAAATGACAAAACATGAATTTACATGAACAGATAACAATAAATGGCTACATGTACAAAACAAAATGGCATACACGGTTACAAACAGAGATAATTGACGCTCAGGAACGGGGAATGAATTAAGCGGCATCGCATCGCATTTTGCCTGTTCTATGTTTAGAGATGCCCAGTGTCGGGAAGACCAGCAAAAAACGATAGCAATTAATCACAAATGAAAGGTGCTCATACTTCAGCTCCTTCCTTCATACGTGCTTGAAATATTTCTATGCTTGAACGGTACTTGATTTTTTTTTAAAACTATTTGATTTCAATTTACCCCTTTATCCAACGCATGCATAACAAAATTTGTTATATCAATTCATTTTTCCCCCAACTTTTTCAAAACATTTCAACAAAACCATATTATGTAGTCCATCATTGGAACGAGCTCATTGAGGTCGTTCTAAAAAGGGGTCACATGATTTGTTTTGCTGAATTCTTTTGAAAAACATTTTTTTCAACTGACCAGTTTTGCAAAATAGGTGCGGGGATACGGTCGACTTGTGAGGTAAACTGTTATGCCATATGTGCACGAGGTCCAATAGATCTAACAAGTTTAAGAGTTTATTGACTACTTTCTCTGGACTGAAAATTGCTATACGATCATTAGAAAATGTTATTAGTTGTGTCTACTTTCTGTTGGGCTATTTGCTATACGAAACATTTTTAACTCTGAGAAGCCGGGAGTCGAGTTTTCTTGCCTGTGATGTAATACGGCAGGTAATCTGGCAGTGACGGTTCGGCTATCTTTGGGCTGGGAGAGAATTAAACACTGAGCAGGTGCTTATAGTTAAGTGTCGTCTGTTTCGACCCGTAATGTAATAAATGCCCATAATGTAATACCTACCCATAATGTAATACAAAAACTACCCATAATGTAATACGAACCCATAATGTATCCCACACTACCCCCCCCCCCCCCCCCCCCCCGCCACTATCCAGTCTTGGTGCACCCAAATCCCACGGCACCCACTCCACCCTTTGCCCCTGCAACTTTGGCCAGAATTGCTTGCACTTATTAACAGTATAGGAACCTGCTACCCGCATTGCTTTTATGCAAGTGAACAGCCGGTCGAATATGATGATTGCAGTTATAAATGACCATCCTGGAATCAAAATTATTGAATGTCTGGTAAGGTAGACCTATATGATTGTGGCAGGGCAGTAGAGGCTATCGAGGAAGTCGTTTGCGTGGGTGGTACAAATGGAAGAGGGATAATGCCTGTCACTCATAGCAGAGTATACCCGCCCCAGGTCCCGGATTACTCTCTATCGTAATCCCAACACACCCACACATGTTGGCTGTGTACGGCATAGGGGCCATTGGCAGCATTGATGAAGGCGCAGGATGTGTCATAAGTAGCCGAACGCACTGCTGGAGTAAAGAGAAAAAACAAAAATCAAGCTTAGAATTTTATTACATTACGGGCCTGGAAAAGTGTAATTTGTATCTAATTTTTTAAAATTTGTATTACATTATGGGTACCTAACATTTATTACACGTTATTACATTTATTACATTATGGGTCGTTTTTTATTACATTATGGGTTCGTATTACATTATGGGTCGTTTTTGTATTACATTATGGGTAGGTATTACATTATGGGCATTTATTACATTACGGGTCGAAACAGTCGTCTGCCTGAATAGGCAGACGACACTTGACTAGAAGCACCTGCTTTACTGTAAGTTTTTCGCTGTGTATCATGTTCAATAAATTTATTCTGATTCCCCGGCTTCTAAGAGTTAAAGTGTGGGGGGGGGGGGGGGCGCGGTGGCGTCGGGGTAACCGGTTCTCGTCAGATCAGCGAAGTTAAGCAACGTCGAGCGCGGTTAGTAGTTGGATGGGTGACCATTTCAGCGACTGATTCGCGCTCCCGCGTTGTGTCCTTGGGCAAAGCACTTAACCCCGATTGCCTACACGGGGGCACGATGACGCTGTGTACTAAGGCGAACTGCACGTCGATGGTGAGCATGTCTTCAACCAATCTAACCCTGCCCGTGCCGCGGTACAGAGTTCAGAGTTAAGATGTTGGAGAGCTGATAGCTGCTCGTTGATGTTCGGTGGTTCTCTCCGGGTCCTCCGGCTTCCTCCAACCGTAAAACTGTCACGGTCACGATTAGCCATTGTGCATAAGTATGTGACCTTAAACACCAATAAATAAATAAATAAATAAATATCTAAGAGTTAAAGTAAATTATTCTCTGGTCAGGAATACATCCACCATAACAAACTTTATTAATCTTAACTACCCTCTTCTTAAATATTATTTTTTAATAATAGTGACTCAGCACTTTTGAGGCAGAAAAAGTATTAAATGTACATAATAGGAACGCTGTCAATCATTCAAACGCTAACTATCACTGGGCCTTGTTCTGCATGACAGATGGGAGCGCGGTGGCTCATTGGTTACGGGATTGGTCTTCATACCGAAAAGTCCATGATTCGATCCCCGCCAGGGGCAACTGGGTTGTGTCCTTGGGTAAAGCACTTAATCCCGATTGTCCACGTGGAGGCACGGTGGCGCTGCGTACTGAGGCGTACTGCACGTCGATGGTGCACTTGTCTTCCACCAATGCTAACCCTGCTTCTGTGGAGTTAGTACGTTTGAGAGTCTGCTCGCCGTTGCTGGGGGCTCGGTGGCGTTGCGGTAACCGGTTCTCGTCAGGTCACCGAAGTTAAGCAACGTCGAGCCCGGTTAGTCCTCGGATGGGTGACCGTCTGAGCGATCGATTCGGACTCCCACTTAGTGTCCTTGGGAAATGCACTTAATCCCGATTGTCTACATGGGGGCACGATGACGCCGTGTACTAAGGCGTACTGCACGTCGATGGTGCGCATGTCTTCAACCAAACTAACCCCGCGTGTGCTGCAGTGCGGAGTTACGATGTTGGGGAGCTGGCAGCTGCTCGTCGTTGCTCGGTGGTTCTCTCCGGGTACTCCGGCTTCCTCCACCCGAAAAACTGTCACGGTCATGATTAACCATTGTGCATAATTATGTGACCTTAAACACCAATAACTGAATAAATAATGCTCGCCGTTGCTAGGTGGTTCTTTGCTAGGTGGTTCTCTCTGGGTACTCCGGCTTCCTCCACCCGTAAAGCTGTCCGACACGAGGTGACCAGGGCTGTCGAAAGTGTCGTTAAATTCCAATAAATAAATAGATACATCAGGGCAGATTAGCCATTACAAAATAATTATAGCAGTTCAGGTGGGCACCCCGATCTTAATATAATGCTTTTCGTCGTAAAACATATATTTCTTGTTGTACGCAATTAATAATCATGCTTTATTTGCACAGGGTGAGGAAAGGTATAACAATAAAAACATAATTATGAACGCCACTCTAAATTGAAAAGAAAACTATGTAGGACGTGTGAAGGTAAATGTTGACAGACTTCATTTAGAGGGAAATCCTTTCCAACAAACAAAGGTATACAGAGCGTTGGCTTCGATCTTTTTCTTGGTACAGTAGAATACTCCTAATTGAATATCCATTTTGCCAGTGAAAATTATTCAATTAACAGGAGTATACAATTAACAGGGATTTGGTCAGTTTCCTGTGTTCTGGAGGTAAACTGAGCATTTATTCTATTATATCTTTTTTGACAGAGCTCATAGAGCTCTGTCAAACAAGATGTAATAGAATAAATGCCTGTATTGGATGTAGTGAGGCCAAAAAGGTTGATAAATAAGGGGAATTTGGTGCATGTCACATTAATGTTTTCGACATATTGCAAAAATTTATATACAATTAACAGGAGTTTACTCTACAACCCATATGCAATTAACAGATCAAATTTGTACTGAAGGTATGGTAAATGTTTTTTTGTTTGAAAATTATATTCAATTAACAGGGATATACAATTAAGAGATATCCAATTAAGTGGGCTCCACTGTATTTGTTTTAAAAGTCCCTTTCTCCTGTTCAATCAAACGTTCGAATTGTTAATTTTGGAGAAACTGTTGTCATTCTCCTTGCTGATTGGGAAGGGGGGGGGGGGGGATGGGAACCTGGAATGCAAAAATCATTTTTAACAAGTGCGATGTGTGGAAAAAAGAGGCACGTCCCGGAAAGACGGGTTAATATGTTTAGCTGTGCATATAGCATGTCATTGGTTTGGTTAAAGCAGATAATATTTCTACTGAAAGACGAGACGCGATTCAATACAATTCAAGAGTTTCAGCTTTTGCGTCCATAAGAAAATGAGTTGTCGTTCTTGGCCTCACTACTGCCGGTTGGTGTTTGCGTTGTTATAAACATTACGACTCCATTCCATGGCTCATTTTCGAATTTGTTCTTGGGATTAACATCCCGGTACCCCCTCCATCAACCCACCTCAGACGGGGTGGTTTGATGGAGGGAGGTCCTGGGGTGTTCCCCATAGGAAAATTGTGCACGACAATCAACATTGGTTCCCTGTGGGAACCCCGAAAGTGAAGCTTTGCTTATTTACTGTTGCAAACGAGCTCTGTTTTATAGGTTAACTGGTAGTGTGCTGGAAGCCCACATTTGGGCTTTATTTTGAAATGCAGGTACTTCAGCTTAAAGGCTTCGTTTTTGGAGGATGAGCTTCATATTACCTTTGAAGTTAAATAATTTTGTCTATTAGGATTTGCCTTGTTACAATTCACGAGAGAGTGCCCATTGGCACTCTCCCATGAATTGTAACATGGCAAAGACACATGAACAAATTTTGATGACCAAAAATAATTCAGCACTCTACCAGTTAAATAGGACCCAGTATCCAATGCCTGGAGTGGAAGTCCTGTAAAATGAGCAAAATGGGTATAAAAGATTGGCTGGACTTGACTATATATCCATGTAGTGGTCATGATTAGCCACTGTGCGGGAATATGTGACCTTAGCCACCGATGAATGCATAAATAATCAACATTGGATTGTGCATTGTGCATCGCACAAAGCGACGGCATGATCGTCGACAACTCTGCCGTTGAAATCAAGTTATGACGCTCAGTTATGCAGCAGCAGTCCTGTTCGATTATTATGAGCGCAGTTTTTGATAACGCGATTCAGTGACCTAAGGCTGAAACGGTTGGCTCATTTTAACAACCGACTAAGCGAGAGCTATAACTGGATAATATCCGGTTAACCGTAGCCATTATTTCACCGAATCTGGGATCAAAACTATAGGAATTGGAAAGCAGTATTCTCAGAAACAAATCCGTAGTGTGTATACAAACGAACGTTGTCGAGTACTCGACAACGTTCGTGTGTATACATACTACGGAATAGTTTCTGCCGTTACTCAGAATTCACGGAAATTGCCGATCATTAACGAAGCCTTGAACGCCAAAGTCGATTATTTCTCAATATTTTCAGCGCTGCTTCGAGGTGTAATCTTTGCCAAAGGAGAAGCGGCAGATTTATTACGTTTTAACCGTGGAATGACGATCACTATCGATATTTCGGATAATCGGTTGACGTTTTTTTAATCGGTTAGGCAGGTAACCGGTTTCAAACCGGTTATCCGGTTAACCATTTCAGTACTATTGCTCACGTGGGGGCACAGTGGCATTGCATGTGAACTAAGATGTACTCCACGTCGATGGTGCACTTGCCTTCAATTTATGCTGATGACAGTCAAACTTTTCGTGACAGTCATGGGTTCATGATGTGTTCATGTACTGTCTACATGTACATGACATGGGTAGGATATTCAATCTTCATTTCAACACAAACCCTTGTGATTTAATGATTGAATATGGCGAATGCAAATGTAAGAAGACATTTGTCTGAAGCAGAAATGTGGCGGGCTGTAGGGATAGTGGAGCAAGGGGCTACCCATCGTCAGGTTGGTGAAGCCCTTGGTGTGCACCATACAGTGACCACCAGGGACTGGGCAAGATTTCAGCAGTATGGCACACCAGTAAGACGGCATAGTGGTGGCAGAGACAGGGCAACATCTACAGCTGAAGGCCGGTTTTTGTTCATTCAGGCCCGTAGGAACCGCTTTGCCACCGCAACCCAGCTTCGCAGTGACCTTCAGAATGCATCTGGGGTATATGTTTCGATGCAGACTATCCGGGTAAGGTTGCACGAAGGTGGTCTCCGATCGAGAGGACCGTGTATTCGCATTCCGATGTCCCAGAACCATCGCCAGGCACGATATGAATGGGCATGGGCCACGTTGGATGGACCAGAGAAGATTGGCGACCTGTCCTTTTTACAGATGAGTCAAGGTACTGCCTAGACCACACAGATAGGCGTTCTATGGTATGGAGAAGACCAGGAGAGCGATTCATGCAGGTAACATTGCTGAGCATGACCACTATGGTGGAGGGTCAATCATGGTCTGGGGCGACATCAGCAGGGATGGGCGTACAGAGCTATGTGTCCTTGAACGTGGTACATTGACTACACAGCGGTATATTGACGAGATCCTTGATGTCCACGTCAGATTGTATACAGGTGCAGTGGGTGATAGATTCCTTCTGATGGACGATAATGTCAGTCTTCATGTTGCCCATGCTGTCGGGGAGTACCGACAGAGGGAGGGGATTGAGCGTATGGACTGGCCAGCAAGATCCCCTGACCTCAATCCAATCGAACATGACTGGAATGAGTTGCAGCTTGCTATTTCAACCCGTTCAGTCCAGCCAAGAACTGTCCAGGAGCTTGGTGTCATGCTGGTCCAAGAACAGAACAACATCCCACAAAAGGCCACCAGGAACCTGATTGGGAGCATGAGAAGGCGCTGTCAAGCTGTAATTAACAGTAATGGGTCTCATACTCGATACTGAAGCCATACCAGTTCGCTCCGTCACTTTTTGGCAAATTGAAAAAATTCCCCTTTTACCAATAATATCCATTTTCCATGGTTATAGTATTTAAAAGCTAAAAAATAATGTCAAACACAAATAAAATCTTAATTTCTGTACTTAAATCATTAAAGATATAATTAAATAGAAAATATATACACTTTTCATTACAATAGTTCAACTAAAACGTAAAACAGGTAGCTGGATATAATTGGTGCTTAGCAAACTTTGAGTAGTATATTTGACCTAATCCAATCCAAGTTCCTCAAACTAATACTCGGAGCGACGAAATTCACAAGTACCCTGACAATCCGAGGAGAATTTCCTCTGAGCATCCACGTAATCAGACAGGTTATAAAATTCTGAATGCGACTGTTGAACTTGTTAGATTGTTCAATAGCACACCATTGTCTTATGGACGCAATGCACTCGAAATCGAACTGGACCATGGAGGTGAAAAATGTCCTCCATAGTTTACAGTACGTGGAGATTGGATTGTAACTAAATCACCCGCGGAGTGGAGTTTTCACCCAAACTATACTTTCAAATTCTGTACATATCGACAAAAAACACGAGCAATGTTTCAACCAATGGACCTCCGGGTTTAACCCGGAGGTCCATTGGCTAAAACTTTGCTTGTGCTTGTTATCCTTTGCAACAAATTTGCTATTATTGCTTGGGTGAAATCTCTACTCTGCGGGTGATTTAGTGACAATACACTCTCCACGTACTGTAGGTTTCGACCGTGTCTGGATTACGAGAAGTACCTTGGACTCAAATAAACTAATTTGCGCACTCCACAAGAAGCTAAAAGAGATATACACGATTTGATGGAAATGTAAAATCTCAGAATCTCCCAAACTGAACTTTTTACTCCACTATCAAACAGCCTTTCGAGTTTGAAAACTATTTGAATCCCAATTCGGATAAGGCAGTCAAAAACAGCTTTTTACGACCGCGCATCAGTGCTCATCGTCTGGGCATAGAAGCGGGGGGGGTCTGGGCATAGAAGCGGGGGGGGGGGGGGATATAAAAGTCCCCCGAACCTGAGACAGGACAGGCGGGCCCTACTTGTTCCATGGGAGTAGAGGATGAAATTCATTTCTTCCTGTACTGTCCACTATATCGCAACGAGCGAGGATGCATTATAACCCAACTAGAACCTGTACTTCATGAGTCTTTCCAGCTGAAAGAACTGAAATCATTACTGACTCCTGTGGGGATGTTTGACAGCGATATTACTCCGTTGATGATGCTGTTTATACACATGCTGCCTATCAGCGGGGTGTGCATGGTGTTGCCGATTCTCCATAGCTGCCATTGCTATATATACCATACTCAGTCCTCAAAGTTAGTTTTTAAAAAAAGTACAAGAAAAATTGCGAATGCATGTGCTTGTCCTCATCATGTGCATGTACGCATGACCGAGCGCATGCACGATTTTTCAATGTTTGACTGTAACTGTTATTTTTGTCTTTTACTACTTGTCTGTCACTTTTATCTGTTTAACTATTCAGGTACGAGTGTTATGAAACTACCGACAATAAAGATTATTATTATTATTATTATTATTATTATTATTATCAGAAACTTGAAGAACCACTCCCAGGAATTTCTTTTTTATGATCGTAAATTCTGAATCGCATGTTCAAAATGAATAGAAATAAAGCTAGTTGGTGGATGCGAGGAGGGGAGAGCGTTGGCACCACATGATTATGCTGGCCACCAGACAATGCATTGTCGATATCTACAAATATCTTATGTGCAATGGGATCAAAAGGGAACCTTAAATCTTCCAGTAATGAGTATTATCCTCCAGGAGATGGCAGGCAGACAACCAATCTGTATACATTCTTTTTTGTATTTCTTATCTTTCAAAATAAACAAGTGTACCATGGTATAATTATGTACACTTTCCACTGGTCAGCAATATTTCCACGGACGCACTAATATTAGATTCCAAACACTAATTACCGAAGTTAAGCAACGTCGAGCCCGGCTAGTCCTCGGATGGGTGACCGTCTGAACGATCGATTCGAACTCCCTCGCTGTGTCCTTGGGCAAGGCACTTAACCCCCATTGTCCACATGGGGGCACGATGACGCCGTGTGCTAAGACGTACTGCACGTCGATGGGGCGCATGTCTTCAACCAATCTAACCCTGCCTGTGCTGCAGTCCGGAGTTGCCATGTTGGGGAGCTGGCAGCTGCTCGTCGTTGCTCGGTGGTTCTCTCCGGGTACTCCGGCTTCCTCCAGCCGTAAAACTGTCACGGTCATGATTAGCCATTGTGCATAAATATGTGACCTTAAACACCAATAAATAAATAAATAACACTAATTGTAGTAATAATCATCAAAAATTTAATTAATGAAGCACTGGGTACAACCCAGTGCTTCATTAATTAAAATTTTGATGATAATTTTTTTTACCAGGTGAACGCATGCGTGGACATCACTGCCCATGCGTGGATTACGACCAGTCCTCGGCGACTGTACTGTATATTAACACAACTGGAACTATATGCACTAATAAAAAAATCTACGACTGTGGTATGTCGTCATTTCTAATGGCAATATCATAAAAAATTCGGTGAAATCAGCTCTTGACTGAAAAACATTTCTCGTGTTGCTTCAAAGAAAATGAATGTTTGTGATAATTTTAGATTCGGAAGTCTGTAATATTTCAGTAGATAGGAAAAAGCGAACCTACTGAAATATTCCAGACGAGTAAATCTAAACATCGGCAATGAACTATTTGACTGGTGGTCTACGAGCTTCGATGCGACAGTCAGTGTAGCTAGATTCTTGGCCATTTATCATCTTGAAGAGGAGGAGTTTCTGGTCTTTTCGTCCCTCGGAATATGGCTGTTATTTCAGTTCCTTCAGAATGATGGTAACGCTACGTTCTCAAAGGTAATTGTTTTTCACAAATCTTGCTGCCCAGCGTTGTATTCCTGAATGAAACGGAATAAAGTGTTATATAAACACTAGGAGTCGTGTTGTTCACGTCCAAATTAAATAATGTAAGAAACACATTTCTGACGGGTTGTCATAATTTTTTTTTTTTTTTTTTTTTTGTGGGGGGGGGGGGGGGGGGGGGGTGGATAGGGGTGAGGCTCCATTTTCAAAATCACCCCTCGTTCCTTGACGGATGGTTTCGACTCGCGTTAACTAACGAGTCACCGTGCCCAGATATTTTTTTCTGTTTTACTGTATGTAAAATCTGCAACACAACATTCCGTTGGTTCTTGAAAGTGTCATGAAAAGCAGACGACACTTGCAAAAAAAATTGTCGAATAACAAATGTTTTTCATTTTTTGACTCAAAAACATAGGTTATGACCCCTCATTGGAAGGATCTCGACGAGCTCGTTCCAATGAGGGGAGGGGTCATAACCTATGTTTTTGAGACAAAAATGAAAAAATAATGAAAATTAATTGGCGATTTTTGAGAATAGCGCTGGTCGGTTTTGGCCGTTACGTTGGGTAAAGGGTTAAATCCAAATAAATAAAGAAATATATAATAAAATATTGTGTGTGATCTGTTCGACGAGGGTTAATCGTTGATTTAAAAGAGCTTGAAGTTAAACTGTTCAATTTATACATCTCAGTTTATTTACCAAGCATTGTTGAATGCATGTTCGGTGTTCTCACATAGATATAATAAATGAGAGAGAGAGTGAGAGAGAGAGAGAGAGAGAGAGAAAGAGAGAGAGAGAGACTGATGTTTAGACCAAATCTGGAGGTGTGTGGTTCACCATCCGGAAGACGCAAAAACTGCAGCGATAACCTAACCTAAATTCGCAACACAACTGCGATGAATATTTTATTTGGTTGGTGTGTAGACAGCGCAATTTCTCCTATCGCGTACCCCGCACTAAAGCATGATATTGCATTCATTCTTTTGAGGAGCATGAGGCGACATGGAGTTGTATTGAAATCGTTTGTCTCAAATTCTCCAATATTTTGTTTCAAAAGCAATATATCAGTTACAAATGACAACTTGAATACCAGGTCAACAGATCAAATCTTGCGTACGTCAATCACATCAACTACTAATCAGATTATATAGAAACCACGCCCAGAATTGTATATTTATTTTGATTGGCCGTATCTTTGAGTTCCCCATGGAATTTTTGACAAGCCTGGGAGAAAGATTGCTTCTGTCAACCTGCCAGAGTTTTAATGCATCATTCATGCACATGAAACTGGGGAATGTATCAACAAAGACGCGACCTTGAACCTTGTGCGTGCCGTATCGAGGTTACAAACGAAGAGGCATCAAAGGGTATTTTCATTGTATGGTCGCTTTCCCCAGGTCGTATGTTTACTGTTAATACCGAGACGAATTAATGAGTTCGATCGCTGGAACTGGCGTTTTTGAAAGTTTACAGCTGAAGTGGAATTAACCGATAGTCGATTACGATTGTTAGGAAATCAGTAACATATACGTGCATGGAATATGTGCCGCTGAGTGCTCTGTACTCAGAAACATACGCAATTCGCTTGTTCCTTATAGATTATTGGGGAAATATAACAGTTCAGCACAATTCTTGAGATGCCTGATTGCATGTTCTTTCTCTTCTGTCAAACCTTTGTTCGGTAACATATATGCCTAGTTTTGTTAACCATTTCACTACGGACGGTGTGTGCAATCAATATTGATATTTTCCGTAATTATGTAGTGAGGGAAGGGCGCGCGTCAGACATAGCCGCACGTTGAGCGCCCTGAACGGGCGTCAACGCCCAGCAAATGCGTCACCGCACAGGATATCGTCGCCTGAGTGCTAGAATGTCCTATGTCCCATAGGGGACATAGGACATTCTAGCACTCAGACATCAACAACACGTTGATGAGAGAAAAAAAGCAACGGGCAGATTTAGAAGCCCGCCTGATATCTTCAATTTAGTGGAGAATGACCAAATCAAATTTGCGTTATGTTTCGTTTTTAACGCCACCGCTCACATTTTCTACCATATGAATTCATGGCGTCAATTTTTTATTTTTATAACCCTTTACCCAACGAATCGTTCTCATCCGCCCGCGTAATATGCAAATTCAGCAGTTGAAAAAATATTATTTTTCAAAACATTTCAACAAAACCATATCATGTGACCCCTCGTTGGAACGAGCTCATCGAGCTCGTTCCAACGAAGGGTCACATCAAATGGTTTTGTTGACATTTTTTTGAAAAATTAAAAAAAATAATATTTAAAATAATAAATTTTGATATCGTCTGCGTTGGGTAAAGGGTTAAATAAGTGCGTGCGAGAATGGTGTGCGAATTCGTAGTTATTAGGTGCGTATGTTTGTGAGTTGGAATTTAAACGTGAGAGTGATCGTGTGAAGATTAGCGAGCATGTGTGTGTGTGTGTGATAGCGAGTGTGTGTGTTTTTTGTGTGTTGATGTATGTGTGTGTATGGGGGAGGGGGGGGGAGGGGTGATGGTGAGATATGCAGAGTTTTGCTATGAGTTGTTGTATTTATCTTTTATTTTCATTGTATATATGTGTATCGAATAGCGTGCAAGTATATTTTCCATGTAATTATGTTTGTTAAATAAATAAATAAATAAATAAATAAATAAATAAATAAATAAACTCAGACAAAAGTGGAGGAATTGCGTAACCTTTTTTATGTGGAGCAAAATAAGCAGGCTTACGGACAACCGTTACTTATTTCCAGTTCATTATTCAACATTCGTTATCAACCGACAAAATCGGTTGAAAACGCATGTCGAAAAAGGAACTGGGATTAAGTAACGATTGTCGCGACCCCAGCAGGCTTAGGGCCACAACTTGGGCTGAGTACTGTCGGGCAATGGTACTCTGTCTGGTAACTTCCCAATGAAACATTTTTTTTACTAATATTAAAAGTGCGTGTGATACTCCACTAGAGCTATAGGTTAACCAAAACCAAACCGAGATTTTTAGTTTTTTTTAAAAAACCGAAACCGTCGACATCCCTTAATCTAAGGTTTTTCGTTTTTTATTAAATACTCTCTTGCTGCAGAAATTCACAGAATGTAGCCATCCCAGAGTAGTGAAAGTACCCAGACACTGCCAATGGCAATGTCTGGGTACTCTCACTACTCTGGGAAGGCTACATTCTGTGAATTTCCGACATTTCAGTTTAGTTGTGTTTGCAGCTTTCCTCAAGTTGCGTGTAGGTGTCAGACCTCGAAAAATGGCCAAGCACAATAAAAGTTCTGTATATTTAGGTAATTATTATATTGGCCTTCCTGATTCTTCATGTATTATAGCTTATTTCGGGCATTCATTGAGTTTCACTCAATTTCACTACCATTCAGTTATGACTCCGGACATAAGAATGAGTTTTATTGAATTTTACTTGGCCTCATGAACAAACCGAAAACCAAACCGAACCGAGGGTTTTCTCCACCTGAAAAACCAAAACCGAAACCGAACAAGAAATTTAAAAACCTTCAGATCTATACTCCACCCCAAATGGATTTATACCCTCGACTCCGTGCAGTTTCCCAACAAACCAAGTAGAAGTACGGAGACTTGGCGCACAAAGGCGTCTGGAACTTTAATGATATATTTGCCTTTAACAAATACCTCGCCTATGTCCGTTTAGTACTTTAGGAGACCCGCCAATTCCTTACTTTGGCTAGGTGGTTCTCTCCCACTAATGGGCATGGCACTTTATCCCGATTGCCCATGTGGGGGCACGGTGTCGATATGTGCTAAGGCGTACTGTATGTTGATTGTTGATACACACTTGTCTTCAACCTATACGAACCCTGCTTGTATGGAGTTTGTACATTGGGGAGTCGGGCAGTTGCTTGCCGTTGCTCTGTGGTTCTCTCCGGGTACTCTGGCTTCTTCAAGCCGTAAAACTGTCCGACACGAGGTGACTCTGGCTATCGAAACTGTCGTTAAACCCCAATAAATAAATAAATAACTGTCCTACTAATGTGGTTTTCGCCAACTGCATTGCAATTCCCGACGTGATGTCACTCTTAACTGCTGTACAAAGTTGCTGAGCTCATCAAAACTTTAGTAACAAAATATTAAGAAACGTAACCCATTATAATATGCTGGCCAGAGTTTCCGGGTGCCTGTGAGAGGACGCGATAACCAGGTTGTAAACCTAGAGGGCGGGAGTGAATTGGAAAAGGGTGACTACTTCTTTTGAACTGAAATCAAATTCGCTCTATCTTTTTTCATACAAATTCACTCAGTTCGTACCAGGATCCTAGAAAATGGCAAATCTTTTGAACTGAAATCAAATTCGCTCTATCTTTTTTCATACAAATTCACTCAGTTCGTACCAGGATCCTAGAAAATGGCGAAATTTGCAGTTTGCAGGATATTTTCCGAACAGGAATACCAAAATCGCCGATGTCCGTCATGTCCCAGATTACGCATTCTCATACTCTCCCGCTCGCCACTTCGAGACTCTGACAATAGGTTCGATACGACGAGCTATGGGCTATCAGTGGGGTGGGTCTCCGCGCAGCGCAATTTACCTTGGGATCCGAACGTTCATACAACAAACATTCACAAAAAAACATACTTGTTATGGCGTGGTCACCAGGTATAAATTAAATTCGATTCGCACTTACAAATGAATACTAGATATATGTGAAGCCAGTGTATTTCAGGGTGAGTGCTAATTTGGGCTTTATGGACTATCGATGAGCGTTGATCACCAGGGACGTCGGAAGCACCTAAGGGCAGGGGGAGGGGACAAACCTCGGGAAATGGGCATTCATTTGCTCTAGCAGCCCCCGCCATGACATTCCAAAGCATGCATGTCTTGAGGGCCGAAGGCCCAAGATGGGGGAGTTTGAGATTAGGTGTCCCCTCCCACGGGAAGGGGGCTTCTCCACACAAACTTCCTCAACACCCCCTTTGAATTTTGAAAGCTCCCAGAACGGATTTGGGGTGTATTTTAACTTTACTTCGAGAATAAATCATTGAAAAAAATGAGTGATGAACCTGGGAAGGGCATTTTCTGCCCCGTATCTCTCGCCCCCGTAGGCCGAAGGCAGGGAGGGCATCTGCTCTCTCTACGCCGTGCTACCAGCTTTCCTGTTGGGCACCCACGACTTCCGCAGGAAAAAACTAGGGAGTGCACGAGAGGGATGTACTCTTACGCTGGTGGGGGCCCATCCCAGGAAATGTTTTGACATTTCAAGCCCTTGAGAGTGAATCTGTGGCTTCCGAATTCGTATTTGGGGGTATTTAAATGAGTAAATTTTGTTGATTGAAATAAAATACAGCTGGTTTTCTACGGTATTTCTATGGTACCTTAACCCGTGTGTACCTACTCCAAACTTGGACCAAAAGGTGGCAATATAATTTTTGGGTGTGGTACGACCCGAGGACGTACCACACCCAGAAATTAAATTATGGCCTTTGCGTCAAAGTTGAGATTAAGGCGCAATATAATTAAGGGAAATTTGTTTACGTTGAAATTGCCACCTCCGATATTCCATAAATTCAAATTAAATAGTCACAAATTATACATCAAAACGAAGATTGTGATGTATTGAACACGCAAATATATGTAGGCAACTCACAGAGTTGACGATATGCACAAATAGATCCTGGAAGTCGTACTCGTACCAGAACTGATAATAAAATATTTTGGGAGAACAACTCGTGGCCAAATGTGCTTCAGGTATCCAATAAAAAAGCAAGACATTCAAAATACTTTACGATGCCGCGACAGGACTGCATTTGTGGAACGGCTCACACTGTCTGCATTTTTTTTATTGAAGAAGGTGTCCATGGTCGACGAACATGCGTATGTGACATGATGCCACGAATTCTCTTCGAAAAACAATCGCGTAATCATAAGAAATTCAAGCAGGTGTCATGATTAATAGCTTGCAAGTAATGTGACAAGTGTGCAGTCTCCACATAATAATGGTGTGAAGGCGATCTGTCTCATTATTTTATTTTAGACGACATTGTATTTCGACCCTTTTTTTGGCCCCGACGATCTTGACCGAATGTAAACAAACAGAAAATAAAACAAAGCTGAGCGTCACGCAGCTCTGTCATTGTAATTTGTATTTGGAAGAATTTTGATTTTCTAGCTTCGTTTTTGGATACCTGAAGCACATTTGTCCACGAGTTGTTCTCCTGAAATATTATTGTATTATCAGTTCTGGTACGAATACGATCGCAGACTTCCAGGAACCATTGGTGCCTGCTGTGGACTCCGTGAGTTGATTGCATATATATATATGTGCTTCGTGAATCGTGTTCTACACATCATAACCTTCATTTTGATGCATAATTTGTGTATATTTAGGCCTAGGCCTAATTTATGTTTATGGAATATAAGACTTGAGAATTTCAAAGTAAACCAATTTTACTTGCTTACATTGCACCTTAATATTTACCATGAGCAGACCTTTTTAAGTTGTGGGTGTCACATAACCCGTATTACCCCCCCCCCCCGCCCCACACACACACACACACTAGAACTGTAGGTTTTTAAATTTCTTGTTCGGTTTCGGTTTTTCAGGTGGAGTAAAACCTCGCTCGGTTCGGTTCGGTTTGTTCATGAGGCCAAATAAAATTCAATAAAACTCGTTCTTATGTCCGGAGTCATAACTGAATGGCAGTGAAACTCAATGAATGCCCGAAATAAGCTATAATACATGAAGGATCAGGAAGGCCAATATAATAATTACCTAAATATACAGAACTTTTATTGTGCTTGGCTATTTTTCGAGGTCTGACACCTACACGCAACTTGAGGAAAGCTGCAAACACAACTAAACTGAAAGGTCGGAAATGCACAGAATGTAGCCTTCCCAGAGTAGTGAGAGTACCCAGACACTGCCATTGGCAGTGTCGTACTCTCACTACTCTGGAATGGCTACATTCTATGAATTTCTGCAGCAAGAGAGTATTTAATAAAAAACGAAAAACTTTAGATAACGGGATGTCGACGGTTTCGGTTTCGGTTTTTTAAAAACAACTAAAAACCTTGGTTCGGTTTCGGATAACCTACAGCTCTACCACCCCCCCCCCCCCCCCCGCCACACAGCCACACACACACGCACAGGCGGACTGGGCCAAGAAGAGGTGCCGGAAAATGTACCAAGGGAGTCCGGACCAGGGCAAAATTTTGATATTTCGAACTGAAAGAACACTGCTTCCTTACATCTGAGCGATCGATGGCAGTCAACAGCGAGGGCATTTTGATGGAATTTCTCTATCCCCTTTGTCGCTCATTTGGTAAAAGTGGTTGCACCAAAGGGGGTCCGGACTAATCGGGACGACCATAGTTAGTCCAGTAGAAGAAAATTTTAATTTTTCGAAGCGAAAGAACGCTGTTTCCTTGTTTCTGACCGATTAATGTCAGACTAGACTGCTGGTAAATCGAAATGCACTCAATGTGGACTGCCATTCACAAAGATGGCATTTCGATAAGCCGACAGTCTATGCAGCCAGATTCATTTCGCCCTTTAGGTCATTTTCACGAAATTTCATGCAACAAAAGTGTTCGGCTGCATCAATTTTGGTGGCCCTGGAGAACACTTAATAGGGGGGAGGGGGGGGGGGGCACCGGGATATTTCCCGGTGGACCACACGACCAGTCCGCTTCTTCCGTCCCCTGACTGCATCCTGCTGAGAACAAAGCAACATTCCCATTTGCGTTTGCGGAGAGAAGTGGTGCGAATAATACTCAAGTCCAAGCTTCATCCCCGAGAGTATTTATTTATTTATTTATTTGGGTTTAACGACACTTTAACAGCCAAGGTCACATCGTGTCGGTGACAGTTTTTCGGGGGGGGGGGAGAAAGCCGGAGTGCCTGGAGAGAACCACCGAGCGACGACAAGCAGCTGCCAGCTCCCCAACATCGTAATTCCGCACTGCAGCACAGACAGGGTTAGATTGGTTGAAGACATGCGCACCATCGACGTCCAGTACGCCTTAGTACACGGCGTCATCGTTCCCCCCCCCCCCCCACCCCCATGTGGACAATGGGGGTTAAGGGCCTTGCCCAAGGACATAACGCGGGAGTCCGAATCGATCGCTCAGACGGTCACCCATCCAAGGGGTGATCTGACGAGAACCGGTTACCGCAACGCGATCCCGCCCCACCCCCCTCCCCCACCCCACCCCGCCGAGAGTATGAAGTGGAAGTAAGCATTCATTCACTGTATTTACATTTTTTCGCACCTGTCATTGAAGAGCGAAAAAGAGTGAAAGTAAACAAAAAACGAGAAAGAACTTAAGACAAAAATAATATAAAAAGGAAAACCAAAATAGAAGTTAAACCAATCTGCGTTTATTTTGTTCACTATCAAGAATGAAAACCCAAAGAGAAAGAAAAAATCGTTGTCGAATTTAAAAAGCGTTTCACCCCCCGCGTACCCCTCGTTTGACATTAATTATGTGGAAATGCAAGCATGTCAGTTGAGGCGATCATTAAACGCACGACTCCGAACATTACAACTTCTCGTAAACCAGATTACAGTGTTCGGCGGCTGAGTAAATTAAACTTGTCGATAATCTCCGTCAATGTAAACCGTCTTATCATGTACAGCTGCGTCCAAAGTCAATAGTTTATTATTGTGCGTTCTGGTTTTCGGTATTCTTTGCACACGAACACATCGCAGTAAAGTATATCGCCACATGACCTTTGCCAAATATGATACTTTTGGAAGTTCCATTACGGTAATTTTCGAAACGAGCAATTTTTAATATCGAGTTCAAGATCAATCACATTTACTCATTCGCGTCCCATGATGTTCTTGAGCAATACAGTACGAAGAAAGAGCACAGTGTGAAAACAAGGTCTGAGGAACACAATAGGGTTTCCTTGGTGTTGAGTTTCAGAAAATTTCAAATTCTTCACACAAAACGCTGCAAAACGGAGAATAAAATATACACGGAGACGCACACTGTATATAGTTATCGATATATTTTATTTATCGACGACAATTGACAAAACATTACATTATTTTTATTCACTAATTAATTATAGTAAATAATAATAAATAAATAAATAAATAAATAAATAAATAAATAATACATGATTTAAAAATATTGAAGTGAACAAAACTTGATATTTTTATATAAATTTGTTACCACTTCATTGATGTGCCATCGCTCCAAGGGCCAATACTACAAAACTTTTACAATTGTATTTTCTAGAATTGTATTTTCTACTTATTAATATAACTGACTAAGATGAATCGTCAGCATTTTAAAGGATGTGGCAATTTGCCAACTGGCAAATTGCAACATCTTTGAAAATGCTAATGGTTAATTTCAACCCATTTAAAGTCGTAACTAGAAAATACAATTCAAGAAAATACAATTGTAAAAGTTTTATTGTACTGGGTCCAGATGTAACAACATTTCATCATAACTTGGAATATATGATATAACTTTGCAATGCATAAGAATAAAAATATATAGTAAAGACTATTCATCTTTCACTTCGTTTATTTTTCCATTAAAAGTTTCTTCACATATGTATAAATTTGTGCATAAGCAAATTACGCACGATGACAAGACGAAATACTAAACAAAACTGCAGCAAGGATGATCAGCAGCCGAGCGAGGACACCCACAACCCACCCACCTCAACCCCGACCTATAGAAAAGTTGTTGGATAAGGCCACACAAAGTAGATGTTCTGTTTCTCAGGCCATTATTTCTGAAATTGCATGCGGGCGAGCGTTTTTTTTTATTTTATTTTAGTAATTTCTTCTTTGCCATCAAAAGTTCATGTTCTTGGTTCAAGTTCTTGGCCTCATAATCTACAGAAGAGCATGGGTGGTGGTGTATTTCATCCCTTGAGTGCAAGAAGGCTTTGCAATGCTAAAGCATTGCAAAGCCTCTTTCACTCAAGGGACAAATTCATCAATATTTTTAACTTGAGAAAAAATATCAGACATAAACCATTTAATTTTTATTTTTTTAAAGTTTAAATTGGTTATAAAAAGAGAGCACGCGGCAGCCAAAAGGACCATGCGGGAGGGCCTGAGAAACAGATTTTTTAATTTTTTAAGCCTAAATTGTAATTTGTCGGAAAATGTTTTATTTCAGCTTTCTGTAAAATGGAAGAAAATTTGTTAATATTTCGGCTGAAACTTCTTTTTAGACTAAATTTCTGATAACTAACCCGCCCTGGGTGACAAAACGGTAGAAATTTAATTTCCCCATCTGAATGATATAGACACATTTTATTGGTTTGTCGGAATATTTGGGGTATCCCCATGCAACACCACCGACGGCGAAAAGCTATCAGCAGTCCCGAGTCTGACAGGAATACAGTAGTAGTAAATTATTTTATTATAGTGTCACGTTTCTATACATCTTTACAGAAAAAATACATTACTTTGATACAGATGAGTAAAGTAGAATGAAACCCAGCCGTGAAGGCTTATGAGACACTTGAAAAACGATATAAATTTCTGTGTATAATATTTACATAATTTTTCAAATCATTCGCACACACAAAACCACCCAACCCCTCCTCCACCCAACACCACGACCATTCGTAAGCACAACTATGCATCTTAACTGGTAGAGTGTTGGAAGCCCCAAAATGGACTTTACGTGAGGCGGATGGGAAGTAGGAACAAAATTGTCGGATCTAATTTTAACCTGATTATCGGATTTGGATTAATATATTGTGCCTATAATTTTTAACCTGTTTGGCTAGTAATATCCGCTCCATAACTAAATCCAATCCGATATATAAATATAGAATATACCCATAGTAGCTTGGTATACCAAATGTTCACCACTCGTAGTGAAGTGGTGTTAACCGCGAGCCTTCGGCGCGCGGTTAACACCACTGCACCACGAGTATGAACATTTGGTATACCAAGCTACTTTGGGTATATTTTATTTATACCATGATCGTCAGATTATTGAGAGATAGAGGATATCTACGCTATTTTTTGTGAATATCGAGATTTATCTCATGAGTGTGGACCTTAAAGTTTTATTTTTCACGAGCGCTTGTGCGAGTGAACAATAATACTTTCAAGTCCACACGAATGAGATAATTCCCGACATTCACTAAAATAGTGTAGAGTTTCTTTTTGTTATATGCTACGTGACATTTTACTGTGCAGTATTCAGCCCAATTTCACTGCAAACGCGTACGGTTCAAAACAATAACAAAGATCAGCTCAAGGCGACGTTCAAGCCGACGTCATGCGTCGAAGCATAACGTCATTTAGGAAGTTACTGAAAAAATTCATCGTGTGGGGCCGAAAGTATTATTTTTCACTCGCGCAAGCGCTCGTGAAAAATAAAACTTTCATGTCCACACTCTTGAGATAATTCCCGGCACTGACTAAAATAGAGTAGATTTTCTTTTTTATTATATGCTATAAGACATTTCTTTACACAATATTCAGCCCAATTCGACCCCAAATGCGTACCTTTCAAAACAATAACAAAGATCAGCTGATCGCTCCTTCAAGGCGACGTGATACGGCGTAGCGTGACGTCATTTAGGAAGCCACTGAGGAATATTTCTCGATATCTATCGAGTCGATAGATATTAAGAAATATCTTTCGATAATTGGCGGTAGTTCACAGGCTAGCATATAATAAAATAAATTATATCGCATCTCTCACATCGCCGGCGCATTCTCTTCGTTCTTTTGGCTTAATTTTTATAGTAATTAAGGATAGTAATTAACATAAAAAACAAGACTATATAACCAGTAGGAGAACATACATCAACCACATGTCAACTTCCCTCCATATAGATCGTCCCAAACCTTCAACGCTTTATACTGGAAAATATCCATTCATGATCAGTTTTTCTTTCATGCTCGCCCTCGATATGTAGCTAATGACACTCCTGCCGAGTACCCGAACCTGTTCCTCCTTCAACACGAGTAGACATGTGGAAATTAGTCATTTACAGTCACTGAGGGTCGAAAGGGGCTTGTTCCTCATACTGTCCCTGCGCGCCTTCGGCCCGTTAAACCATTCCATTCGAAGTTTTCATAACATCAACCACATGTCAACTTCCCTCCATATAGATCGTCCCAAACCTTCAACGCTTTATACTGGAAAATATCCATTCATGATCAGTTTTTCTTTCATGCTCGGCCGCGATATGTAGCTAATGACACTCCGCTCTAAACAAGTTTGACGAACCCTATCGAGCTAACGACCATCAGACATGCTTGGAAAGCTCCGACATGAGAATTGCTTTGAAACCTTATTGCAAACGTAATTTGCATGTTGTTAGGTTGCGAATTAATTCAAATAGGTACCTTCTTTTCCTTTGGAAGGATGTAATAAACTTGAAAAGGAGCCGCGAGGGACATACGAGTGCGACGAAAGTATAACAGTAACGTTTGGTACCATGCTTTGTGTAATAAATGCATTTTATTACATGCTTTCTGCACTTTAAATTAGTTGGGTAAAAAATCAACAGAAATCGACTGGGTTGAGTGAATATGAACCCAATTGGGTTCATATTCACTCAACCCAGTCGATTTGGATTGATTTTTAACCCAACTGATTTTAGAGTGTGAATAAACCATATAATTAGGTAAAAACAGCGAAAAACAAAGAAAAATCGTATCGTCACGTGTGAAAAATATATGTTTATTATCTTTACCTTTGAAGAATTCCCTCTACATACAGAATTTCTTGGTTTAAATTATTTATTAATTTTATTAAAATATACTTAATACTGATTTGTGAAATTGTCTAATTTATTTTTTGTGTTAAATGAGAAAGAATTATTTTATTTACTTATAAATTACGTATATTTTATCAGTTGATTGACATTAAAGTTAGTGAGATGAGTTTAGAGGCGTAGATATGGGAGGTCAGATGCGTCGACGCTCCCGTCAGAATATTTGTTAGGACTAGTCTCGGTAGATACAGATGAGAATGGAATGGATGGAACGAAATGTCGGAAGCCAGTTAGAATCTTGCGTTTTTTAGGCATACACTGTTTGAAACAAAATTCCGGTTAGGTGAACAATGCTCTCCACTTGATTAATCCGAGGGTCAGGACCGCGAACAAATTCACGGAAATTGGCGACGCAATGCGTCGCTAATTTCCGTTGGAATATTAATACTCTCGTCCTATCACTAGAAAACCTATTTAAACCATTTGATAAGTGCAACATTCTAAGTAAAAGGCCATGGTAAGGCCTAAACAAGTTAAAAATCTGTTTTTCAGGCCCTCCTGCATGGTCCATTTGATTGCCACATCCTCTCTTTTTATAACCAATGCAAACTTAAAAAAATAAAAAAATAAATGATTTATGTCTGATATATTTCCCAAGTTAATAAAATTGATAAATTTGTCCCTTGAGTGTAAGAAGGCTTTGCAATGCTTTAGCATTGCAAAGCCTTCTTGCATTCGAGGGACGAAATACACCACGACCCATGCTATTCTGTAGATGATGAGGCCTAAAACACAAAACAAACTAAGAACATGAACTTCTGACGGCAAAGAAATAATTAAACAAATAAAAAATAAAATAAAAAACCGGCCGCCCACATGCAGTTTTACAAAAAAGTAACATGAGAAACAGAAGATCTACTTTGTGGGACCAATGAACAAGGATAAGTAAAACATATATAATAAAAAAAATACACTCGTTGGGTGGATATTGAATTTTGTTTCACTCCTGGAGATTCATGCATGAAAATGTACGTTCGATATAATCCCATAATTTCAACGACAGGGATCTTTTTGTGAAAGTCTCTCACAGCTTCAAGCCTCTTTTCTTTCTCCCCGTGAGAAATATTCTTTATATACATGTGTTTACTGTTTTTAAATTTAGAATTAATTTTATTGCTCGTACATACGAAACACATCTTTTGCGAACAATAAAAAACACTGTTTCAGCATATAAAAATAATTCATTATGACAAGAATATGACTTTGTGTGTGAGTAACATGCCAAGGTCCACAGCGGGGAGTGACATTTATACGTCAAAATTAAATGTATTCTTTTCAGCTCCATTAAAAGTCAGATCATTTTAGAATCTCTCCCCGTTTTTTTTTTCCAACTCATTCACTTTCTTATGACATGTTCTGTATTCTTAACATTTTTCCACAATCCTGTTTGATTCACTTTCTTATGACATGTTCTGTATTCTTAACATTTTTCCACAATCCTGTATTCTTAACATTTTTCCACAATCCTGTTTGATGAAAACCCGATTTATAAACCTATATCGTGTCCATTTGTGCACGCCGCGTTTGCGAAGTCATACGGGGGCCAGATTAGACTTTTGCAAGGTATTGGCATTTCAGAAGCTGGTTGTTGGGCCTGTTGAGCGGAGAATTTCAGAGGAGCCGGTAGGCCTTAGGCTAGTTGGCTATCCGTGAACGGCACAGGCAAGATTATCGATATAACAAACAACAGACTAACTAGAGGGATAGAGCTGTAGGTTAACCGAAACCGAACCAAGGTTTTTAGTTTTTTTTTAAAAACCGAAACCGTCGACATCCCTTAATCTAAGGTTTTTCGTTTTTTATTAAATACTCTCTTGCTGCAGAAATTCACAGAATGTAGCCATCCCAGAGTAGTGAGAGTACCCAGACACTGCCAGTGGCAGTGTCTGGGTACTCTCACTACTCTGGGAAGGCTACATTCTTTGAATTTCCTACATTTCAGTTTAGTTGTGTTCTCAGCTTTCCTCAAGTTGCGTGTAGGTGTCAGACCTCGAAAAATGGCCAAGCACAATAAAAGTTCTGTATATTTAGGTAATTATTATATTCGCCTTCCTGATTCTTCATGTATTATAGCTCATTTCGGGCATTCATTGAGTTTCACTCAATTTCACTACCATTCAGTTATGACTCTGGACATAAGAATGAGTTTTATTGAATTTTACTTTGCCTCATGAACAAACCGAAAACCGAACCGAACCGAGGTTTTACTCCACCTGAAAAACCAAAACCTAAACCGAACAAGAAATTTAAAAACCTACAGCTCTATAGAGGGATCAGTAATAACATAATCCCACAGCCCCTTTATTACTTTTGCTCCCCACAAATACTAATAAAATCCCTTCATTTGCAATAGAAAATATTAAATAGGATACTGTCAAGATTACAGTTTAAGAGTGTTAATTATGTCCAAAAAGGTTCTAATTAAACCCTAGTTTTTACTGCATTTATAAACTTTAAACATAGCCAAAATCGCATATTGTTAGAGATAATAGATCAAAGACCGAACAAAATCTATTTTCTCTAGTTTTAAAAAGGTACGCAGACAGGGTGACAAAGTCTTAAAGTCTATATTTGGTAATTACGGGGATACAGTTTGCTGGAAACTGCTCGGTTCAAGGTCGGTTTTTCCTGTGGACGACGCTGACGTTGACCACTCTGAACTATATTTATATATAAAATATACCCATAGTGACTTGGTGTACCAAATGTTCACCACGAGCAGTGAAGTGGTGTTAACCGCGGGCCATTGGCGCGCGGTTATCACCACTTCACCACGGGTGGTGAACATTTGGCACACCAATTTACTTTGGGTATATTTTATTTATACCATGATTGTCAGATTAATAAGAGTTTAAGTGTTAAATAATTCAATATTCACACGTGCGAAACTGTTTGCAATTTTATCGCCGAAACGAAATAGAAAACGAAACGCGAAAATAATTACGGGGCCTTTTTAATTTTAATAACAGACTATTTCGAGTTATGGATGCTTTATCAACACGAGATTACGTATGTTTGTTAATTTTTCGTATCTTTTGAGGGAAACGTATTTAAAAAATGCAATAAATAACTGCGGGTTTCATTTCACTCTTCACGAGGCGACGAGTGATATATTTAGACAAGTTTGCAGTCAAGGCGAGGACACGAAAGATCAACTTGGATGTAGTTCCACAGACACGAGGAGGTGAGGGGAAAATTTGGAAAAACAGTGAAAAGGAGGAGTGCCTGATGTTTAATTTGGGCGTGGTGGAGACCCTGGAACACTTTCTTCTAGAATGCCCAAAATACCAGTCTAAAAGAATAAGATTCACTGGGAGTATAATGGGGAAGTGGGATGGGAGAATGAAGGACATGTGGTTAGGGGAGACTCAAAGGAGAGGGTTAATATGCTAATCGGAGAGATTGGCAAGAAGGGGGGCAAGGGATGTCATCAAGCAGTTCGTCTCCGAGTGTTGAGAGGAGAGAAGAAGCGCGGGAATAGGGAGGCAGTTTGGGAGTACAGGGGTAACCAAGGCCTTCTCACCCGAGAACCGCGTCAAATCTGCAGCCGGAGAAAGTGTTATTATTATTATGAAGGTGTAAATTTTAACCATTGAAATCCCATTGCTGCAGTGTTCACCACGGTTGGAGTGTGTAAAACAAAAATTTATGTCATAGGTTTTTTATATATAGTAGAATAGGTAATCATGGTATAAATTATTCCCATATCAACTGCTGACTCGATAATGTTGAAAATGTTTCGTTTTAATAAAAATAAACCAATAGCCGACTTTCGTAATGTTTTGGTACTTCGAAATAAAATATTCACAAAAATTGTAGAACTCATAGAGTCGTTTCCTTCCAGCTTGCAGATCACTTTACTTGAGCTGTAGGTTTTTAAATTTCTTGTTCGGTTTCGGTTTGGGTTTTTCAGGTGGAGAAAAACCTCGGTTCGGTTCGGTTTTCGGTTTGTTCATGAGGCCAAGTAAAATTCAATAAAACTCATCCTTATGTCCGGAGTCATAACTGAATGGTTGTGAAATTGAGTGAAACTCAATGAATGCCCGAAATAAGCTATAATACTTGAAGAATCAGGAAGGCCAATATAATAATTACCTTAATATGCAGAACTTTTATTGTGCTTGGCCATTTTTCGAGGTCTGACACCTACACGCAACTTGAGGAAAGCTGCGAACACAACTAAACTGAAGTGTCGGAAATTCACAGAATGTAGCCTTCCCAGAGTAGTGAGAGTACCCAGACACTGCCATTGGCAGTGTCTGGGTACTCTCGCTACTCTGGGATGGCTACATTCTGTGAATTTCTGCAGCAAGAGAGTATTTAATAAAAAACGAAAAACCTTAGATTACGGGATGTCGACGGTTTCGGTTTCGGATTTTTAAAAAAAAAATAAAAACCTCGGTTCGGTTTCGGTTAACCTACAGCTCTACACTTTACCAGATACATCGGTTAAGAAATAAGCCCCGTAAATTTCCAGATCTGACGTTGTTTGTCCATCCGATATTTCAAGTAAACGAGAAACTTCCATGTTTCTCTGTCCATATTGTGAATACTACTCACGAAGAGAAAGTCAAGATTGTCGCACAGAGCTGTTTATAAGTATTTCTTTTTATTGGTTTTATTTCAGGAACGTGTAATTATATATTTAGTTTGTATGTGTGTGTTAGGAGAGGATTATAGGGTGAAATAAGGAAGTTCAGGTAATAGGTTTTCTCGGATTTGAATTTATTTGCGCTAGTTGGCTTTTTTTCTCGTGTTTTGTGTTTTGTCGATTTCGTCATTAGGCCCCATATATATTATATTTGTAAACATGAATGGTAAGTGTTCGACAGGTGTCCAGACGGAGGTAAGTATGGTTACTAAAGGAGGTCGGGGGAAGTGAGTCGAGGGGTGCAGGTGCAGATGGGGGAGATTGAGGATACACAGGCGTGCAGACAGGGTGATATAAGGTATGGTGATGGTCGGCCAATGGACGGCAGTGGGGTGTGTGCCAACTGCAGGGATATTTTACAGTTGTTAGAGAAGTATGTTGGATTCGAGCTGGAAAATGCGGAGCTGAAGGGAAGGTTGGGGAGGGCTGGTGTATCTGGAGTCACACCAATGAAGGTTACCTATAATGGTGAGGTGGAAGGAGGATGGAAGGTCGTTGTGGACACAAGGAGGAAACTGGGAGGCAGGAAACGTGGGGGAAGAATGCTTGATGTGGAGGGTGTAACTGAGGAGGGGGAACTAGAAGGAAAATTCGGAAGGTGGCGTCAGGACAGGGCTGCGTTGAGTCAGGCCAGAGTCGGCGTAATGTTACTAGGCTGTGTTTAGAGAACAGGTTCAGTGTTTTAGATTCCGATACCCCTGAGAATGACAGTAAGAGGGGGGGGGGGGGGGGGGGGAGCTGGCCCCGCCACCATCCACGCATGTGACTCCACTGACAAGGAAACACTTCTAACATATTGTTCCGACGTATATATTAGGGATGTAACGAATACTATTTTAACAGTATAACCCTAAGATATCAGCACATACACGCGCACACCTCCCACCTCCCACCTGTATATATCCAATATGCATATCCTTTGTATGATTGTTATTCTTGTATTTTTTATTGTTTTTGAAATGTCATACCCATTCTTTGTGGTTGTGCAATACATTCTAATTATTATTATTATTTATTATACAGCGAGGTAGTATTTTTTTAAATGAACCCTTTCAACTTCTCAACTCCTGTTATTGTAAAATGTCGTCCATTGCGAAAGGCTCTTGTCTTAGAAGACTAACTTACGGTTGCAGGTTAAAGATAAACTCTAAAATCAGTTGGGTTGAAAATCAACCCAAATGAACTGGGTTGAGTGAATATGAACCCAATTGGGTTCATATTCACTCAACCCAGTTCATTTGGGTTCATATTCACTCAACCCAGTTCATTTGGGTTGATTTTCAACCCAACTGAGTTTCGAGTGTATTAATTGGTCTACTCTGTACGATAAATGAGCAGCCGTCTCGTATAATGAAGTCAAACAACGAATCAGCCCCACTGTTTTTTCACAATATCGAACAATGAAAGATCGGCATTGCCAAAGGTAGTTAAGTATTTTCACCGTAATATTTTACGGCATAATGGCCAGCAACTGGGTTTCCACTACGTTTGCTGTATTTTTAACGGAAACTTTCTTAGTGTAAATGCTTGATCAACCGAAAACCGATAGAAACGTACACAAATCCATTGGATCAAACTTATTTTTTATTCAAAACAAAGGCACACACCTCTTAAATTCCTTTTTTGGGGGCAAAATGGCGTCGATTATTTCGAAAGATGCGTTGTTTTAGAAGAGTCTATTTACTAAGGCAGACTAATATTTTTAGCCTCTTGTCATACGACAGCAGGTTAAAAGTATTCACTGGTCTTCACCTTTTGAGAATTGAAGAGCCTACTGGTGTAATGGTGAGAAAGCAGACATCAGTTCCTCAGTTTCACTCCAGGATCGAATAAAAAAGATGGATAATGCCAAAGGAAGTTGAATTGTTTTTTTTCACCGTAACATTTTACACAAAGGGTACCGAAAGCTGGTATATTAATCGTATTTTAACGGCAATTTTTGTACTGTGTGCCATGTATGATTAATTAAAAATATTGTTAAGCACATTTAACCATTTATAATCAAGTCTGGAAATAAGCAATCTGTCATTTGCTGAATAAGGTCCCCAGAGAGGGAAATGTCTGATGCTATTCTATACAGTGGACTGGAATCCCCCCAATTTATCCTCTGGGTACCTCCTTCTGTTTAGTCCCGACCCCTTGATTCTAACTGAGGTTCACAGAGGGTAAATTTAGAAATGCTACCCTGCTGTGCAGGGTAATATCACCAAATGCACCCTCTGGGGACCTCATTCTGCAAATGACCGTCGGCTTATTTTTCAGGATTGTTTATAGTTGGCTTTCTAGTCGTCCATGTTTCTGAACTAGGCGACAAATCATTTGAGTTAGAACACACTTCACAAAAGCAAGGAGACAGCTCACTGCAATTTAATACGTCACCTAAGATGTAGAAAAGGGATTATGGAATATATCCCCGGAGTGTTCAACGTATAGTTACTGGAGTTGCAGTTCGCTGTTGTAAAATTGTCTCCCCGAAAATGACCGCATGCCAACGACGTCATGTAAGCCTCGTTTGAGGCAGGCATGACATGGATTTGGAAAAATTGAAACTCGTTTTGGCGAACCAGAAATGATGGACAAACTCTGGCAGTATTCTGGAGCTAGTTGTTGGTGTCGTGTAATAAACGGATGCTATTATCAGTTTCCTTGTACGAGACTGATCAATAATGTATTGATTTCTTATTTTTTCTCAAGTTAGGTTTCTTTTACAAGAAAAAACCCGTCATTTATCGTTACGTATTGGATTATGTCGAGCAAGGTAATTGTTTCTCATTGGGACTTCGAATTTTGTTTATGCATGCAATTGTTGAAGGTGTATGCTCTAACAGCTGGTTTTGTAAAAGGGGATCGGATACACATGCTATATAATTGACCCATCCAATTACCGTATGGAATCATGGATTATTTCGGGTATCTTCAGGGATCCTTTCCCAATTACATCTGGGTATGATTTTTCTCAATCCTTGAACCCCAATTTCCCAATCTCAGTTACCACTCAAACAAACATTGAATGCACGACAGGTGCCCTGAACTGGGTAGTCATAAGACCTCATAAAACAATTGTTTTTCTGAGGCCTTATGACAACACAATTCAGGACACCACTTGTACATTAAATTTAAATTGCTTTCCTAACAAAGTCTCCTAATTCAGAGGTAAATGACAAATTCTTCGTTAATATTACAAGAACAGTTTGATGGAGGCTACAGAGACTGCATTAACATGATTTCATGTGCCTGTTTGTGATAAAACTTACTTACTGTATGGATGCAGTCGCATAGGTATCGGTCTTAATGTTCTCTGTTCAGTTTGAATGTTACACTTCTTAGTGTTTGTATGTCCCCCCCCCCACCCCCCCCCCCCCCCAAAAAAAAAAGAAACTCCCAATTGAAGCACCCATAACGCAAATGTTCCCAATGCCATGCCTCCCGGGCCTTGTTCGATTCAAACAACAATGCATTCATTACCCCTCGCCCCAACGAAGTTGATGAGGCAGATAGAAATCGGCTTCATTCGTGTGTCAATGGACATTTTCCTTGTTAGCGCGATACCTTTTGCATATCGTCCCCTGAGTTCCAATGTGTTCTATCTGTCAGTAGGCTGCCAGTAGGCACATAGAACATATTGGAACTTAGGGGACGATATGTTGACGGATTTGGTTTAGAGCTGTAGGTTAACCGAAACCGAACCGAGGTTTTTCGTTTTTTTTAAAAAACCGAAACCGAAACCGTCGACATCCCGTAATATAAGGTTTTTCGTTTTTTATTAAATACTCTCTTGCTGCAGAAATTCACAGAATGTAGCCATCCCAGAGTAGTGAGAGTACCCAGACACTGCCAATGGCAGTGTCTGGGTACTCTCACTACTCCGGGAAGGCTACATTCTGTGAATTTGCGACATTTCAGTTTAGTTGTGTTTGCAGCTTTCCTCAAGTTGCGTGTAGGTGTCAGACCTCGAAAAATGGCCAAGCATAATAAAAGTTCTGTATATTTAGGTAATTATTATATTGGCCTTCCTGATTCTTCATGTATTATAGCTTATTTCTGGCATTCATTGAGTTTCACTCAATTTCACTACCATTCAGTTATGACTCCGGACATAAGAATGAGTTTTATTGAATTTTACTTGGCCTCATGAACAAACCGAAAACCGAACCGAACCGAGGTTTTTCTCCACCTGAAAAACCAAAACCGAAACCGAACAAGAAATTTAAAAACCTACAGCTCTAATTTGGTTGAAATTTAGTATGTGATTTCAACTAAACAATGTCTCGCTTGATAAAGCTCGAAAACCAGCAGTCGCGAATTTCTGTTTGTGGATTTATTGTTCACCGTTTGTCAGTTTTCGATCATTTTTTTCACGTCAGCGCGATAACTTTAATACGGCAGCGTATAAACGCGATTGAAATTTAATTTTCCAAATTCTTAAACTGTTATAACATTTGGAATTTGGAATATTAAATTTCAATGGCGCCAATACGCGGTCGTACTTAAACATATGTTGACGGATTTGGGTGGAATTCAGATACTGTTTCTGTTGAACAATAATTGATCAAGTTCGGAAAGAACAAAGAAAAAATCGAAGGAAAATACATTTTACTCTTAAATCTTATCAGGGAAAAATTAAAAATTTTGCGTAGCAAAATACTGCTGACATGTATATATATTGCACCTGAGTATAATCTTCCATTCCGCTTATAATCAGATTTACGCACAAATAAGAAAACGTTCTTCGAGTTTTTTATTGCAGTTATGAGTCATAGTTTGTCGTATTCGCTCATTTGTTCACCACTATTCCGCGATAACTTCAAGATACGTTAGCAGTTTTGATAGAAATTTGGTTTATGGTTTCAACTAAACAATCGCAGTGAGCAAAATTTCAAAAATGACTTTAACCGACTGACCGTTCACGTGGTTTGGAGATGGCTAACCGAACGCTCGACTGTGTAAAAATTCTTGGGAAACTGTTTTTTTATCATTAACAAGTATTCATATATTGCGTGGAATTGAAATATATATAGCTTCTCAAGGCAAAGGTCTAACAATCTCTTAAGGCACAAGAAAGGCTGGTAGAGTGCAAGAAGGCCATATTTAGGCTTTATTCTGAACTGCAGGTACCCAAAGTTAAAGGCTTCATATTCTGTGAATGTCCTTCTTATTATCTTGGAAGTAAAATTACTTCATCTCCACCGATTTGCATTGTTACAGTTTATGGGAGAGTGCCTATAGGCACTCTCCCATAAATCGTAACAAGACAAAAATGTATGAACAAATCTTGAAACCGAGAAAAAAAAATCAGTACTCTACCAGTTAAGTTACTCACACTTTACCATTCAAGATGCAACTTTTGGCTAACCGGTCATCCGTTCGCGTCGATTTAAATTTGAGTAACCACCACGTGAACGAAACGAGCGCTCTCGTCAAATTTTGCACACTGCAATGTCTTGTCCAAGTTCGAAAAGTTGTCTCGCACGAATTTTTTCGGTAGAGTTATGGTTCTTTATCATTTTTTCTTTTTTTTCCACGTTTGTGTGGTAACGTTAACGCACGTTGACAGATTGATTGACATTTGATATGTGGTTTTCACTAAATAATTCCCTGTTAAATTTAAACCAAATCCGCCAACGAACGTTAAATTTCAAAAACATTTTGACCCATTTCCCTCTTTGTGGAGTGGGCCATTTTTGCCATCTTGTGACAAATGCTTACTCACAGTCCAATTGTTTACTATGTTATTTTAAATTTCCATACATTTTCAAGATCCATCCCTAAATTTCTATTAACTATTGTCTTCCGCCGTGCAAGTGGATCTTGACCCTCCCCACATACACACACACACCCGCGCTCCCACACACAAACGCCCAAACATTTATCAGCCCACATTTCAGGACGAACCGCACAGACTTTTCCTATTCCCTTCTTCCCTACATGCCTCCCATTAACAGTCTATCTAATTTTATCCCTCGTCCCACCATTTATTCCACCTTTCATTCCGGACCGGTCGTTGCCCTATTCCCCATAATCGTATTTTAAGTTTTAGAGTACACAGTGAAATATATTTGATGTGACTCTCGTTTCTCTTGGAGCGGGATCGGAAATAAAATCTATATTAAACTCTCAAGATAAAATGTAATCTTTTACCCAACGCACACGATCACAAAACTTTCAAGTTTAATTTTTGTTGTTCCATTTTACCCCAAAAAATCAACAAAACCATATCATTACCCCCTCATTGGAACGAGGGGTCACATGGTTTTGTTTTGTTGAAATTAAAACAAAAATCCAACTCCTTCAGAAATTCAACTGCTGATTCGTTTTGGCAGAAGACCAATGGGTCTATCAAATTTAACCCTTTACCCAACGTAACGGCCAAAACCGGCCAGCGCTATTCACAAAAACCGCCAATTAATGTTCATTATTTTTTCATTTTTTGTCTCAAAAACATAGGTTATGACCCCTCATTGGAACGAGCTCGTCGAGCTCGTTCCAATGAGGGGTCATAGCCTATGTTTTTGAGACAAAAAATGAAAAAAATTGGTTATTCAAGAATTTTTTTTGCAAGTGTCGTCTGCTTTTCATGTTAGGTAAAGGGTTAAGGTATTTTTGACTACTTTCTTGGGTCTAAAACCTGCTACACGATCATTAGAAAGTGCTCTAAATGTCTACATCCAGTTGGGCAATTAGCTACACAAAATTTTAAAAGTAAATTATTCTCTGGCCAGATTTAAGCTTAAATTGTGTAAAAGGTGTTCCCCATCGACTTTCTCTTTTTTCCTTTTTTTCTTCAATGAATATTTTACTCTGGTAACCTTTGCTAAATATATTTTTAAACTTTCGAAGTATAAGAAACAAATTGCAGCCTGACGAGGTGATATCAGATCCACTGGTTCCACCAAAAATTCTTGGTATAAGTTGATAAGCCATAAAAGGATAATTGAGAAAAGTCTTTTTTATCGATTCTGTTCAGATTCGATCAAAACATGTTATCAAATATACATACTTCGATTCCTTGGCTTGTGCCTGGCACCAACAATTACAAAACAGGTGCGTTATTTTTTTTAAACACTGGCGTTTTCATGCATACGGCAGGCAATGAAAACATTTTTTTTTTCATAATCTGAAACGTTTTTGTGGGAACCAAAATTATTTTCATTGCCCGTTTGCTAAAAATCATTGGTGAGTGTAGACGGTGGTTGGTCAGGTGTGCACTTCCTGAAATTTTCCTAATTTGGGCATAAATCTGCACATATGCAAAATAGAAGATTCTGCTCACGTGTATACATACAGGTGGGCATCATCAGGCGTTTTGCATTTATATTTTTGATTATATATCGCATATCCACCCACTAATTCAGACATTCAGTTCTACGAACAAATATTTAGTCCCAATACCTTCTTTGTCAATTACCAGGCCTGGCATTTTCAGGAGAGCGATTTATTCGCTCGCCTACAGCTCGCCTTAAAAAAATTAAGGTGGGCGAAAACTAGCCATCCTGGCCTTAGAAAATAACAATTACCAAAACCGCCTATTCCTAAAACCCACATCTTTTCAGATCTGTGCTATGTTAGTGGTCTCTGTAAGGCGGCCACACTACCCCTTCCACACCCCCGGGCCTTGCCAAGGCCCGGAGGTGTGGGAGGGACAGTGTGGCCATCTCTCGGAGACTACCTTGAAAGCAGCACCAAATAAAATGTACAACGCCAACTAGGCAGAATACATTAGTAGTAAAACTTCATATTGCCACTTTTAGTTTTTGTAAGCTCGAGGAAAGCTAATCGCTCCCCAAGGCCATTTGAGGGGAGCGACTTATAGCGCTCCTGTATTTTTAAGAATGTCAGGCCTGAATAACCCAATCAGGGGCGTAACTTCTCCCCCCCCCCCTCCCTAAATAAAAGAGGAAAAAAAAAAATCTCCCGATCATGGGTTTCGTCGGGCAAAGGTTTTTACAAGAAATTATGAAATACCAAGTCGGGCAGACGTCCTGTCCTCACTTGCCTGACGAAAATAGACACACGCTTTGGAGTACTCAGTTTGGCAAAATCTCTTGCTTGCTCGATAAAAATATACACATTCTCTAAAATCAGTTGGGATAAAAATCAACCCAAATGAACTGGGTTGAATAAATATGAACCCAAATGAGTTCATATTCACTCAACCCAGTTGATTTGGGTTGATTTTTAACTCACTGATTTTAGCGTACAGATTAAAAAGTGCAATAAATGCCCGACTTAGTTTATCGATAGAATTATACATCCATGGAGAGAGGAACTCATAAATGATTTTCATGACCATGAACTGTTGAAAGTACTTAGATGGCCGGGCACCTCTGCCTAGCTGGTGTGTAACTGACATCACTGTTAAAAAATGTAATACATTTTTTTTAATGTAACCACTTTATCAATGGAAAGTATATTTTTACGGTAGCGTGAAAGTCTTTGATAAAAGCGATTAGGTATGTTCCAAATAGTTGGGCGATATGACTAGGGCCCAGCACCGATGACCCCCCCCCCCCCCCCAGCCCCCCACACCCTGAAAACTGTTAGTTACGGCCCTGAACCTTATGTGCAAGGGCACGACAGTCAATGCTCCATGGGACTCTTTTTTAACAGCACCATGGTTTTATCATTGAAAGTCCCCAAATACCCCGAAAAAAAATACTGCTGTACCATGGTATACGATATGTACCAATCGAATTTTTGTAAAGGTACCCGCAGATTGTTTCAGATTCCGAAGAACCCTGTACGGCCCACCCGGATATAACAGACCTATACCAGTCAGCCATCCATCCTGCCAGTCACACACTGATATACTTAATCGTTTTAGACATACAGTTTCTGGCAACTTTCCAAGAAAATTAAAAAAGAAACGCTATGGTTTTTGAGGATTTTTTCGTTTGAAATTTACTGAAACGAATTCAAATCTTTCTCACTGACGCAAACTCTATTTTATCGAATTTCGTCCTCCTTACTCCCCTGCTTGAACAGAATTGAGAATTTAACTTGTAATGTTTTGTCAAGCAGAGCTCCGACGGATCTGTTACACATGATGAACAGGTGTAATATAACGGAAATATATTATGCAAAACAGAGCTGATGACAGGTTAAAAACAGTGGCGTAGATAGCTTTTCGCTGGCGGAGGGGCAAGCCGAAAATTTTCCGACAGACCGAAAATTTTCCGACAGTGTAACAACAACAAAAACCCAAACAAACAGAAAGAATCTGTTGTTTACTGCAAATGTACTGAAAATTGGTCTTTTTTACCCAAAATTTACCCAGAATGGCATGTTTTTATCCCCAAAGCCAGCATTTTAATGTTATTAGGCATAAATTCGCCAAAAATGGTCCCAAATGGGCCTCCGCCCCCCCCCCCTCCTTTATCTACGCCACTGGTTAAAAAAGTGGAGCGAAGGAGGGCGTGAAGATTCCATATATTCGACCTTCTTGGGGACACAAAAAATGCCACGTTAAACTTTCCCACCCTTCTTTCTACCTTTAGGTAGAAAAGAATAAGATAACTCTCGTGTATTCGACCGTCCAACATATCCAATAGAGTTCACAGGGAAATTTGCTTTTATCAGGGAAATACTAATTAATTAATTAATTGAATAATCATTATATTTGTGGATGGCTGAGTGAGTAACCGATTAAGTAAATAATTCAAATTCATTTATTTTTGCAGGGAGTGTGCTGGTGGTGGAGAAATAATTAATTTTCCAAGTTTCTGGGAGAATCCCCCAAACCAATAAATACCTGTCTCGATATAAAGGATAAAAGTGGCTTTGCACAAATATGCATCTTATAAATTAGCTCAATATCAAAGGTAACGGCCAGCCAGTACCTTTATTCACAAAAATCTCCAATCAAAGGTAATTGCATTTTTTCAATTTTAGCCTAAAATAAAAGCATGGCCGCTGGGTGCTGCTGATGGATTGACCCTGCCTCGACCGACTCACAAGAGATTTTTAATCACAGTAAACATTTATTTTACTTTTTTGTTCAGCCAAAGAACACCATGTATGTTTCAGGTTAGAAAATTATTAATATTATTATAGTTTCACGACAAAAAATGAGGAAAAAAAATTGTTTTTTCAATAATTTCTTGTCAAGTCTGGTGAAGTGTGTTCTTTCATTCGTGTTAGTTTAATGGGCAAGGGTTAAAAATAATAACTGTGGTTACTGTGCCAGTACCAGTCGGCATCAAACGGTATTCAAGCTAGGGTCAGTACAAGGAAGGAAGAGTATATTTAGTACAAATTTCGAATTGTTAGAGTCATACAGGGAGAGCCGAAGGTGCGCATCACTCCCTCCTCTGCCTCACCACCCCACAACAAAAATGTTTATCGGAAGATTTGATGGTCTGTCTGAAAATTGGTTAAGCCTACAAACTTGGTAAATACTGAAGTATTAGAGCACGACGAAACTTCGAAATTCGATTCGATTCGAAATCGTCCCGATGAATCGATTCGAGTAGCACTGATGCGGTAATTTTAGAATTATCTCGAGAAATTATGAAAATATTATTAACAGCCTTCCAATTGTCTCTTGAACTCTTTTTCTATAATCAGGAGCCAATACTATAACACTTTTACAATTGTATTTTCTAGAATCGTATTTTCCACTAATTAATATAACTTACTGAAAGGAATCATTAACATTTTAAAAGATATGGCAATTTGCCAAATGGCAAAGTGCCACATATTTGAAAAATGCTAATGGTTCATTTCAACCCATTTAAAGTCATAACTAGAAAATACAATTCGAGAAAATACAATTGTAAACGTTTTATGGTATTGGCGTCAGGTCTCTTGTACAGGAGACCTGACAATAGACGAAGAGTTCAAGGAGATTCCCCTCCCGAATCTACTTTGATCCCGTTCTGGAATATTCCGCTCTTTCGATTGACATATCAAGCAGATGAGTCGCCGTTGCAAACAATACTTGTGACACTGACAATAGTCGTGGTAGAAAGAAAGTGTAATATTTACAATTTGAGATTCGATTCGATTCGAAATCATATGCCTGATTCGATTCGACTCGACCGAACGTTTTATATTCACTGAGTGCCATACAGGAAGTATGTACAAACAATTGCATATATTTATTTATTTATTTATATATTGATGTTGAAGGTCACATATTTATGCACAATGGCCAATCATGACCGTGACAGTTTTACGGGTGGTGGAAGCCGGCGTACCCGGAGAGAACCACCGAGCAACGACGAGCAGCTGCCAGCTCCCCGACATCGTAACTTCGCACTGCAGCACAGGCGGGGTTAGACTGGATGAAGACATGCGTACCATCGACGTGCAGTACGCCTCAGTACACGGCGTCATCGTGCCCCCACATGGGCAATGGGAGGTGAAGTGTCTTGCCCAAGGACACAACGCGGTTGCCGCAGGTGGGATTCGAACCGAGGGCCTCTCGGCTTGCAGCCTGCACCTCTACCTACTGAGCCACCGCGCCCCCACAAACAATTGCATACTGTCACATAGAATCAGAGAGATTACGTCATGCTGGAATCCTATATTTAACCCACTACCCAACGTAATGGCCAAAACCGGCCAGTGCTATTCTCAAAAATCGCCATTTAATTTTCATTATGTTTTCATTTTTTGTCTCAAAAACATAGGTTATGACCCCTCGTTGGAACGAGCTCGTCGAGCTCGTTCCAACGATGGGTTATAACCTATGTTTTTGAGACAAAAAATGAAAAAAATAGTTATTCAATAATTATTTTTGCAAGTGTCGTCTGCTTTTCATGTTAGGTTAAACTTTACTCTGAAGTGCAGGCACCGTATCGTAAAGGCTTAATATTCTGTCGTTGTGCTTCATATTATCTTTGAAGTGAAATTATTGAGTCTGTACAGGTCTGTATGGATTTGCCTTGTTACAATGTATGGGAGAGTGACAATAGGCACTATCCCATAAAGTGCAACAGGTAACAGACATGTGAACAAATTTTGGTGATCAAAAATAATTTCGCACTCTACCCAAATATTTGATGAAGAAACGCCCTCACTTAATACAGTGGGAAGGGCCATGATGAAATTTTCGAGAAAAAATAGCGATGATGAACATCACTGCTTTCTGTCGGAAATTTTTATGTCCTACTCCACCAACAGAAAATTTTATCTACAGCCCCTGTGTAAATGTTGAAAGCTATTTTTTATGATAGACACGTATCTAAAAATTCTAAAAAAATATTATCCGACCCAAGACAAAACTATAGCTCTTCATTTGACAAAACGTTGATCTTACCCAAATGAAGGACATATTCTATGCTTCAACTTATTTGTAAATAAATGACGCGTTTGTAGTCTTTGACCCTCACATTTATGTTTTTGTTCCGGGAAATTCGTAGCAGCACTGTCAGTTATTCAGCTCGTGAGCATTTGACTATATCCAGTGATCTCTGTGACGAAAGACAGACGGGGGTACTTGTACCTTTTCTCGGAACTTGTATAAACGGTTGTCGCGTCGTTTTTTATCACACCGTAATAATGGAAGTCCATGCTGCCGGGGGACACACTTTTTTTTTAATCTTCTAACTTTTTAATGGAAATAAATATTTTTTTTAAATTTTAGATTCTGCAACAAAATTTTGTTTGCTGTTTAGGATAAACAAACACATTTTTCCAATGTAAACCTATTTTAAAAAAAAAATGTGTTTTTTTTTTATTTCACCCTGAAGAAAATGGGCCTCCATTTTTTATTTATTGCCGTTTTGAATGTTTGAATGTTTTCTTGTTGAAAAGTTGGTATTAAATTTTCATTGAATTTTTGTATATGACGACTGTTATATTGTCATTTTCGATTTGTTTTTTCCGAATGTCACCATGAATGATTCCAGATACGAAAAAAGTCACCTCAAATTAACGAATCCGGAATAAGATTGTCCCCGCTACCGGTGCAATGCCGCACTTCGAACGTATAGTAATCCCTTAAAGCAGTTTTACTGGAATATATATTTATTGGTGTTTAAGATCACTTTAAGCACCTACGCCTACATATCATAACTGCGGATCCACATTTTATTTCTGCTGGTAGTATGCGTATCTTTTGACCAAGCAACAGTTTATTCCCTGCGTTCCAATGTGTACTATGTGCCAGTAGGCACATAGTACACATTGGAAACACAGGGGACGAGTTGAATCTATGAAATGAGGCGAGTATTGGCAGGGACGTAGCTAGGAGGTATTCAATGGGAGGGGGGGGGGGGGTGATCTATGAAAATTCCAACTTGGGATGGACACTTAATGTGGGGGTGTCCCCTACATTAATCCACCGGGTCCCCTCCCTCTCCTCCCCCTTAACCCCCCTGAAATGGGGGGGGGGGGGGGTGTTCAAAATGTTGACTCCGAGTGACTGTACCGTTAGGTTTTAGGACATTCTCAGAATATTTCCTTGTAGTTTAAATGACTGCAGCTAAATATCTATGTACCTAATTTGAGGTTTTAAGACAGCATAAAATGACAATTTCTTGTGGTTTTGTAGTCTATAAGTAGGCACTATATGCCTTCATTAGGCATTGTGTCAATTACATGAATGTACGTGTATGGAGAATGCTAAAAAAAATCTGTATTCAACCAATACTTTATTAATTAATCATCTTAATTATGAGGTCGTGCTGCGCAGTGAGCATACTAATCTTGAAATGAATTCAATAGCTGACAACCATTTATTATGCTTACAAAGTACAGGCTTGGCAATTTCAGGAGAGCGATTTTTAGCTCTCCTTACTGCCCTCCTGAAAGAATTAAGGAGAGCGAAAAATTGAAAAATTAAATATTTTTGTCTGGGATGATTGAGATTACATGTATTATGCTCACATTAAATTTTTGTTGTAAAGCAAAAATGTAGTTTAACTTCGAAGTCACATAACATCACGTAATTTCATTTTGAAAGTCGTTCAGTGGTAAAAGGTAATGGCTGCAACCATACCCAAACACAGTTGCAATCATTTGAAGCAAAATGGGTCACAGCAATATATTTTTTTTTCTGTCAGTTTCAAGTTCAACAACTGACATCACAGTTTGAGGGGTAATTATTCAAGGAATATTGACACTACTATCCTGTCACTTGAAGCACGTGCACCAGGATGTGACTGTAGATTCAAGCAGACCTGTTGTCCAAGAAAGTCATACGCCTACCACTACCACCTTCAACCCCCTTGGGGGGTTGAAGGTGGTAGTGGTAGGCGTATGACTTTCTTGGACAACAGGTCTGGGTACACACACAGGTCTTGTCAAGTGTGTGTTCGGTTGTTGAGTGAGACAAATAGATGTCTAAGAGATTTCGCTTTACCTTAGTAAAGTTAATAAAATCACTGATGTAGTCTGTTGATTTCAGTTTCAATGAGTTCGTTCAACTGGATACTTAAAATGCTGTGTAAAGCTAATTGCTCTCCTAAGCTGATTGAGGAGAGCGATTTTTTGCTCTCCTGCATTTTTCAGAATGCCAGGCCTGAAAGTATGATTAATGAGTTGACTTACTGACGCAGTCTATATGTCATAATATGTGTGAGATATTAATTCAATAATACCAAATCAAAATCAAAATTTTCAATCTGGCTATATCTGTCTTTCATGAGATTACAGAGCCAAAGAAAACTGTGCATAATTTTGGTAATAACTTTAAACAAATCCAGAACACAGCCTCATAGGGGCACATTTTGAGTCCAAATACAAAACTGCAGTCTGTGAGTGCATTGCATATAGAAGAGAACAAAATGCGTAACACGACCACGTTTGTGGAATTAACCTTGGAGCCGCTGAGTAGTCGGAAAAGTTTGCGTTGTTCGTTCAGAATTCTGTCTGTGGGAGTCCAGCGGTTGGAATTTTCAAGGAAATGTGAAACACATTCGGAAAAAAAACCTTGGTTACAACAATGCTTCGAATTTCCAACTGTTGGAATTTTTGCCTGAACAATTTCCAACTATCTTGATTTTTGGACAAATATTGGGGGGTGAGGCACACCTCACACCCTGCCCCCCACGCCTTTAGCTACGTCCCTGAGTATAGGTGTGTGTGTGTGTGGGGGGGGGGGGGGGCATTTAGCTAGCCTTCCAGTGTCTGTTCCCATATAATTGGATTGAAATAAAACCTGTAACAGCAACGGGTCCCAAAATGCTTGAAAGGTCATTGAGTATGTCAAAACAGGCAAAGGATTTTTCACATCGAGTGCTTAGGAAGCCAACCTGTAACCTTTCAAAATAATCTACCACGCATGACAGAAAGAGTTCTCACAAAACGATAAAAAAGATTCTTTCCAACCCATAACGTGACCACGACAAATCACCTACCTGTCGCGTAAAATAAATACTCTTTCACTTCATTAACTTTCTTTGTTGCATACATTTCCCCTTTTCACGTTCCAGACGCAGCTCACGTTTGATAATGTAAAACCTTCTGCATGAATGATTCTATAATTGTACAATAAATGATTTTACGAGTTCATACTTAACGTGATGGAATTTCCTCCTGTTGTAAAAAAAAAGGTTTTATTCACCGTGCATTGTGTGTGTTGGTAAACGCTAGACTAGAACAAAATTGCACTTTTCGTTCACAATGGTAAGAGAGGTAAGGAAACTTACATGCCGAGACGTAGCTAGATGGTTTTCAATGGGGGGGGGGGGGGGGGGGGGGGGGGGGGGGGATCTGTAAGACAGCTCACTGGGAGCTGGGGTACCAGCACGACATATCGTAGGCATGTCTCGAGGGATGCTGCACCGAGCTGGGGAGAGTTTGATAGGGTCGATGTAGGATTGGGGGGGGGGGGGGGGGACTCCCTCGGGGAAAATTTGTAATTTTTGAACCCCAGAGACTGATTCTGAGGTCTTCCCTGGCTTAAATCTAGTCATTTTATCCAGAAGAAAAATGCATTTCCCCAGTAGGTCTAATGCTAGTCCAAACATGGCCTGAAAGTCCGTAATATAATTTTAACCCAAAAATTATATTACAGACTTACAGGCCATGTTTGGACCAGTCTGATGCCAATCAGTGCGAAGGAGTAGGTGGTGGCTGGGTCGCTATCAGTCCATCGTCCTTGTGTAGCCTGGTCGGTGTAAGGGAAGTGGAACGATGAATTCGAAAAACTGGACGGGTCACACGGGCCCTCGTAGTTTCATCAATATTCTTAAATACAGGTACCCTCCTCAAATGTCAACATTTTTTATTGTATTGATACTTGATGATGGTACTGTATTAAGAATATTGATCAACTACGAGGGATTGTGACTGGTTACAAATTCGAGTCGGAATTTCGAAAGAATTTGATACAAAATTGGAAAATCACTTTACCCCTGGCTCCCAAAATATGAGGAGCAAATTAAATTGATATTATTAAATTTCCAACTTTTAGAATTTACACCACCGGATTTCCACCTTTTGAAATTTTAGGCGATAATTGGGAGGGGGATTCCCTCTCGCTACGTCCTGGATTATATGGACATGGTTCGAAAAGACGATCAGATCTGCCCAAGCCAATACTTAGAAACTGCTTTCCGACATATGGAAACTCATAGCGTGCTTTTTGTTTGCTTACTTGATAAAGTCTCATATCACACATTCTCCACAGTGTTATCCCCCCCCCCCCTTCTTATTTCACGTTTTCCCCTCCCTGAATTTGATCGAAAATTGGAAAATCACTTTAGCTCTGGCCCATAAAATATGAGGAGCAAATTAAATTGATATTATTAAATTTCCAACTTTTAGATTTACTCCACCGGATTTCCACCTTTTGAAATTTTAGGCGATAATTGGGAGGGGGACTCCCCTCCACACCCCTCTAGCTACGTCCCAGATTATGTGGACATGGTTTGAAAAGAGGATTTGATCTGCCCAAGCCAATACTTAGAAACTGCTTTCAGAGATATGGAAACTCATAGCGTGCTTCTTGTTTGCTTACTTGATAAATAGAGGATATGGAATGAGTGTTTTTCTCATATGATATTTATGAAACGAGTCTAAGAATTTTCCGTTTGGGAGAGCCTCTGGCGAGCCCAAACGGAAAATTCGGACGAGTTTCATAAATATTATATGAGAAAAACACTCATTTTATATTCTTTTTATCATATGACACACACACACGCACAAATTAGCCACTTAGTGTGACTTTTTAACCCATCACCTAACTTGAGTTGCAAACGGCACTTGGAAAAAACATCCTCGTGTAACTAAAAATTTTCATTTTTTGCTTTCAAAACATAGGTTATGACCCCTCATTGGAACGAGCGCGACACGCTAGTTCCAATGAGGGGTCATAACCTATGTTTTGGAAGCAAAAAGTGAAAATATAAAAAAAAATGAATGGCGTTTTTCTTGTATTGCGCGAGACGATTTTTGCCGTTACGTTAGGTAAAAAATTAATACAATATTACCCACGCTAAATAGGACAGATAACTTAAATTCTCCCTACTGAAATTATGCAAATGTGACCCAGTTGTATTTTGTTTATCCAATCAAATTGTCCAGTTTTGAAATTGACCAATGAAAGCTCCCAACTCTAATTATGCAAATTATGAAAATGTGGCCCATTTGTATTTTGTTCAGCCAATCAAATTGTCTAGTTTTGAAACTGACCAATGAAATTGACGGAAGGCTTTATTAAGTTTATTTATCACTGATTAATATGAACACAAAATATCAAATGTTTTAAAGTGAACAAATCGGACGAGTCATATGATAAAGTCTCATATCACACACTCTCCACAGTGTTATCACCCCCCCCCCCCCCCCGCGCCCACCCTTCTTATTTCACGTTTTACCCTCCCTGTAATTCTCTCCCTTTCTCTCCCTTCATCTAGCTTCTTTTTCAGCTGCACTCAAATCTTATTAGAGGGAATGAAATTTCGGTTTTTTTTCAGGTATTCACTGCGTTACCTTGTTCATGAAATCTGGAACACAATCTTATTTTCTTATTAAATAACCTGACCCTGTCTGAGAGCATTGAACTGTTTATTAAAAACATCCTGTCAGTGACACTGATAAAAACCTGATTTATATATTCACAATTGTAAATCATGTACTTGTGTGTATGAAATGACTGGAGTTGTGAGGTTTTGATTTTTCATATTCGGTTTCGGTTCGTTTTCTGTTCTTTTGCGTTTGTTAAGAACATAGAGAAAATAACACTTAACTCAGCTTAACTTGGAAAAAACCCGAATACACGTAGTATGTACGGCACCACTTGTCAAAGAAAGACATATATATAAGTACCTCCATTGGGTTCAGTCTAACTTCCTTTGTGACCTTTCTTGTGGATTCTGGGGGATCACTTGCTAAGCCTATGGAGTCAGAGAGAAGCGTAAATTAGAGTAACAAATCGTCCCCTGAGTTCCAATGTGTTCTATGTGACTACTGGCACATATAACACAATGGAACTCAGGGGACGACATGGATAAGGTTCATCTAATCTATGTTGCGTTCTTGGTGTCACATTTTCTCCCCGACTGACTCGCCCCGTAGACGAGTCAATAAGGGAGAAATATGACGAGAACACGACGTATTCGCCCCTTAGCTGGATAGACAGGGCGACGAGAGTCCCTTGAGGACACTGGTCCAGTTCTCTTCCAGTAAGATAGTTTGATCAACCTAGGAACAGACACAATAAAACCGTTCTGTCGATTTGGGCTGGGTCTTGCGGTTCGGTTATCCGATTTGCCTCAAAAGCCAGAACTGAACCGGAAGACCGAAAACCGCCCCACATTAGAAGTGACCATACACTCGAGGATGGTTACTGGTTACTCTATTCAAACTGCAAAACAGTCATATAAAAGTCTGAACATTGGGGAGGGTTCGGGAAAAGCATATCTAAAAAAACTCGAATATATCATAAATTCAAGTTATAAGTTCAAGAGAAACCTACTATGCTAGTAAGACAATGCTTTTGTTGAAAAAGATGTGGTGCTGTGACGTCACTGATATTCACTAGTTTTTGGTAATGCGAAGTTACATATTTTATATGCCGACCCCTGTTCTCACCGCATTTGTGTACCTAACGCACTCGATACACACCCTGCCTGGGTATATTCCTACGACTAATTTCAGCTGGCAACAGACCGTCTCGCCCCTTCCCCAATCAGCTTCTGTCTTGGCTTACATTAAGTTTAAGATCGAGTGTAATTCGTTTAGACAACTTGAGCAACGGTATGTTTTTTTCATTCCCTAACATTGAATATTATATCGAGTGCTAGTGTATGATGTATCTGACTGAACATTCCCGTGCAGCTGTAAAACATATCTTCCTGCCAGCCTTTTTTTCTTAATAAATTCTCAAAAATGTAAAACTTCAGTTCGATGAGTTCAGTTCAACAATACGGTATAAACAGAGTTACAGTCGGAAATATGGCCTAATGCCAGGTTTATAGGGAAATAAGCCGCAGATTTAATGAATGTCGCGTCTTGTTTGTTGTTCTTTCAATTCTACCAGTTACTAACAGTATCACAGTTGAGTACGGTGGTTGAAGCATCGAACTTCAAAACGAGGGGTCTTCGATTCGATCCTGATCAGCGGTAACTGCGTTGTGTCCTTGGGCTAGACATTTAACCCTTTACCTAACACGAAAAGCAGACGACACTTGCAAATAAAATTCTTGAAGGACAAATTGTTTTTACTTTTTGCCTCGGAAACATAGCTTATCACCCCTCTTTGGAACGAGCTCGTTGAGCTCGTTCCAATGAGCGGTCATAAGCTATATTTTTGTGACGAAAAATGAAAAAATAATAAAAATTGAATGGTGAATTTTGTGAATAGCGCTGGCCGATTTTTGCCGTTACGTTGGGTAAAGGGTTAATCCCGATTGACCACGGCACGCTGGCACTGTGTACTGCGGTGTACTGCACCTCGATGATGCACTTGCCTTTAGCCAATGCCAACACTGCTTGCGCGAAATTAGTACGTTGGAAAGTCTGACTGTTGCTCGTCTCTGCTCGGTGGATCTCTCAGGGTACTCCTGCTCCCCCCACCCGTAAAACTGTCCGACACGCGTCGCTAAACACAAATAAATATAAATTTCTCAGAACGTTAAAATTCTTGAAAATGTAGTTCTGACCTCGGCAAACAAGGCCTACAAACATACACATGGACAGGTGGAAGTCCTCTAAAGTGAGCAGCCATCCCTGACTTATATCGGCATGACAATCAGCTTTCGATAAAGTTATCTCCCTTGACATTATAGGTGACTGAGGGGGGTACAATTAAGAAGCAAGTAATTAAACACCCATGACATCAGTAAAAATTGAAGCCAAGTGTCCTTTGTTACTTTTAATAAATGAAATCTACGGACAGCTCTCTAACTGTCTGCTGTTTTCGTTTATTAAAAGTAATAAAATGAAACTTGGCTTTTTATGACAAGACATTTGGAAGCAACTACTTCACAAATATACCATCATTAAGAATATCTATCAGTATCACACCCACCAAAACTAAGTAACTATCCACTTTGACACTTTGTCTAGCGAATGCGTCTTTACAGTAATTGGCCAGTTTCTACTCATCCAAAAAAAAAAAGCAAATCCCACCTATTCATTTATGTTAATGGAAAGGACAGTGTCTATAGTACATGTCGCGATGCGCACACTGTTAGTATAATTAAAATGGGTTTCAACGGGGAATAACAGTCAAACGATCAAACTGGCTGCGCAAAAATGTAAAAAAGCCAGCTGATGTATCTTTATACTTCCACCCGCGGGAAATACAGAGAACGACGCACGCGTGTGAATGGGTTAGTCGATATGGCACGAGTGCCAGCGCGGAAGGATAGAACGAGAGGCCAGAGGCCTCGAGTTTTATCCTTTCCCGATGGCACAAGTGCCATATCGATTAACCCATTCACACGCGTGTGTCGTTCTATGTTTATTGCACGCCTTCGCGTCTATAAAACAATTATTAGAAAGGCACTCAGCAATTCATTTGACAACTATTAACACAGACAACACATTTTATCGCCCAACAAATTTGCGAGGGGAACCCGTGTTAATATTTCGTCCCCTGAGTTGCAATGTGTTCTATGTGCCTACTGGCACATAGAACACATTGAAACTCAGGGGACGATTTTCAGCTAACGCAAGCGATTCAATTTGTAATTGCGTTGCACGATTTGTAGACAATTCCAGTGAAAATTCGCTTCTATTTAAAAATAGTCCGTCAACGATTTCCGTTCAGCACATGCGGAACAGATTTTTATTTTCCGCGCGGTTTAGTCTTGTTGTAGATGGGGTTTTCATAGAACGGGCGTGTTATAAAATGCCTGAAGTTTGTGAAATGATGCATCCATCAATGATACAAATTCACTAACTTTTCGAAATTAAAACAATTTATATGAAATTCGCAAACCCTTTTTGTTAAATTTGATTCGGACTCCTGCGTTGTGTCCTTGGGCAAGGCACTTAACCACGATTGTCCACATGGGTGCACGATGACGCCGTGTACTGAGGCGTACTGCACGTTGATATTGCGCATGTCTTCAACCAAACTTTCCCTGCCTGTGCTGCAGTGCGGAGTTACGATGTTGAGGAGCTGTCAGCTGCTCGTCGTTGCTCGGTGGTTCTTTCCGGGTACTCCGGCTCCCTCCACCCGTAAAACTGTCACGGTCATGATTAGCCATTGTGCATAAGTTTGTGACCTTAAACACCAACAAATAAATTGTTAAAGTAACTGAAAGATTTCGGGGGTTAAGGGGAGCTAACTTTCTCGTAAATCTCTTCCAATGACTAACATTTTCAGCCATGATGGGTACGGATGATGGGATAAACTTGATCAGGCGTTTTAACCCTTTAGATCCTGATGTTGTTTTTCAGGTTAGTTCAATGACAGCAATTGGAAGAGTCCATATTCATTACCCGGGGGTAGACCCTTCTGCACGTTGAAAATATTGATTGGTTATCCCCACTCTTTCACTGAACAGTCACCAACTTGGTGAAATTATGGTGCATCATGTTCCTGGACCTTAGGGTTCAACGGGCTAACCCTTTACCTAACGAATCGCCCGCATCCGAAATCTTCTTTATTTTCTTTTATATGATTATGATGTTTATCTTTTTTTGTGTTTCTCCCACAGTGAAGAAATGTTAGACGTATTGGTTTACCGAGTCTATAAACTAGATATTCCCGGTTAACGTGTATATAAAAGTCGGAACCTATAAATTCTTCTACATCGATATGTCCAGCTGACAGAAAAAAAAATCTATTTAGCAGTGTGCAAAATTTCAAAAATGACTCTAAGCGACTGACCGTTCTCGTGGTTTGGAGATGGTTAACCGAACGCTCGACTCTGTAAAAATTCTTGGGAAACTGCTTTTTTATCATTAACAAGTATTCATATATTTTGTGGAATTGAAATATATATAGCTAGTCGGGCAGCTACGTACACCCACTACGCCCCCCCCCCCCCTCCCCGGACCGAAGGATACCGTTTTTTGTGTACCTGAACATCTCGAGAGTAAATTTTCAGATGTAAACTAGAAATCATCCTGACCGGATGTGACGTAATCCAAGATGGCGCACATGAGGGTGGGTAAAATTCGCGATTTCACACCATCACTAATTTTTCTCGATTACGGAGAAACTGTATAAGCTAAGGAACGAGAATTAACTCATTTGTATTTCTGATACCATTCCCCGTATAATAATATCAATCAAGGAAGTGAAAATCCAAGATGGTCGCCAAAATATGCCTCAAAATAGACGGAAATCGAGTTTTTCGGCACTTTTTTCGCAAAAAACTTTTAGAATCATGATAAAAAATTAGAAACCTGCTAACTTTTAGATGTTAAATTGATCGCAAATTATTCTACGATAATACTCAGCGTGAACATGCCCCATCGAAAGCCGATGTGTGGAAAACAATATGGCCGCCAGTGCGACCACCCGTTTCAGTTATCGCGCTTATGTAACAGACAAGTTTACACCTTCTCAAGTTGTACGATGGCTGCGGAAAAAAAGTTTGATACAAGGCACAGGAATCAACAGTATAGTATTTTGGACGCTTTTTCCTCGTCAGATAAACCAATCAAGTAAGTGAATATCCAAGATGGCCGCCAGAAAATGCCTCGAAATAGAAGAAAATCGAGTTTTTCGACACTTTTTCACAAAAACTTATAGAATCATGATAAAAAATAAGAAACCTGTAAACTTCTAGATGTTAACTGATCGCAAATTATTCTACGGTAATATACAGCGTGAACATGCACCATCGAAAGCCGATGTGGAAAACAAGATGGCCGCCAGGGCGACCACCCGTTTCCAATTATCCAGCTTATGTAATGGACACCTAGTTTGGATTTCTTTACAATTCTCGGTTTCTATCTGTTTTGTCTGTAAATAACCCTATTCGGACTATATTAGCTGCCTACCTAGTCTCAGTTGTCTCTGTTCCAGCCTCTAACCTCAACCAAGTCTTATAATCACCAGCCAGATGGCTTCATTTCCCACAATATGTGCATATCCATACATAGTTATCTCCCCTGTGTATAAAGAAGTCATATATGCTTCCCAAGGCCAAGTGACAATCGAACAGGAACAGATATTGCTCGAAGGCTCGAATCGTATCCAGTGAATAAATCGAGTAGCGACTAGAACAGGCATTGCTCGAATGGCTCGAAACTAATCGAGAAAATGTGACATAGAGTATTCACTCAAATGAGTGACTCCCCTTACGACTCTTATCCTCATCTGGGTATTGGAGGATACCTACGACATGGTGATAGTACTGAAGGATACCTTGTGAGGATACCTTTTAGGGGATACTTATCAGAAGATATCTGAAGACAGTTATGGCTCCTAGTGTCTGTTCAGTTCCTTGCATCTAGACCTCCCCATGGCCTTTATAGCTTCAAGACCGCGACTGCTGACTTGTCCAATATCGCCATCGTCTGTCCTGTGATTAACTTCTACTGTAGTCACCCAATCCCATAGTCCTCTCCGGCCTTATGCCATTACTACTGACATGTAGGACTGCTGCAGGCTTTCTAACTATCTCAAATTGCTCTAACGACTAGAATACCGTCGAGCAAATAAGCCATCGAGTAATTGTTCGAATGAGTGACTCCTCTTACCCACATCTCGGTATTGGAGGATACTTATGACATGGTGATATAGTACTGGTGTATACCTTTAGAGGATACCTTTTAGAGAATACTTACCTGAAGATAGTTATAGTTCCTGGTACCTAGTCGGCTTATGGTTTTTATTACATCATCATGTAATAAGTATCCGCCAATACCGAGATGAGGATATACTCGATGGCTTATTTTTTCGATGGGATTCTAGACGTTCGAGGAATTTGAATTTAGCAAGCGTGCAGTAGTGCTACAAGTCAGTAGTAATGGTACATGGCTGGAAGAGGACAACAGGATTGGACGATTACGGAAGAAGCTAATCATAGGAAACACTGTGGCGATATTGGACAAGTCAGCAATAACAGTCTTGGAACTATGGAGGTCATGGGGAGGTCTAGATGCAAGGAACTGAACAGACAATAAGAACCATAACTGTCTTCAGATAGATATCCCCCGATAAGTATCCTCTAAGAGATATCCTCCAAAGTTATCCCCCAGCACTAGGTCACCATGTCATAGGTATCATCCAATACCCATGTGAGGATAAGATGAGTCACTCGTTGGAGTAATTACTCTATGGCTTATTTGATCGATTAGATTCGAGCAATGCCTGTTCCAGTCACTACTCGATAGCTTATTTGCTGGATAAGATTCGAATCATTCGAGCAATATTAAAATTTTGTTATTGCTCGGTTGCGGCTTGGCCTTGTAAATCATATAGTAGTTCGTTATACACAGGGGAGATAACTCTGTATGGATATGCACAGAATATGGGAAATGAAGCAATCTGATTGGTGATTATAAGACTTGGTTGATGTCAGACGATGCGACAGAGACAGCTGAGACCAGATAGGCAGCTAATATAGTCAGAATAAGAGCAGCTATAGACAAAACAGATAGAAACAGAGGATTCCAAAGGAATCCGAACGAGATAAATAGAATGTATCCGAACCAGCAAACTACTCAGATTCGATCGAACTTACACCCAGGAGACCTCTCGGTCCTATAGCACACGTGCTACTATTATAAGCCCAAAATGAGGAAATCTAAACAAAATAAAGTTCGTTTCGGTAATTTGGGGTGGTTTGGTGGTATTGTCGGGTTGTTTGTGGTAATTAGATTCACTTCTATTCAATCGAACACACCCTCCAAGTATATCCCTGTCCCATTGTAGGGTTTTGTGTCGCATAGCAACCACGTGCTGCCATTGAAACCAAGATGGCGGCCTCCAGTATAAAAAATGGACGACTGAAACACGTGTCACCCTAACAACATGCGCTGCGTATGCGCACTAAGACCACGTATCACTATAACGTCACGAAATGGCCACTCACGCGGGCTACCAGGACAACCAAAAATGACGTAACTGGGTCACGTGACATGGCGTCACTTCCTAGATCCACCACTAAGTCCATCCGGTCGGGTACATGACACACCCTCCAAGCATATCCCTGCCCCATCAGATTCGAGTCGTTCGAGCAGTATGTGCGAGTCACTCCAACGAGCAATTTCATGGTAGCTCATTTGCTCGATCAGATTCGAGTCGTTCGAGCAAGGACTTTTCAGTAATTTCTCGATAGCTTATAAGGGGAATTTGCGAAATGTATGACTACGGGATGGCCTAAAAGGCCTGGCGAAATAGGTAATAGTATCCTCAGATAAGTATCCTATAAAAGGTATCCTCAAATAATATATTGTCATGTCACAGGTATCCTCAAATACTGAAATGAGACTAAGAGCAGGAAGTGCGAGTCACTCGAACGAGCAATTGCCCTACAGCTCATTTGCTCGATGGGATTCGAGTCGTTCGAGCAGTATGGGGAGTCACTCCATCGAGCAATTGCTCTACAGCTCATTTGGGCGGGATTGGAATCGTTTGAGCAATGACTTTTCAGTAATTGCTCGATAGCTTATTAGGAGAATTTGGGATAGGTAATGTTTTGAGGTGGCCTAGAAAGCTGGGCCAAATAAGTAGAAATATCTTCAGATAAGTATCCTATAAAAGGTATCCTCAAATGATATTTTGCCATGTCATAGGTATCTTCAAATACCGAAATGAGTCTAAAAGTCGTATGCGCGAATCACTTGATCGAGCAATTGCTCTAAAGCACATTTTCTCGATGGGATTCGAGTCGTTCGAGCAGTATGTTTGATTCACTCGAACGAGCAATTACTCGATAACTCATTTGCTCGATGGACTTCGAGTCGTTCGAGCAGTATGTGGAGTCACTCGATAGACTCTTGGCTTTAGTAACCACATGGGCTTTCATCATACACAAGAAAGATAACTGTGCATACAGGTTACGGAACATAAAGCACTGATGATTATAAGACTTGGACGAGGGAAACAGAGATAGTGTGGACTATATGAACTTCTAGGGTTAGAGTAGCATCTGTAAAAGGCAGAAAAAGTGGGATTCTTGGAAAATCAGGACCCGTACCCCTATTAAATAGAACATACCCCTGGAGATATCTCGGTCGTATAGCACAACGTGCTATTCTTATATGCCCAGAATGGTTTCATAGCAAATAAAAGTAGATTTTGGTGATTTGGAGCGATTGTCGGATCTATTTGGGTCATTGTGTGAATTCTAGTTCAATCGAACTTACCCCAAGGGGCCCCCTCGGTATTATAACACTACGTGCTGCTCTACTACAAAATATTCTGGGGAAATCCGTACTAAATAAAGTCAGTTTCTGTAGTTTGGGGTGGATATTGGTGATTTGGAGGGATTGTCGGGTTTATTTTGGTAATTACACGAAGTAAATATGGATTCTGGGGGGAGTCCTAAAAAGAAAAAAAATACTCCTATTCAATCGAACTTATCACCGGTGTCCCCCTCGGTACTATAGCACTACGTGCTGCTCTACTACAAAATATTCTGGGGGAAATCCGTACTAAATAAAGTGGATTTTGGTGATTTGGCGGGATTGTCGGGTTTACTTGGGAAATTCTAAGAATCGAGAAATTACTCTTGTGCAAAGGAAAGTACCCTCCAAACACAACCCTATCCTATAAGAAGGTTTCTGGTCACATAGCAACCACGTGCAGCCATAGAAGCCAAGATAGTGGCCTCCAGTACACAAAATGGACGATGGAAACACGAATCACCCTAACAACACGCGCTACGCATGCGCACTACCACCACGTATCACTATGAGGATGACGTCACAAGATGGCCGCTCACGCAGGTTACCATGACAACACAACATGACGCCACTGGGTTCCGTTACTATGGCGTCACATGAGACTGCATGAGATCCTGCCAATATGGCATGAAACATACGAGACATACTACTATGGTGTGTTTTATGACTCTTATAAGCCGGGGAAATAAGAATTAATTTATTGAACATCACATACCACGAAGACTTAGAGTAAAATAATATGCCAGTCACAATTTGTGAAAAACACGCTAACCTTACACCCGTACGAGAGAAACATAGCTGGCATAGATATGGGGGAGGTTCTGGATCCGCCCCTTGTTTCACCAGTCATTGGTTGTGATAAAATATATGCCTACAAAAAACATGGCCCGGCAAAAAAGTGGGGGTGGGGGGTGAAGACCCCCACCCCACCCCCCTCCGCTTCCTCCGCCCCTGTGGTGGCATAGGCACAGATGTTGTTTCTGATTAAAAGCGGAAACAACACTCTGTCTTCATTTTCAATATTATTTATGTACAATTTCCAACAGAACTATACGTATTGTGAGACGACGAAGATGGCTGATGCCAAGCTATATTCCAGTCAAAAGATTCGAATAGAAATGATTCGTGCAGCCGATTCGAATCGAACCGAATATCAACTTAAGATTCGAAAGCGAATCGAATTTCGAATCTTCGAACCTTACGTGTTCCATATAGCTCTCCCAACGCACGGTATATCACAATTTACGTCACTTTTATTCAAGTTATTCGTAAGAATGAGATACCAAAGTGTCGCCATCTCTCCATTTTATGTCATCATATAATCGTGACTGAAGTATCTACGACCTAACAATAGTGGCAGCAGAGTCAAGAAGGATTTAGGGCAGTCATCATCCCAAACACGCACATTTCGATAACTTATTGAAACTTTCTGATGGCGCGTTTGATCCAAATAACTTCTAAGGGAAGCCAGCTCTCAAGTTAGGGCCCAGTGAAGCTTCGAGATTCGATTCCGTTTCGAATCTTAAGTTGGTATTCGGTTCAATTCGAAATCGGGTGCTCGATTCGTTTCATCTAAAATCTTCCTTCATATGAATACAGATTGGTATCAGTCCTCTCGTCGTCTCACAAAACGTATAGGTCAGATGGAAATTGCACACAAATAATGTTGAAATAAATGACTGAGCGTAACTTCCGCTACAATAACATAAATAACTGGTTAGTCTCACGTAGCCGGTCGGGCGAAGGTAATTAACTACAAACACTGTTAAGTAAACTTGCTATAGTCCGTATCAATTGCGTTACCCCTGGTTCCAGTTGAAAGTGTTAGTGATGTGTGGTGGTCTGTTCTAGAAGAAGCACCAGAGGGTACAAACATTGAACAGTTCACTGACTATGTTACTACATACTGGGTCGAAGGTGACCATGGACGTTGTATGTGGAACCATTTTGATACGGTTGGACCCCGTACCACTAACCACATCGAATGGTGGCACAGAAAGCTGAGTCTTTTTATTGCTGGCTCCCATCCCAACTTGTATCGCATGATTGACTTCATTAAGAAGGAACAAGCTTACCAGGAAGCAACGGTATTACAACTGAATGCTGGTGGGAGACCACGGAAGAAAAAGTACAGGAAGATTGAAAAAGTTAATATCAGTCAATAAATTTGTCAATTTTACAAGTAAACCTTGTACTTTATTAGATAAGGACTATAGTCGGCAACTCTTTGATCACAAGGTACCTTACTCCGAAACAATGCCAACCGGCTTAGTGAGACGACCCCTAAATAACATCTGAACTCATACCATCAACCATGCTAATTCTAATACCACTAGTCCGTACCACTTTTAAAAGCAAAATTAAAGTTCAGAAGCAATATAATCCTGACGGTAATATTCCAACTACATCATCAAGGCATGCCTTCGACGAAGGCATGCCTTGTTACAACCGATAATGTTACAACGCCGCATAATGTTACACCAACGCATAATGTTACAAAAAAATGTAGTAAACAACAGATAATGTTATAAACTCCGCATAACGTTATAACTTTTTTCAACCCGTTATGTTATAAAAATCGACGCATAATGTTATAACTTTTTTCAACCCGTTATGTTACAACAAATTAACCGATAATGTTATAACTTCTGTATACTAATTCCAGTTACAGCTATTGTAGATGGACTTTACCACTTACCATTTATTGCCGCATAAAGGTATGTAATATTTATACTAAAGGTTTCTGCTCTGCTTAAGGCGAGGAGACAGCCCCCCCCCCCCCCAACTCCCGGGGATTTATCATAGTCACATAGACCTAGTCACATTACATAGACGCGGATTATCCTGGTAACTCAATCGTGTGACGTCATTACCATGATCACCCAGTGCCCAACACGATGAAGGCGGGGGTGGTGGAGGAGGGGTACTATTTTATCCGGTTGGTACGTTTACCAACATACGTAACCTCCGCTTCCAGAAATGTAGTGTACCATAGTCCCCTGATGCCTTTGGGGATGGGCAAATGCCTCTGTTTCTGCATGTTTTGGGCATCTAAACCTCATTTGTCGCATATTTCGTAGTCATAAGAATATCTTATTGTTCATTAATTTGGCATTTTAACAACTAACAGTGAACAAAAATGAGGTGGAGTTAAAAGAGGTAAAAACGTTGGATGGAGCGAGGTACATATGGTGGATGTGGCGGGTTGGTAGTGTCGCACGGAAGCCGAAGAATAAGATGCGAGACTGGGTAGGAAGAGGAATGGGGTTTAGGAGGATTGAAAGGGGTGGGCAGGGATTAGGCTGAGAAAGAGAGGGGGGGGGCATGGATTAGTACATCAGGGTGATTGTGCAGAGAAGGCTATCTGAGAATACTATAAAGGAGTAGTGCTAGACGGTATGATAATATAGATGGTGGAGATGTTGGAAGAAGTGGAAGTGATGAATTTGGGATTACAGGTTCTGCAAAAGGCGGAATCACTAGAACAGGCAGTATCGGGAGAAGGAGGAGATTGTGGAGGAGGAGTTGTGTTGATGTTGGTGTTGTGGCGGTGTTGGTGATGGTGTTGAGTAGTTATGTATGTTGAAAATGAGCCATTTTGTAGGACCCCTGGGCAGGACCCCGAGGCAGGACCCCGGAAATGACGTCATGTCACGTGACTGGGCGGTCATGTTGGGTTGTCATGATAGTGCACGTGGGTGGCCATGTTGTGATGTCATTATCATGAAAAAAGGTGTTAGGAGTGCGTATGCGCAGCGCGTGTTGTTATAGGGACACGTGCTCCTTCTCACCCTTAGCAACCCGACAATAGATATCGAATTAATCCAAACAACCCGACAATCTTCAGGAAACTGTCCAAAACATTCCAGAAAACACTCCCGAATCCTGCCAGTACCAATTTAGTAACTCGCCAGAAACTCGAGGGACCGGGACTTCAGGAGCTCCAGGGGCAAGGGGCAGTAGGGCTCCGGGGACAGGGACGCCGCCCCCCCCCCCCCTTCCAGTTTATCTCTCGGTTAAAAAAACACTATTGTAATAAACCAACCATTATTGTAATAAACCCATTTCTGTGATACATTACACGTCCATTATATGGTCGGATAGTAGGTGACGATACTATCCTATATTTTAAGGATACTAAACCCACGGAATCCCCCTTTTCGTCGTATGAAGCAATGAAAGCTATGAAAATGAGCACGACGCGCGCAAAATCATACGTCTCAAAATGAAAGTTGTGAAAATGAGCGCAATGAGTACCTCTTCATACGTCTCATACCCTCATTAAGGATACTATCCTACCTTTATTTGGGAGTGTTTTCGGGAGTGTTTGGTCAGTTTTCTGAAGATTGTCGGGTTGTTTGGATTAATTCGATATCTATTGTCGGGTTGTTAGGGGTGAGACAGAGCACGTGTCCCCATAACAACACGCGCTGCGCATACGCACTCCTACCACCTATTATCATGATAATGACATCACAACATGGCCACCCACATGCACTATCATGACAACCCAACATGACCGCCCAATCACGTGACATGACGTCACTTCCGGGGTCCTGCTCCGGGGTCCTACAAAATGGCTCATTTTCAACATACATAACTACTCAGCACCATCACCAACACCGCCACAACACCAACATCAACACAACTCCTCCTCCACAATCTCCTCCTTCTCCCTATACTGCCTGTTCTAGTGATTCTGCCTTTTCCAGAACCTGTAATCCCAAATTCATCACTTCCACTTCTTCCAACATCTCCACCATCTATATTATCATACCGTCTAGCACTACTCTCTTATAGTATTCTCAGATAGCTTTTTCTGCACAATCACCCTGATGTACTAATCCATGACCTCCTCTCTTTCTCAGCCTAATCCCTCCCACCCTTCAATCCTCCTCAACCCCATTCCTCTTCCTACCCAGTCTCGCATCTTATTCTTCGGTTTCCGTGCGACACTACCAACCTACCACATCCACCATATGTACCTCGCTCCATCCAACATTTTTACCTCTTTTAACTCCACCTCATTTTTGTTCACTGTTAGTTGTTAAAATGTCAAATTAATGAACAATAAGATATTCTTATGACTAAGAAATATGCGACAAATGAGTTTTAGATGCCCAAAGGCGTCAGGGGACTATGGTACACTACATTTCTGGAAGCGGAGACTGAGCATGTTGGTAAACGTTCCAACCGGATAAAATAACACCCCTCCCCACCACCCCCGCCTTCACCATGTTGGGCGCCGCATGATCATGGTAATGACCTCACACGATTGAGTTACCAGGATAATCCGCGTCTATGTAACATGACAATGTTATTCTATGATAAATCCCCGGGAGTTGGGGGGGGGGGGTGTCTCCTCGCCTTAAGCAGAGCAGAGACCTTTAGTATAAATTTTACATACCTTTATGCGGAAATAAATGGTAAGTGGTAAAGTCCATCTACAATAGCTGTAACTGGAATTAGTATACAGAAGTTATAACATTATCGGTTAATTTGTTGTAACATAACGGGTTGAAAAAAGTTATAACATTATGCGTCGATTTTTATAACATAACGGGTTGAAAAAAATGTTAACATTATGCGGAGTTTATAACATTATCGGTTGTTTACTACATTTTTTGTAACATTATGCGTTGGTGTAACATTATGCGGCGTTGTAACATTATCAGTTGTAACATGCCTTGATGATGCAGTTGGATTATTTTATCGTGACTTGAGCCATCACAGTCTCGACAATAATAACATAACAACACTTTGGCCGGCCGCTGATTTGTCGAGGTTCTCGGATGAGAAGGCCTTGGTTACCCCTGTACTCCCAACTGCCTCCCTATTCCCACGCTTCTTCTCTCCCCCCAACACTCGGAGACGAACTGCTTGATGACATCCCTTGTCCCGTTATTCCCAATCTCTCCGATTAGCATATTAACCCTCTCCTTTGAGTCTCCCACTAATCACATGTCCTTCATTCTCCCATCCCACTTCCCCATTATACTTCCAGTGAATCTTATTCTGTTAGACTGGTATTTTGGGCATTTTAGAAGAATGTGTTCCAGGGTCTCCACCACGCCCAAATTACACATCTGGCACTCCTTTTTCACTGTTTTCCCCAATTTTTCCCCTCAGCTCCAGGGACCGCGACCTCAGCTTGAACAACAGTGACCTCCCAAATAAATCACGCTTATAGTATCTCCAACCCTCATCGGTCATCTTCAAGACGCCTCTGATTCGATTCGATTTCGGATAACAAACGTGATTCGATTCGATATTCGCAGGGCCCTATCCTAAGTGAATTAAATAAGTGTTGTCAGTGTACTGCTATTGCCGCCTGGCCAAATAAATTAATTATATTCTTGTTTATGTTGTAAACGTTAAAGGAAACTAGCAGAGGAAATCGTATGGCGCTATTTCATTATTACTCAAGCTAAGTATTTTGCTTTCTAATTTTGTCGTTAGAAATAAAGGAAGTTGCTTACGAGCGAAAATATCCCCATTCAGAGCCTCATGAGAGACAACATCGGGTGAATTTATCTGAAATTATCGACATTTATCTGGCACACGCCGCCGTACAACGTTGAAACTCTGATATGGAGTGAGAGTAATTGGTTAGTCTCCATGACAACCGCATATTCTTCAGAGGAGGAACTATATAATGCAAAAACAGATAATTGAAAATTGTCAAGACCGAAAGCGAATGGAAATCAGACAGTTTCAGAATTTCTTTAAAGCAACTGTAAAGGTTCTGTTATTAGACCACACAACAAAGGCATGGGCATTGATTTTCATTCGGTTCAATGTACAATGGGAAATTTGGCTCTCGAGATTAAATTGTAGTCCATAATGGAACTGTAAATGGAATTTCTAACACCCAACTCAAAGCAGAGGCAACGGGGGCTCAATGGAAGTGGAGGACGCAAATTTCCAAGACTGAATTTGCGATTATCCCCTCTGTCTCTGGACAGGGGCGGACTGGGTCAAAATTATGTTACCGTGAAATGCACCGGGGGGGGGGGGGGGGGGGGTAGGGGCTAGGACCCGGAGAAAATTTTGATTTTTCGAACTGAAAGAACGCCGCGTTCTATCACCTGAACGGTCGATGGCAGTCCACAAAGAGGGCATTTCGATGGCATTTTTGTCACGAGTTTCGTCGCTCATTAGGCTAAAATTCTTGCAACAATGGGGCCCCGGATCCATCGGACCGACCATAGTTCTGACCAATGGGAGAAAATTTTGATTTTTCGAACTGAAAGAATGCTGTTTCTTTTCATCTAAGCGATCAATGGCAGATTAGATGGTTGGTGTATCGAAATGCCCTCCATATGTATTGCCAATAGATGGCATTTAGATGTACCACTATCCTTTGCGATCAGATCCATTTCGCCTTTTGACCATTTTTACGAAATTTCATTTGAGAACCACAAGGGGGGTGGAGGGATTTCCCGGTGGACCATACGGCTAGTCCATCTCTGTCTCGTGATTAGATGAGAATGTCGTTGTGTGGTCGCTGCCCGGTCTATATTCTACTTCAGTCATCTTTCAACCCAACGGGTAGGAATCGGGTTGGAAGACGGTTAAAGGATAAGACACAGACCGAAGCGAAGAAGTAACTTTTGATGGCAAAGACGTAATTACAAAAAAATAAACAATAAAATAAAAAACTGCCCGCCCACACACAATTTTACCCCCCCCCCCCCCCCCCCCAAAAAAAAATGGCCTGAGAAACAGAGGATCTACTTTGTCGGGCCATATCTACGAGATCACTAAACAGACACGTCCCAGACTGGTCCCATGTTATAATATTAATTTTCTTTTCCCTCCAACGAGATATTGCTTTCGGGTAAAAGACGATACCCTACATATGGTATGTCAGGGGATAAAAAGTGATTCTGGATTAGAAATTAAGTTTTTAATTTAAAAGTACTATTTTATTCAAAATATCAACCGGGATAATTAAAACTCTGTGTACCGTGATTCAGAGACGGAAGCTTATTTTTTGTTTATGTTTCAAAATACCGATTTGATCTGCTTTGAATTCTGGAAATGCTCATGTTATGGAAAAATATATTTCCCTTTCCGAGGACATCAGTTATTTCGGGTGAACGAGAACAGATAGTTTCGCTGAGCGTCTGGATCCACATGTGTCGATAACAAAAACTAAAAACCGTACAGTCCTAAAATTTGGTCGTTGTTTGATCCTCGAATCATTTATTTATTTATTAAATTGCGTTTCACGACACTTCCGACAGCCAGTCACCTCGTGACGGGCAGTTTTACGGGCGGGGAAAGCCGGAGTACCGGAAGAGAATTATCGAGCAGCAGCGAGCAACTGGCACACACCCAACCTACTACCTCCGCACATGCAGGACAAGCATTGGTTGAACGCAAATGCACCATCGACGTGCAGTAGGCCTACGCCTTGGTACATAGCGCAACCATGTCCCCGCGTGGGCAGTCGGGGCGAAGTGTCTTGCCCAAGGACACAACGCAGTTTCCTCTGGTCGGGATCGAACCGTGGACCTTCTCGTTTGCCCCCGTTCAGTGCTCTAACAAATGAGTCACTGAGTTCCCGCTACACCTTTTAACCCTTTACCCAACGTAACGGCCAAAACCGGCTAGCGCTATTCTCAAAAATCGCAAGTTAATTTTCTTTATTTTTTCATTTTTTGTCTCAAAAACATAGGTTATGACCCCTCGTTGAAACGCGCTCGTTCCAACGCGGGATCATAACCTATGTTTTTGAGGCAAAAAAATGAAGAAAAAAAATAGTTATTCTAGAATTTTATTTGCAAGTGTCGTCTGCTTTTCATGTTAGGTAAAGGTTTAAAGGAAGTGGTCTAAATGCATTTGAGGCAGGTCTTGTTAATGAGAAGGATACAACAATACACTGCAAAAAATATAGGTTCTCTTTAGAACCAAAACTGGTTCTAATCTTGTCCCTGAGATGGTACCAGTTCTGTTTAAACAGTATTTATTTCAAATCAAACAAATTTATAAAGATTAACATTAAATATTAACAGAATTAAACATAAATAGAGGTGGTTTCAGCCGTAAGTTTAGAGCTTATACGAGGTTGTCTCGAATCATTTTTAAGCAAAGGAGATATGAACAGTTGACATATCGAACCAGTTTTGGTTCTGTACAGAACCAAAACTGGTTCGATATGCCAACTGTTCATATCTTCTTTGTTTCAAAATGTATCGCAACTGCGTTGAATAAGCTTCAAGTTTACTGCTGAATCTACTTCAGTTCAATGAATGCTAATCTTGGTAAATTTATTTGATTTGAAATAATACTGTTTAAACAGAACTAGTTCCATCTCAGGGACAAGATTAGAACCAGTTTGGGTTCTAAAGAGAACCTATATTTTTTCCAGTGTACGGCCGCCGTGGACTGGTCACTTTCCACGGGTGGGCAATATTAACATGCACGCAATAATATTAGATTCCAAACACAAATAATAGGAATAATCATCAAAAATTTAATTAACGAAACACCGGGTTCAACCAGGTGCTTCATTAATTAGAATATTTGCTGATGATGATATGTATTATCTGGTAAGCGCATGCGTGGACATCACTGCCCACACGTGGATTACGACCAGTCTACGGCGACTGTACTGTATCCGATGGTAGAATAAGAGTTGAAGGGGACACATTGGTAGGATTGTGAGAACATCTCGACGTTTTCAGAATCAACACAACTCTATTCATCGGGTTGATCTCGAATTTGGAAGGCTTGTTTTTTGACTGAGCACTGAAACTAACAAAAGACCATAAGACTAGCTTCGCATCCGTTTTACGAAGACGGGAATATTATGACATCAACACTCCAATCCCTTCCATTATACTCTCCCGTGATCGTTAATTCCATTATCAATAGAATTGGAAAAAATCCTTGTTTGTTTTTGTGGCGAGTAATTGACTTTATACAATGATAGGTGGGTTCTTGTCACGCCATGCTGTCGACGTAGGGCACTTGATTGAAGTAATTTATATGCTGCAAACTATAGACCAGTTCATACTCCCTAATTCACTTTGTTCAAACGGTCGTAAATAATTTCCAGCGGAAACATTAGGCTAGGCTTACACACTGGCCGGGGGGGGGGGGGGGGGGGGGAGCTTTGTGGAGCTTTGTGTGCCTCCCCTAGATCTAACTAGGATCTTCAGCGAAGTGGGAGGAGGGGGGCAATGTGTGGAGGATCCTAGTAAGAACTAGCCCCCTCCCCCACCCCGACACAATTTTGTAAAATTAAGTCCTCTAAGGGTGAATCTGAGGCATTTGTAGCGTGTGTAGCCTCTATATTGGAGACATTTTGGGGCTCTGTGTTGTGTGAAACCTTGGTGTGGGGGGGGGGGGGGGTAGGGCAGCGAAAAATATAGGGAAAGGAAGCCCCCCGTAGCTACACCACTGAGTTTCATTGCGTACACGATGTCGAAAACACAGATATTTAACCCCCCTCCCACTCCCCCCCCCCCCCCAAAAAAAAACATCTCTGCCAAAATAAACTTTAAAAAAACGTGGAATGTGCAACATAAAATTTAAATGACATCGTTTTTGCAATTCTTCAGTTAAGTCGAATTGGTATCAAATATATTAGTTAAATAAGTCATGGTTCTCTGAATGCAAGATGAACTCTCCATGGAAACCTGCCCAAAACAACAAATACATGTAAAGTGATACATTTTCATATTAAATTCGCAATTCCTGCAATAACAAACATTGGAAATGAAATACTCAATTTAAAGTGTTTTAGTCTGGCGTTCGTGGTGTTGCGAGACTTTGACACCGATGAAAATCAAGCACTGTGGAGCCCACTTAACTGGATATCTCTAAATTGAATATCCCTGTTTAATTGAATATAATATCCAAGCACAAAACCATTTAACATATCTTCAGTATAATTTTATAACTATAACGTCGATGGTGCATTTGTCTTCAACCAACGCTAACCCTGTTTGCGCGGAGTTAGTACGTTGGGGGAGTCAGAGAGTTGCTCATCGCTGCTTTATGGTTCTCTCCGGGTACTCCGGCTTTCATCACCTGTAAAACTACCCATCACGAGGTGACCTTAGCTGTCGAAAATATTAAAAACAACTGCATATACTAGTTATAGATTAAACATCTGTTAACTGAATAAAAATCATATTATAATTCGAGAAATTAACCCGACAGTCACCAAATTCTCCTTTTTAATAGACTTAGTTTGCCTCAATCTAACCATTACATGCTCTCAATCTATTATATCTTGTTTGACAGAGCTCCACGAGCTCTGTCAAACAATATATAATAAATTAAAAGCTCGGGTTACATCTAGAATACAACAATACAGTGACCAAATCCCTGTTATATGAATTCTCATGGTAATTAAATACTTTTCATTGGCAAGGTGGTTATTCAATTAACAGAGTTCCATTGTGCTGTGACGTGCAGGTCATGGTACGTAGCGTATTGTGGCATTAACAACACACAGATAGTGTCGGCGGAACTGAAAGGACAGTGTGTGTGTGGCGCGGAGAAACTAATTGTATTAGATCACCAGAAAAGCTTAGCACAAAATTTAGAGCCAAATTGAAACAAAAAGGCCGCACGGCAAAAATGTCGGACTAAACTTCGATTTGAACTTGACCTGTATTTTACGTTGATTCACCTACATACCAAATTCCATTTGATTTGGCAAACTATAACTGAAGTTATCATCGGGAAACCAAGAAAACTGAATTATCGAAGTCGAAAAAGGTACATAACTCTAGCGAAAATTGTCAGACCATACCCCAATTCGCACTTGACCTGTATTTTATGTTGATACACTTACAAACCAAATATCATTTGATTTGGCACACAGTAACTAAAGTTATCATCGGGAAACCAATGTAGGGCGGACGGACGGACGCACGCTCGGACGGTCACCGGCTTTTTTAATAGCCCCCGAAAAAAAAAAAATTTCGGGGGTCTAAAATCAACCTGGCCAGTTTCCATGTTCCATTGTGTGAAAGAAAGAATCTCTCATTTACCATTTATATACATAATGTAACTTTCAAAAACTACTTGCTCAATTCGAAACAAGAAATAGTCATTCATATTTTTATATATTTCTTTTTTATAGTATGACCTCTCAAATCACTGTAAAAATTTAGTATTAAAACTATGGTACAAGTACGGCAATCCGGTTGCTGGTACTTCTTTCGTAAACCATAACGGTGAAAATACGTATCTGACTATTTTTTTTTTTTTTTTACAATTCCGACTTTTTTTAGGTAGATCTTGAGCAAAATTGCTGGAACTGGTATTTTGTTTCACACCATTGCGATATAAAGCTGTTAGGTTGTCATTCAGAGTTGAACAATTAATATCTTTACTAGTTAGTCTACCTCTGAAATTGAGTCTTCTAAAATACGGCATCTTGGACGATACCGTTTTGCAAACGTAAGAACTGGGGAGTTGGATGCATTCGTTCTTAGAAAAAACTTTGTAGCTGAGTTTTTTTTGCAGCTATCTAGGAATATATCATCCATTGGGGGCAACAAGGCGCCATCTGCAATGCTTCAGCATTGCAGATGACCCATTGTTGCATCCAAGAGACGAAATATTCAAATTTCACGACTGCTGATCTGAGCTCCAGCTCTGATCTCACCATGGGTACGTCCTGCAGCAATCTAGAACACCATCAAAGAATCTGCCAAATTTTCAATTTCGTCGGACTAACTTGAAAAAGTGACACTTTATCTCGAAATATGTAAATTAAGGTACGCTTGCCGCTTGGGTAGAGCGCTATCGGGAAATGATAATTTGCATATTTCGGACAAAGATGCCCCCACCCGAATTTTCTCCATCTATATTGATAGCTTGTTGTCTTCCGTTGATTGTGGGGTTAAAAAATCTAACGATTTTGAAACACTGAGTTCACACATATGGGAGGAGTGGCTTATGGGATCAGTAGCGATACTACAAGAGAGCACAGACAACACAAAGCTGCATGCGTTGATGTCAAACCTGTCGCTCTCCTGCCGCCCCTCCCGTTGAACACAAAATGTATTGCCGCCGCTGTACTGGGTTCTGTCCTAAATGATGTTACTTTACAGTTCATTGGGTTCTTCCTCGAGAGGGGCGGATTTGACATATTTTGTTTGCATGACATGACATGCACCATAGGTCTCACAATTTTATTTATACATAATTCGAATAATTATACACCGTAAAAAAATATGGTTAAAAATACAGTAAAATACGAGCAATGCAGTTTCGGGTACGTCTACCGTAAAATATTACGGTAAAAAATACTGTATTGAAATTCGTTAGGCAACCCCGACCTTTTTTGTTCGATATTGAATAAAAACGTAGAAAGTGATATTTCGTTTCCCTTCACTGCACGAGAATCTTGTTGGTTCCTCATACAGAGTGGATCAATTAAGTGGGCAAGTGCTGGGAACCCATATTAGGGCTTTATTCTGAAGGGCAGGTATAACAATTCCTATGGCTTCATACTCTGTGGGTGTGCTTCATATAATCTGTGCAGTGAAATTATTTCAACTGTATGGATATGCTCTGTTGCAATTTAGGGGAGAGTGCCTTTTGGCACTCTCCCATAAATTGCGACATGTCAAAACCGGTGAATAAATGTGGATGAACGTTAATGTATTTAACCTGCAGCCACGTGGCTGCAGATTAGAGATATTAATTAGTTTATCTTAAAAACTGAGTCTTCTACAGGGTTCATACAGCTCTTGAAAAACCCTTGAAAATGAGTTTTTTCTTGAAAAACCCTGGAATTTGAAATTAGCCCTTGAGAAACCCTTGAACTTTCAGAAATCTCTTGAAAACCCCTTGAATACCAAGCTATTTCCTGGGCATTGTAAATATATGTGTACTCGCCTTTTACTTGTTTGATGCGCTCGTGTCGCTCAGTTAAAAAAAACATAAAAAGTATGGAACGTTTTACCAAGATTACTGTAACACAGATCACACTTTGGGTACCAGTACTTCCTGACTTCCAAAGTCAGATCCGTGTCACATGAATCTTAGAATTTTAGAGCTCATACAACAAGCTGAATAGTATATGTAGCCCTTCAAAAAAAAAAAAAGAAGCCCTTGCATTACCCTTGAAAAACCCTTGAACTTTGTGAGCAGATTTTTGTATGAACCCTGTAATCTAAAACAAGGCATTTTTTTCATGGACGGAGCTATTTTGCTAAAGCGGAAATTAAAAAGTTGAATGCGTTCATTCTGGAAAAAAGAGACTTCACTTCACTGTAAATGAGCACTCTCCTCTGTTAGTTATTTTCATGTGATGAAACTTTGAGGAGTAAGTGCCATAACCGTAAAAATGTACGGCAGAATTAACGGCAATTTGTTGCCAGCACTTATGACGTAATTTTAACAGTATTTTTATAGTGTATGATCACGTGTTGACAGCCATGTACATTTGTTACCATGGGACAATAAATACAGAATTATCAATACAAAAGCCATCAGTGTGGACAATACTATAAAACTTTTACAATTGTTTTTTCTAGAATTCTATTTTCTCGTTACGACTTTAAACGGGCTGAAATGAGCCATTGCCATTTTCAAAGATGTGGCAATTTGCCAGTTGGTAAATTGCCTTATCTATTGACTAAAGTGAATTTTTTGGTTTGATTGGTTGATAGATACGTGGCATGAGACCATATTCATTGAAACCCACGATACGTCCGCCCAGCCACTGACAAATTTCCCATACCCAGTGGAAGCCTCGTTCCGAAATCTACAAATTGTCCATGCCCCGTAGAAGTCAATAGATACATGTAAATTTGTTATCCCATGTCTGATCACGGCCTGCGCTATTCGCAAAAAATCGTCATTCCAGTTTTACAGTGTACATGTATAGCGCATGACCCCTTATTGGAATGAGCTTGTCGAGTACCCCCCAATGTGGGGTTCATAAGCTATGTTTTTGAGACAAAAAAAGAAAACAAGAAATTCAATAATTTTTTTATACTAGTCATATCGGCATATTTTCACAAAAACTCTTTTGCACAAAAATTCCACAGAAACCTGTATGGCTCAACAATGAAAGATAAAAGATCTCATGCTGTGTGTGTTCATACATGAAATAGATTGTACTTCTAAAACGGAAAGTCAATAGATAAATTCTTTACCCCGTGTCTGATCACATGGTACGGGTTTTTACCTACCCGAAGCCTGCCGTATCCCATTCGGCCTTCGGCCGAATGGGATACGGCTGGCTTCGGGTAGGTAAAAACCCGTACCACTTCGGCCTCATGGGATACGGCTGGCTTCGGGTAGGTAAAAACCCGTACCACGTGATCAGACACGGGTAACTAATAATATCTTTTAAAATGCTGATGATTCATTTTAGTCAGTTGTATTAATAGGTAGAAAAAAATAGGTAGAAAAAGCAATTATAGAAAATACAATTGTAAAACTTTTATAGTATTGGATCCTGAGCATTTCTTCAGAGCGATCCGGTGGAAATTCTCTGTAATTTTTTCCTGCCCACACCATTGTTTTGAAACTAACCTGTCGAAACGGAAAAGCGAAAACATTGCATCTAAGGTTCTTTTAGTTTTTGCTTCCTGATTTCGTCTTGTTTTCGCAGTACATCATTTGTGAAATCTCGTGCCATACGTGGAAATGTGGACTGTAAAATATAGCGTTAAAATTAAGTTAGAAGTGTTGACAATAAAATTTGTATGCACTACAAAGTAGATCTTCTGTTTCTCAGGCCATGTTTTGTAAAATTACATGTGGACCAGCTATTTTTTATTTTATTTTTTACTTTTGTAATTACTTCTTTGCCATCAAAAATTCATATTCTTGGTTTGTTTTATGTTTTAGGCCTCATTATTTACAGAATAGCATGGGTGGTGGTGTATTTCGTCCCTTGAGTGCAAGAAGGCCTTGCAATGCTAAAGCATTGCAAGGCCTCCTAGCACTCAAGGGACTTTATCAATTTTATTAACTTGAGTCAAATATCAGACATAAACTATTTAATTATTATTTTTTTAAGTTTCCGTTTGCATTGGTTATAAAACGAGACCGCGGCAGTCAAAAGGACCATGCGGAAAGGTCCGAGAAAGAGATTTTTAACCGTTTTTTAGACCTTAACGGTAATTTTATACAATATGTTGTGATATGACTGAGATAGAAAGATGCGGGTTTTGTGATAACAATATTTGCTGCTACTATTTGATTTCAGGTTATTTCCGAGGCATTCGTTCTTTTTAAACAAGATTAATACATCAAGTGTTGTGGATCGGATCGCAAACACTCGGTTCGGTACTGGTCCAGTATTGGACCGCGGTCCGGATCAGACCACGCCTGCTATACCGGCATACAAACGAGCTGGGCCGAGCCCTACATTCCAGGGGGGGGGGGGGGGGGGCATTGCAAGTAAAGTAAATTGATATATGGGAGGGCGTTGGCTCAGTGGTTAGAGCATTGAACTTCAAACCGAAAGGTCAACGGTTAGATACTGACCAGAGGTAACTGCGTTGTGTCATTGGGCAAGAAACTTCATCCCGACTGCCCACGTGAGGGCAAGGTGACAATGGGTACTGAGACTTACAGTACGTCGACGTTGCATTTGCCTTCATTCAATGCTAACGAATTTACGTTTGACAGGAATGTTTAAAACAGCTGGGTACTACGGGGCAATAACGGGTATTTTAAACAGTTCACTTAGACGCTTCAAATGAACTATTTCTAACCCTTTCAACACTGGCGGCCTGGAAGGTATTATTTTAGTCAATTCTGTCAACGGCGAAATGGGTAAAACCATGCAGGTCTGTTGGGGGTTCAGTCGAGCTGTTGGGTTAAATTTTTACCGAGCCTCGTTTCAGATTTTTTTTTACCCTATATCCACTGCTCGTCCACTACCAATTTTTTCTTCACGCAAAAATTTATGCACACCGGGCTGAAAAGGTTAAAATAAAAATAATTACGCTGAAGCAAATGCACGCCCACTCCATCTCCTACAACACACATGAAAAAAACCGAACCTTAGATTCAGCCCCTCCACTTTTAAAATCGTTCCGCGGTCAGGGGCGTAGGAAGCTTATAATAATGGAGGGGGGGGGGGGGGGGTATTGTAAACGGGAGCTTGTAGGGGACAGCACGGTCTGCGTAGCCAAACCCGGGGAGAGTGCGGGAGAGGGGTACCAGGAAAATTTGTGAAATATGAACTACTGAGAGCTCATTTCCTCGCTTCTCAAGTGAAAAAATCAAGGTATCGTTGCTGTTAATTTTTGGTGTTATCCCTTTACCTAACATGAAAAACAGACGACCCTTGCAAAAAAAAATCTTGAATAACTAATTTTTTTAATTTTTTGTCTCCAAAACATAGGTTATGACCCCTGATTGGAACGAGCTTGTTTTGGAGACAAAAAATGAAAAAATCATGAAAATTATTAATCGGCGATTTTTGAGAATATCGCTGGCCAGTTTTGGCCGTTACATTGGGTAAAGGGTTAAATGAGGATGTATGTCAGAGAGGAAGATGTTAACCTGTTGAGCGTCAATCAGTCAGTGACATCGGCTACCAACTTTTCTATGCACTGCAAATGGTGTAGATCATACAGTTTTTATATGCGCCTGTATGATGTAGAATATGCAGATGTATGTGGTTATTTTCGTGTAGATACTAGATATGATTTACAAAGTTTAGGAAAAAAAAATTGTTTTTGGAGGGGGGAAATACCCCCTTCGTTACCCCCCCCCCCCCCCGCCCCCCGGGTTCCTACGCCACCGTCCGCGGTCCATGTGTTGCATCAATGATGAAAGCTAACATTTGAGCTGTGTCTGTATTTATTAGTCTCTTCCCTCCACCGATCCTCAGATATATGGATTCACTCGGCAGATCATCAAAAAGATATTGAGTTTTCTAATCCATGTAGTACCGTGCTTGGCGTGTCTCAGCTTTCTTTTTATATGGCGAACGAGTTATGCGCGAAGTGGGACGCCGATGATAAACTTATTCAATATTTATAATTAATGTCAGTTAACGAAAACTCGTTATTTCATACGACAGTTCTCGTTAATTGTCCTCCGTGCTGCACACTGTTTGTGTGTGGTGTGGTACCTCGAACAGTCGCCATAATTGACTTCCCGCATGAATACGATATGTGTGGGCTAAAAACTAATATATCGAGGGAGGCACGTCGAATCCTTAAAGCGCAGACTAAAGTGCTGCACCACATTTACGATGTATTTACACGCACAGTTCAAACATGTGCATTTCTCTGATCCCCAGCTAATCGTCAATGATTTATAAACGCCAAATGACGTCAGAGAAGATAAAATTAGTACCGCACGAAACAGTCCCGTGGTTTTTACCCAAACACACTCAGGGTCAGATTCTGGTATGCGCGATGTCTATGACGCACGCGAAATAAGTACTTGAATGCACAGCAAATTCAACCGAATTGAAATTACCTCGTTTTTTTCCACTACATATCACATTCCACACAATACGTTTGCACTCGACCCTTTCCAAGCAATGGCATAAACATTTTCAATTAGACTTCTGGGGTCTTACAGGGTCGATCGAAATTAGTTGTTTCGTAACCACAGAAGACTGTATTTTACATAATTTATGAAAACACCAGCTGATTTTGACGCCGATTCTAAAAAAGCACTCACATAGAGCTTTCCTAAGAATGCGTAAGAGTCTGGTATTAAATGTGCCAAAAATATGTGTTCCATCCCTGAATCCAGAAAATAAACTATTAGCATTTTCAAAGGTCTGGCAATTTGCCAGCTGGCAAATTGCCAGATCTTTGAAAATGCTAATAGTTTATTTTAATCCATTTAAAGTCACAACTAGAAAATACAATTCTAGAAAATACAATTGCGAAACTTGTATAGTATTGGCCCCCCGTATTCCTAAATGTTTTGCGTAAAGCACAAGTTGGCAGTCCTTTGTCCAGACAATAAACACACAACTTGACAAAACGATGGAGATAATTTGATCCTACAGCCCTATAGGGCTGTAGAATTGAACTATTACCAACCCTCCCCACGAATGGAAGGTAGACTCGGACATCTAGAGATATACAGTAGTGTATTAGATGAATCCATTCCGCGGCGGTGGTGTGGAAAGAGTTAGGATTAAGTTTTTGCAGTTACTCTTTTAAAACTCCTGTCTGTCAATAAATGATGTTTCTTTTTCAATTCTCAAATACCCATCAAATTTCCATACCTATTCTATCCATCCCCACAAAAAGCCCCCCACCAGATATATAAATAAATAAATAAATTTATTGGAAGGAGCTGTATGATGTCATTCGGGTATTCAGGTATTTTTTTCGTGAAAATGTGGCTAGTGATTTTCAATAATTATTTTTGGGGCAGTGTAACGTTATGTGTCAAAATTTTGCCGGAACAGATTTTGCTGAACATTTGACACTGATAAATCGTGCACCTGTCATGGCGTGCCTGACATTTTATTTTGACATGTCTTAGCCATATTTTGGCAAGTTTTGGTCCCTTTCCCCCAAAACAACCATTTATTATTATTTTCAATAGCTCTCCCGTTGTACCAAAATTGTCATAATGTAGTTTCTCTCTTTTTACCGAGGAACTGCAACGTAGTAAATTAGTAATATCCAATTTTTCTCTAATATTCTCCTAAATCATATAAAAACATATTTTCTCTAATTTCAGGTTAATCAAACAGTTGATGATTATTTCAACATATTTAGAAAATATAAATGATAAATCATAATAGAACACTTTTATCAGAAAAAGGGATTTTCTTTAGTCGTTTTTGTATTTTTGTTGTTGTTTTTTTTTGTTTTTTTTAATTATTTGTTTGTTTGTTTGTTTGTATTTTTTGGGAGGGGGGATGGGGTGGTTAGGACGAAAAGCAGTCAAGTTTGTCAGATATGTACTGTCTTGACTGTCTAAAACCACCCAATAATAGGCAGTCCGGACTGTACATATTTGGCATACTTAACTGTAGGGTTTTGGCATTAACAACAATATGTATATATATAAATACCCAAAGCACCTTCTCCCATCAAGATTGTGTTTAGATATTTGAAGGTTTGGTGTGTTTTATCATTTATATCTTCTAAACGTGTGAAAAAAACAACAGTATCCTTACTCTGAAATTAGAGAAAACGGCCTGTCTTTATATGATTTATTACGGAAAATTTACCGAAAAAATGATGTTTTTAGTTTAAACAATATTTTATTTTCGAATATTTGAAATAAATAAACGATGGCATTTTACACAGTAATCGGATGCATAAAATTACAGATAGAGGATGCCGCAACAAGCTGTGCATATACGTTATAATAGCTGTCTCCTAATGCAATAGAGAGGTCACATTAGCGGGACGAGAATTTCGACCGGATTGCGACTGAGTCGCGATCCGGTCCAAATTCTCTATCCGCTTTGTGCCCTACAACACTATGGAGTCTCACCCGTGATAAAGAAATGCAGTGAAAGAATCTCAAGTAATAGTTTAGTTTGTTTTTCTTGATGCAGTCTTAATTTCACAGTATTTTATTAAAGAAATCTCGAACCATGGGTGGAAGTGTGTCGAGATCGGATCGCCTTCTGATCGAGAAAAATGCCGCTTATGTGATCACAGCTCTGTATGTTTAGTTGTTCAGTTTAACCCTTTACCAAATGTAACGGCCGAAACCGACCAGCGCTATTCTCAAAAATCGCGAATTAATTTTCATTATTTTTTCATTTTTTTTTGTCTCAAAAACATAGGTTATGACCCTTCGTTGGAACAAAGTCGTTCCAGCGAAGGGTCATAACCTATGTTTTTGAGACAAAAAATGAAAAAAATTAGTTATTCAAGATTTTTTTTTTGCAAGTGTCGTCTGCTTTTCATGTAAGGTGAAGGGTCAAACGTATGTATTTACATATAGAAATAGAATAGAATACTTTATTACACTACCGTAATACAGAGAAAAGGTATGGCATCATATAAAATAAAAGAAAAAACTATATAAAAAGGCATGCATGTAAAAAAAAGATGACTAGAATAAAATATGGTTAACACTATCATTTCTGTACACACTCGTGGCAACGTATACTAGCGTTCCACACCTACGTTTAATCGTTTACATAAAGTAACATTCTTCTAAATCTGAGACATATATATGGGAAGTGTATTGGACGACAGGTGCTTAAAACTTGCAAACCCTCCTCCTCACCAGGAACAATAATAACAAATTTCAAATACAATGGCGGAGCAAAACATAATGAAAAATTATAATTAATATGAACACTTAACATGGTAACGACGGTTGAGAAGAATCATTGAAAGAGAGCAAAAAAAAGAGAAAAGGGAACAGATAAAAAAAATACATGAAAAAACAACTGGAGTAGCATTGGAAGAAAAACAAAAGAGGTTACCCATGCAGTGACCTAACATTATACATTATAGTACGTGGCGCAATGCGTATTAGAAAACCTAGATAATACTATCCGTACTTGTCGCATATCCATCTCAGTGTTAACCTCGATATAACAATAGCATGATTTTGAAGGGCATTACAGTGCATTAACGGCACAACAGAAATGGTTAACAGCCCAAGAGTTTATTAGCGGCCCTCGACTTCGTCTCGGGCCGCTAATCAGCTCAAGGGCTGTTAACCATTTCTGTTGAACCATAGATACACTGTAATGCCCGACAAAGTCATATTATTACCACTCAATCTATAAGTTACTAGTCGATTAACATAGGATTGGAGGCCCGTTAAAACTCCATAATTTCAGTGACGCCATTCGACGGAGCCGGGCCGCGGGCGATAATGGTATAAATAGCCATTAGCGGCCCGCGGCCCGGGTATTTTTAGATTCCATGGTCTGATGAATTACTCCCATTCGGATGACGTCCCTTTGTATTTCTGAACTGAAGTCGAACGCACGACCGAAACAGAAATATCGAACCGACTTTAGTGATTATTTCGTCCAACAATTCCCTCGTGCGGTTAGCTGTAACAGGGAGTGGTAATAATAGTAATAACATGATTTTTGTCAGGCATTATGGTTCATTAGCGGCCCTGCAGCAATGATGAACAGCCCTTGGGCTTATTAACGGCCCTGTCTTTAATAAACCCTCGGGCTGTTCATCATTGCTGCAGGGCCGCGAATGAACCATAATGCCCTCCAAAATCATGTTATTGTTATATTATTTCTATTATTGCCACTTTCGTACAGCGGGTACTTTGCGATTAAATTATATGGGAAATAAGATAAATAAATGAAATCTGACGTTTTCGAATTAAAAAAAAACAGCGAAACTATCGTCTGCTTTATTGACAAACAAACCGGGTAACATGACTGTCGTCTGATCAGTCAACGTCGAAATTTGGAAAGTTAGATGATGAAATGTATCTTCGAAATGAGAACTTTAGGGAAAGAATTTATTCATCAAAGATGTCATTACTTACTTTGTGTGTGTCGCTTCCTATATCTCATACATTATCTATCCGTGACACAAAGGGAAAGACTTGAAGCAAACGTGTTAATTGTGTTTACAAATTAAAAATCCGAATTGAATTTCGATCCCCCCCCCCAAAAAAAAAATATTATTGATTGGCTGAGAGATGTGACGTCATTGTCTATATTTAGACGTGTAGAGCTGTTATTGACTGGTCGGGTCGTTATAGGCAATAACGGCCCGACACGTTCCATGACTTGTACTTGCAGATCATTACGAGGTTTCAACGCCCGGTTAAAAATCGGTAATGTGCTAGGAACACCCGCAAAAGTGGTAATAATTTCAAATAAATGCCCTAAAACACTAGTTGCTGCAATACGAGGGTTGCGATGAAGTTATAAATAACGATAAGTCCTTTTCGATTGAGATTAGATGCCTCTAATTTCAACCTTGTTATAAAATAAAGACAAACATTAACATAAAATCATTGGTTATAATTTTGACGCAACGAATCGTTGCGTCAAAATTATAATCAAATATTTTATGTTTCATTTGCTTTGTTCTTCTGCAAGGCTCACATCTGAGGCTTCACATTTTGTCGAAATTTCAGACTGGAGAGGCTAATCATAATTAATCATTTTATGGCAACACAAGGTAGACGTGCAAAGCATCGGTGTGCACAGACCTTAATAATTGTTCTCAGTGATTAAAGTGAAGTCGAGACGCCATTTTCATTACTTTCAGACAAACTGTTTTTGGAAAAGTTTTCTTTCCCAAAAACAGATCTTCAAAGGTTCGAATGTTCTGGAAATACTTTTTTTAAAAAAAAAAAGTGAAGAATTCAATGCACTCAAGATGAAAAAAAAATGTTCTGGCCTGTGCGGTACACGCAAGTTGTTCTCGTTGAAAAGTGTAACACATGTGACATAAGTATTCATTAGTTTACGGGAGTTGCTTTAAATCAACTAATATCTCGACAAGAAGAAATGCGGTAAATGTATTTTTAATAGATGGTGTATGTATTCCGCGCGGAGGCGTATATTCGTGTCGTTTTCGCAATCTTGTGCTGTTCTGTTTTTTTTTTTCATCTGGAATGTGTATAGATACGTCACGATTGAAGTTCAGAGGGGCGACGAAAGGTAACAAACAGTGTGTGTGGCGGAGGGGGGGGGGGGGGTCGCCAATATAACAATACGTATGGGCCACCAATATAACAAAAGTCGAGGGGGCACCAATATGGGGTGTAACCCAGATTTTTTTCTCAGAGGACAGATGGGGTGGGGTGTGGGGGTCACAAAGGGGTTAACCCTTTACCTAACGTAACGGCCAAAACCGGCCAGCGCTATTCAAAAATCGCCAATTAATTTTCATTATTTTTTTCATTTTTTTGTCTCAAAAACATAGGTTATGACCCCTCGTTGGAACGAGCTCGTCGAGCTCGTTCCAACGAGGGGTCATAACCTATGTCTTTGAGACAAAAAATGAAAAAAATTAGTTATTCAAGAATTATTTTTGCAAGTGTCGTCTGCTTTTCAGGTTAGGTAAAGGGTTAAGATATCGTGGCCTGAGTACTACAGTGTTCTATGTCCCCTATGGGACTATATATTATCTCCCCTATGGGACATAGGACTTTCTAGCACTCAGGCGACGATACAGTGAAATAGTGACTCCAAGCATGACGGACGGTATGGGACGGAGTTTCAGTCTGAAAGATTTTGAATATTAGATGCCCTCACTTTGCATCTAGGAAGGGAAACGGGTAAACAATTAACACTAAATGTTTCTTTATTTTTAGTATGGTGTTTTCCTTGAGGCACATGATACCATGTTAATTTCAAGTATTTTGGGAAGGTGTGGGGGGGGGGGGGGCAACTAGGTGACAAACCCATATCAGGTGGCCCTCATGGGAACAAGCTGGACGAGCTCGTTCCAATGAGTAGTCACATGATATGGTTTTGTTGAAATTTTTTGAAAAATATTTTTTGCAACTGCTGAATTTGAAAGTTAAGCAGGCGGATACGGCCGATTCTTAAGATGAGGAGTTAAATTTGTCAACATTTTACGGTTAGTGAGCACATGTTCAGCAAATAGTTGGGGTTGTTTTTGCAGATCCGCTCATGTCCTCCATCCAACAACCCGCAACGTCTCCACATTCAAACACATACAGGGTTCGACTTCCGGCAGGGGATCAGAAACCATCATTCTAAATTCCTCTAAAAAATTGATTGTATCCTTCTAAAACTCGAAAAACACACACCGGTGGACAGGAATGGAAGTCCGTAGGAAAATTAGTCCCTCTGGACTATTATTCCGCGGAATTATAGTCCTAGGTCTAACATTTCTAGGAATAGTAGTCCGCCGGACTACTATTCCTAGAAATGTTAGACCTAGGACTATAATTCCGCGGAATAATAGTCCAGAGGGACTAACGTTCCTACGGACTTCCATTCCTCTTACACCGGTCCGTGTCAGTCTTCGTCGGAGGCCAACCACAGCACTCTGGTCGTCTGTAGCCAGCGCGTTCCACACTTTCATGCAGCTGCCAAGAGGATGGTAAAACAAGTAATCGTGAGAACGTCATCTAAAAAGCTAGATTCCAGACATAGCTTTTGATGTGTGCAATGGTCTTGTGGTTTAGGTGTTGGACTCCTGATTTCCGGGCGGGGTTGCGAGGGTTCGACTGTCGGCAGAGAATCAGAAACCAACATTCTAAATTCCTCTAAAACATGCTTGTATCGAAAAATCGAAAAATACACACAGGCCCGTGCCAGTCTTCATCTGAGGACAACCACAGCACTTTCGTCGCACTGTAGCCAGCGCTTTCTTCACGTTCATATGCTGCTGCCGAAAGGAAGATGGTGAACAAAGTAATCATGAGAACTTCATCTAAAAATCTAGATTCCAGCCATCGTTTTAATGGTGTGCAATGGTCTAGTGGTTATGTGTTGGAGTCCTGATTGCCAGGCGGGGTTGGCGAGGATTCGATTCCCGGCAGGGGGGCAGAAACCAACATTCTAAATTCCTCTAAAACATGATTGTGCCATACGAAAGATACACCCCACCGCACACACATGTGTACGACAGAATCATAAACCAAATAGCGCCGAAGTTGAAAAGTGAAAACATTAATAATAATAATGATAATAATAATAATAATAATAATAATAATAATAATAATAATAAATAATCAAGCTTGTCTTTCAACCAGATGTTCGCTCCTAATGTACAAGACGTATTGGTCACACTGAGATAATGTTTCATTTTAACAAATTTATGGTTGGTTTGGGAAACTGATTTACCAAAACGGACCATCAAGGGTAAATGCGTAGGGGAAGAAAGCAGACCCCATGCGGGGATATTTGAATTAAGGGAGGGGAGTTAACGCCTTTTAATTCTCTAATACTTCACATCTCCATAATTATGCGTGTTCCGTTCGACAGTCGGGAAGTTTTCGCGCGATATAATCATCAAGCTTACAATCTGTACACACATATTTGTAACCGTACACTGTAAACCATACCTTTTAGCCCCTTTGCTGCCACGCCTACTTTAGCCACATTTGGAGAACTTCTATGTACGCCTGTATGCAAAAAAAAAACTTTAATAAGATTTATGACAAACTTGAAACTCTATCATCTGATTAATTGTTGGAAAGGGCTCTTTGAGCCCTTTCCAACAATTAATCGGATGATAGGTTTGATCTGCGCATGCTAGAACGCACAGATAATCATCATAAAATAGGTGACAATAGTCGCTTTCCTCAGCGTAAGGGTTAAATTACGGTACAGGTAATAATAACGACCAGTTGCCGTTACGTCTACCATAAACTTTACGATAATGACTGTTATTATTTAAAGTTTTATCACATGAAAAATAATAGAGGGGTGTTCATATAAAGAGCAACGTTTTTTTCAGAAAGAACGCAGTCCGGAATTTATTTATTTATTGATGTTTAAGATCACATATTTCTGCATAATGGCTAATCGTGACCGGTATAGGGCTTTTATTCCTGCTTTTGTAAAATAGTATCGTCGAAAGTTGCCTTGCTTTTGGAGAGCCAATGTTTATGGTGCACAAATTAATATTTTGTTGATATCATACGGCTGCGGGTAAACAGTGTTATTTGGTGCACCCTGTATGACCTTTCCGTATAATGAAGGAGGGGGGGGGGCAAATATCAGTTCCACGGTTTTGCTCCGGGATCAAACAAAACAAAAAGTAGGTCGGCATTGCCAAAAAGTGTAGTTTAATACTTCGGCGGATCCAGGGGGTGGAGCGCACCCGGCATGCGTCCCTCCCATTTTTTTTAAATTGATTTTTTTTCACACGCACCGATACCAGGGGTTACAATTTTATCCGCGATAACCGACGGGTATCTACTACCTCTGGCTGTATATTGGGAAACGGTATTATCCGCACCGCAATAACCCATGGACACTACCCCAGAAAGGCGTAGAAACCGCCGATAAAGGCGGGTTCTATCGCGCAACCCGCACTCGCCGCTACGTGCGTCGGACGATGCCCCATCATAAGCTATGACTGAAATGTAACCGCCCCCCCCCCCCAACCCAGAATTCGCCTCTGACTACCATATTTTCTCCCTAATATTTTCCGGTAGAAGTACCGGTGTGACAGGAATGGAAGTCCGTAGGAACGTTAGTCCCTCTGGACTATTATTCCGCGGAATTATAGTCCAAGGTCTAACATTTCTAGGAATAGTAGTCCGGCGGACTACTATTCCTAGAAATGTTAGACCTAGGACTATAATTCCGCGGAATAATAGTCCAGAGGGACTAATTTTCCTACGGACTTCCATTCCTGTCACACCGACAGCTGATTATCAGCACTTTTCCGTATTTTTAATGATACTTGTTTAAAATGTTGACTTTATTTTCCTTAGTCTTCTTCCACATCTTTGTCAAAAACTCTGAGGTGTACCAATAATTTAAAAAAAATTAATACATTTGCTTTTTTGAAAACTAGCCAACCAATGGATTAAAAGATCTTACAAGTTCGAGAGCTATTTTTGTGAGAAATATGATTAATTTTTTTATACGTAACTATAATTTAGGAGGTTTTGAAAATCAGTTGTATATTTTTAATGAGACCCGATTGTTGAGCAAAAATCGGCGAATAATTGAAAAGTATATATTTACATATTTATTTAAAAAATAATAAATATACATAAACTCCCAAACAGAAGGTTAGAAGTTCGATATTGCACCTCATATCTTTTATCCCATTCAAATCATTGTTTACAACAAGTGGTCGTCTCGATGTGAGGCGACAAAATAGGAAAAACAGATTTGAATAAAAAATGTATGAAAAATGGATGACGAATTTAATGCTTAGAGATGAATATATAGCTATCGGTAAATTTAGCTATTTCATTAAACTTTTGGGCGAAGGTTAACAGAGTTTTTACTAATGCTTTTAGATAAAATACAATAGCTTTCGCGGAAGGAAAAAGCAATTTAAAGATTATAAACATCATTCAAATAAAAAATGCCAAAACATGTGATATAGTGTTTCTTATTTTGGATGTAAACTCATTAAACTGCAGCTGACGTCCTTGTGTTACTTCATTCAAAACGAATTATCTCGTCTCCACGTCACATTTTTCAATGTTGTCACGTCGAACAACGGATGTGCACGGGATATTCATCAACAATTACAACCCGAAAAAGGATGATTCTGCTTAAAATGTTGGCACTTGATAAGACTCAGGGACGTGGCTAGAGATTTCCGATTGGGCGATTGGGGGGGGGGAGGGGGTATAGGGTAGTGAATTTCCAACTATATATATAGGCGAAGGGACCTGGAGGGACCCCCCCCCTCCCGGTCCCTCCCCGTAGTTGGAAATTCACAACCGATAAAGATTTTAAAAATGAAGCCATGAAAGGGGGCATAACATTGATTCTAGTAACTGAAATGCCACACATTTATGATAGAATTATCAGGTTATTATTATTTGGTATTCTTCTGGGAATTGAATAAGATAAGATAAGTTAAGATATTTATTGTCTCAGTATCAACAGAGATAGATGACAAGAACATTGGTAACAGGTAACAAATTACACTGCAAAAAATATAGGTTCTCTTTAATCTCTTTAGAACCAAAACTAGTTCTAATCATGTCCATGAGATGGAACCAGTTCTGTTTAAACTGTACTTATTTCAAATGAAATACATTTACCAAGATAAGCATTCAATTTTAACAGAATATTACATGAACTGAAGTAGATTCAGCAGTAAACTTGGAGCTTATTCAACGCAGTCGCCAAACATTTTGAAACAAAGGAGATATGAACAGTTGGCATATCGAACCAGTTTTGGTTTTGAAGAGAACCAAAACTGGTTCGATATGCCAACTGTTCATATCTCCTTTGCTTAATAATGATTTGAGACAACCTTGTATAAGCTCTAAACTTACGACTGAAACCCCCTCAATTTATGTTTAAATCTGTTAATATTTAATGTTAATCTTTATAAATTTATTTGATTTGAAATAAATACTGTTTAAACAGAACTGGTTCCATCTCAGAACCAGTTTGGGTTCTAAAGAAAACCTATATTTTTTGCAGTGTACAGGAACAAATCAAATGGACGCATACGATTACAAACAGGTATTAACGACTTATTGACGGCTTAGATCAAACAATGTGATACACTCTTGGATATATATGTACGTATAGTGCGTAATATGTGCTAAACAAATGCTCAAGCTTAGAACTTTGACAACTTCACACTCTCCTAACATTAAATCAGATCTATTGCAGGAATGGTCAATTTTCGATGTTTCATCATTTAAATAATAATACTTTATTGCCTTTCATTCCCATACATGGGTATATGACAACTAACAATGTGAATATATGTACAACAATAAAAACTAGAGCTGTAGGTTAACCGAAACCGAACCGAGGTTTTTAGTTTTTTTTTAAAAACCGAAACCGAAACCGTCGACATCCCGTAATCTAAGGTTTTTCGGTTTTTTTTATTAAATACTCTCTTGCTGCAGAAATTCACAGAATGTAGCCATCCCAGAGTAGTGAGAGTACCCAGACACTGCCAATGGCAGTGTTTGGGTACTCTCACCACTCTGGGATGGCTACATTCTGTGAATTTCCGACATTTCAGTTTAGTTGTGTTTGCAGCTTTCCTCAAGTTGCGTGCAGGTGTCAGACCTCGAAAAATGGCCAACAACAATGAATGTTCTGTATATTTAGGTAATTATTATATTGGCCTTCCTGATTCTTCATGTATTATAGCTTATTTCGGGCATTCATTGATTTTCGCTCAATTTCACTACCATTCAGTTATGACTCCGGACATAAGAAGAACAACAATAAAAACTAGAGCTGTAGGTTAACCGAAACCGAACCGAGGTTTTTATTTTTTTTTAAAAACCGAAACCGAAACCGTCGACATCCCGTAATCTAAGGTTTTTCGTTTTTTTATTAAATACTCTCTTGCTGCAGAAATTCACAGAATGTAGCCATCCCAGAGTGGTGAGAGTACCCAGACACTGCCAATGGCAGTGTCTGGGTACTCTCACCACTCTGGGAAGGCTACATTCTGTGAATTTCCGACATTTCAGTTTAATTGTGTTTGCAGTTTTCCTCAAGTTGCGTGTAGGTGTCAGACCTCGAAAAATGGCCAAGCACAATAAAAGTTCTGTATATTTAGGTAATTATTATATTGGACTTCCTGATTCTTCATGTATCATAGCTTATTTCAGGCATTCATTGAGTTTCACTGCCATTCAGTTATGACTCCGGACATAAGAATGAGTTTTATTGAATTTTATTTGGCCTCATGAACAAACCGAAAACCGAACCGAACCGAGGTTTTACTCCACCTGAAAAACCAAAACCGAAACCGAACAAGAAATTTAAAAACCTACAGCTCTACTCAAAACAAACAGACAAAATACAATCATACAACAAAACTTTTAAAATGGGAATATATGTATCCGGTACTAGCAATATCTTGAGTCTTTTTTTATTTTGTTTTTTTTTTTTTTCAACTTTTTGCAGTTGTCTGGGCAATCACGCGTTTTTGGAACGAATTATGGACATACCGCATGACTTTATGTGTTGTGTCAGAATCAAAAGGCCCGATTAACGCCTTTGCAAGATCCTTGTGACTCCTGCCATTAACGCCGGGTAGAATGGAGTTAATTTTCTGTAGGAGTGCTTCCCTGTCGCCGGAGTAGAGAGAGCACCCAAACAGAAAATGGAACTCGTCCTTTACCTTATTATTGCAAAACGGGCAAAATCTTTCTTCGTGTGGAATAGGTGATTTGGTTTGCCAACCAGTCTCAAACGCTAATCTATGCGCGCTTATCCTTAGTTTTGTAAAGGAGTGTCTGGTCGCACTGCACTTTTCCGTCAAAAGATATTCTTCCATTGTAAAAGAATCCTTCACCGTTCTATAGAATGCGAATTTAGATGAATTTCGTAAATTCGACGACCACCAAGTTACATATTTTTCTTCCAACGTCTTCTCCATGGAAAATAACAATTTCTTGGTGTCAAAAGTAGCTTGATTATGCCACACGTGAACAAAATTGAGGCTAAGCAGAATGTTTTTGACCGCATTTATCCAGGAATCAGTTTCATTTTGTAACTGTGAATGATGGAATTAACTGATGATAACGATTTTACATGTGATTTTCTTGAAGTGCATTTCGAGGATTTTTTTATTACGATAAGTAAACGTACTATAGAAATCTCGTACCGGTTGACATCATGCATACTTATGAAGCTCGATATTGCGTACACTGTAGTTGTAAATAGTTGGAATTTTTGCCGATTTGAAACCGAGTTGGAATTTTGGGAAGAAAAGGAGACATCAGCATCGCTAAAGCAGCTCTAAAATCTAGATAGATGGAATTTCCAACTTCTCATGCCTTGCCCTCCGAATTTCCAGCTGCAGAAAATTTTGGCTAGGATTGGATGTGAGAACCCCCACATCCCACCCCTGTCGCCACGTCCCTGATAAGACTCCCCATCAAGGGTAGCTAAACTTCCATAGCTCCCAACATAAATTTACTGTGCATGGCATTGTCGCCTGGCACGAGTGATTCGCGGCCTCGCATAACGTCGCTAATTTCTGTCGAAAATTCTATCACCTTGATCCCCTTGTTCACTGAGGAGCTGGAATGTTGGAAGAAGGAATTTAAAAAAAAATACCCAATATTTTCGATTTGAACGTACTGCTGTCAGTTAAGTCCGTCCATTTAAATTGCCATGTATCTACTAATTAAGACGAAAACAGACCGAACGCGTGCGTGCGAATGTTTTCATGCGAATTCGGACCGACGGCAGAATTAATTGCCGCAGATAATTAAAACAGTGTCACGTAGAGAGAGTGACCACACCGAGAGCGATTTTTTCGTGCGGTGAACCGAAAATGGATCTTGTTCTACTTTTTGACGCACGCGGCTCATATCACCATGACGGACCAAATAGAGAAGTTGATAACGGAGGTGCAAGGATTTGAATATCAATCAAGAATAAAATCAAACGCATCGATATCCACCCGAAAATACTATTGAAATCTCTCGGGATCCTCCATCATTTCTCGGACACGTCGATGGTAGATTTCTTGGCTTTTCCCCTTTTCATTATTGAGTGTACCCAATATTTACGTTCATGTCGGGTTCTTGCGAGCATCATGAACCATCATATATAGCAAACAAATCGGTCGGGGTTTTTTTGGTCTTCTGTCGGGGGGGGGGGGGGGGGCACCAAAAATTTGCAAGACGTGACGTGGGGGTGGGTGGGTCTCTTGCGTGCGCCAAAAATGTACATTTCCAACTTGTGCAATTTTTGGAATTTTTTAAAAATATATCAATATATCAGATAATATATACCATCATTTGTGTTTCAAACCTAAAAGATGATGTTGTACATCACACTCTTAACATAAATACAATATCAGGAGGCTTTATATGTGAGAATATTGGGCTTAAACTGGGAAAATGTCACACGTTAGTAGGGGGTGGGTGTCTTGTTCGAAATGTAGAAAATGTGCAGACAATATTTTGGGAACAATTCAAATGAAAATTTTTTCCCGTATATGTACACCTGTTCTGGCCAAGCCTATAACGAACAGCTTGTCATTTGTAGATTGCGGCACACAGCAGCCCACAAAGGTTTAAATTGGTGGTACCAGTTTAACCCTTTACCTAACATGAAAAGCAGACGACACTTGCCAAAAATGACTGAATAACTATTTTTTTTTTCATTTTTTGTCTCAAAAACATAGGTTATGACCCCTCATTGGGACGAGCTCAACGAGCTCGTTCCAATGAGCGGTCATAACCTATGTTTCTGAGACAAAAAATGAAAAAATAATAAAAATTAATTGGCGATTTTTGAGAATAGCGCTGACCGGTTTTGCCGTTACGTTGGGTAAAGGGTCAAGAAAATTATGAAACCCCCCTATAGACAGCTGTGCCTACTAAGTTTATAAGTTTATTTTGGATTTTAATGGGTGAGTGGGGGGGGGGGGGGGGGGTGTCTGAGAACGGTAGTAGAAAATTTGCACGTAGGGGTGGGTGGGTGTAAAAAGGAGCCAAATCAAAAATAGGACGTCACGTCTTGCAAATTTTTAGTGCCCCCCCCCCCCTCACCTTGCTTCTGTAACACGAAATGGCCCTTGCCAATTCTTTTAACTGGAAGTCAAAAGTCAATGAAGTAACAATTTACTCCCTTGATCCAGAATTGAAGGATTTGGGGTTTGTCATCACAAGGAGGGTAAATGAAAATGTATTAAATCAGTTTTATGTGGTTTATATATGAACAAAAAACAAACTCAACAAAAAAAACCTGAAGAATATTAAACTCAATCACAAAATAAAAGAATGAATGAGATGGATGATAATTTTAAATCCCACGGCCCAAGTGGTCTTTTGGCTGAGGTCCCAAACCATTGCCTGGAAAGGGTTAATTTGATGTACCATCAATTCCACTGACTTGGACAAATCGGGCACATACCCATTACCCAGTGAAAGGGAATGCATCAAAGATACACTTCAATTCCCTAGGTCGGTTCTGAAATTAACCTGTACCAAACTAGTGAGTTACAAAAGTAACTCTCGGTATATTATCTTTTACGGGATGGAACTCAACCTTCCTAGGTTTATTCAGCGCAGCTAATTAAAGCTTTAATGTCGAAATAAGCCTTTTCCGAAACTGCCATCTTGGAATTTAATATATGCAAGGTTACAAGGCGCGATGTGTAAACATTAAGACAACACGCTGCAAGAAGAGAGCGGTTGAAGTGCTTCGGACTTCATTACGTTCTTTAGTGCCAATTCAAAAAGCATTCAGTCAAGGTTACCATTTGTTTAAGGCAATGGCAATAATGTATGAGAACTGTCATTTCGAATTGAGTTACTATCAACTTAAATGGTGTTTGAATGCACACTGTGTCATGACTCTGTAGTCGTGGGCACTGTCAAGGTCGACAACTTTCGGGGATTTCCTTGTTGTCACTCAAAACGAAGTCCTCGACTCCGTTAAAAAAGTCTTTAAACCTGCGATATCGTTTAAAGACGTCTTGGGTTTCCCCTTTAGTTAATTTTAATGATGACATTGTTTGTACGAATATAAACTTGATATTTCACAAAACTAGTCGACTTGGATGACGCAGAACTCAACGCGATGGACATGGAAATCCCTGTGTTTACAACCCGCGACCTGTGACCCTGCATAGATTACCGTCCAAGATGGCAGTTCGAAATAGGCTTATTGAGATGGGGTGGGGCGAAATAATAGAAACCTGCCCTTTTATAGACAAATTACGGCTAAAAATTGGAATATCAGTTAAGTTACTGATTGGCTGTCTCTATATCAGAGACTCAAAGAACATGTTACGGTGTGAACCAATGGGATACATTGGCTCAGGAATACACGGAAGTTACCGGAAACCAAGAAATACCACAACAAGACTTTCTTTCTATAAAACAGTGATAAGCAGAATAGATTTGGGTAATTACGGTATTTATATTTTATATTTTGCCAAAACCGTTACACTTTATTGAAGCAGTGACACGTCTGTCTCTGTTCATGGAGGAAAACTGTCTGACGTACGGCAATATTGCTCTCGTCGTATAAATTCATTTGCCCGGATTCGGTGTGGATTTAAAATTCGCACGCACTAGAAATATTCGCACTTCCGAAAATATTCGCCCGGTGGGAAATTCGCACGCACACGTTCGGTTTTTTTCGCCTTAATACATTATGCCGGGCAAAACATTCATCGACAAGCCCGCTACTTTTCCTCCGTATATTCGCCTCTCTCAGATTCTGTTATTGTGTTTTTCTCACACTCCATAGCTTACTATTCCTCTTTAGGTCGAAGATGGTGCGTTTTTTATGTTTTGAGTGGTTACAAGTTGAGGGTCAGAAGCTGTATATTGGGATATATCATACACTGAGAGCACCAAGACGCCACCTGCATCGCTAAAGCATTGCAGATGGCGCCTTGTTGCGCTCAAGGGACGATATATTGGAAATATCGTCCCCATCTTGCGTCGGTAATGGTTACGACATTAGTCCTTATTTTTCCACATTACTAATCCTTTTTTTCATAAATTCGCCAGAATCGTAACCATCGTAGAGATTGGGTGGGTGTGGAGGGACCATTACATGAATTTGCCCTACAGTTCTCACGTACACACTCCTTTCCTTCTCGGTGAGCATTTTAAACGAAGAATCTGTAATATCGGAAATGGAACACTCGATTTTGTCGTGGCAAAAGGTGTGATAGACTGTCGCAGTCTTTGCCATGGCATTGTCGATTGACGTGGCTAATTTCTAGAGGTAATCTAACTAAGGCTCGCTCGGCGAATCACGATTTTTCTCTCGAATCAAATAAGACAAAATGTTCGAAAGCAAATTGAATTCACTTCTCAAATTGTTACTATAGTGCTCTTGTCATACTAGTGGAGTTCATGTCGTACCAGAATATTAGAAACTTGACCAAGTATCACTAAGGTTGTCGAAGAAAAAGCTACATATCGCCCCTCGAGTGCAACAAGGCGACATGTGCAATGCTAAACATTGTTGTTCGCAGGGAACGATATATTCTACAAACTAGAAGCAACACGATCTCCACTGTCGCTTCAAGTGACATTTTTATGAATGCTCCGACTGAATTCGTGTTATCGTCGCCCGAGTGCTGGAATGTCCTATGTCCCATATGGGACATAGGACATTCTAGCATGCAGGCGACGTTATCTAGTAAGGCTGATTACGGTTAATCTCGTTCCTCAGAAAACTTCAGGATGAGTTGTTATCTTCAGAAAGTCGATAATAAAGAAATGTATGCAATTCAAAAATATGCAGCATTCGATTTATTTTCGAATAATCGAGGTGTTTTCGAATTGAATCTAATCAGTGGCAAGATTTGATACCGAATCGAACGTCGACCGTTCGCCTGACAATACGCATGACTCACATATCCCCAAACAACAGGCATCCTATTAGCAACTGTAAAGTCAAAGAGCACTTTTGTGGATTTTAGGCTTATAAATTATTATTATTATTAAATAAGAAATGAATTTGTGATAGTTCCATGTCTACGCATAATGAGACCTTTGAATAGGCCAGCTGTTGGACAACAGTGGTTTGGCCGAGTATTGTTCGCCGAGACCGGGATTTGTTTTAAAAAATGAATTAGGAGGGCATCACACCCTGAAATCTCTAATTTACGCCCCTGAAAATCCCCAATAGATTTATCCATTTACCTTATAGACAGTTTAATATGCTGCAGTACCATTTGGGAACACGGGTGTAAGATGGTTGGGTTAATAAAACAATGGTTTATTGAGGGGACGATACATAATTTTTCACTGCAATGTGAAGTCTGAATTAAGCGAAAAATTAAATTCCTCCGACAAGTCATATTTTTGGTTAAAACATATTTCATTTGTTAGGAATTTCGTCATTACAATATATTTTATGTCCCAGTCAAATGTACTTATAGTTAACATATCCAGCAACAGGGCTGATAAAAGAACATTCTACAAGGTCGTTTACTCAACAAGTTCGCTATAGAAATTGTACTCAAGTTACAATTGTTTCTTTTATAACGATTGCATAGTGGGGACTCCCCCCCCCCCCCCCCCCCCCCCATCCCACACACACACAATATAACTGACCATTTGACCATCTTTGTCACTGGAAGTATTTAACATTTCCTAAAAATGTCAGTAAATTTAACACAAAGGATATTGGAATTTCAGATAAAAATTGAAATTTTGAAATGTTAACGAATTTTTATTATCCATGTTGGCAGCATTTCATAAACTTCAGGCATTTTCCTGTATGGTAGTATAAAAAAATACAGAAGCTGGCTTTTTACAATTTTTTCCCAATCTGTTTGAACGGTTGACTTTTATTCCCCATTGAAATCAATTTAACCCTTTAGCTAACATGAAAAGCAGACGACACTTGCAAACAAAATTCTTGAATAACTATTTTTTTCTCATTTTTTCTCTCAAAAACATAGGTTTTGACCCCTCATTGGAACGAGCTCGACGAGCTCGTTCCAAAGAGGGGTCAAAACCTATGTTTTCGAGACAAAAAATGAAAAAAATAATGAAAATTAATTGGCGATTTTTGTGAATAGCGCCTGCCGGTTTTGGCCGTTACGTTGGGTAAAGGGTTAAAATAATAGAACGGCGTTTTTTGTAACTCTTTTTCCAGTTCATTATATCATCATTATGTGCATGGTTGCTTATAATGCGTCATGCTAGGGAAAAATCGGGGGGGGGGGCGGATCGGTAACACCATTTAAGCGGAGCGCCACCATCGGTTAAAATTAAAACTCGAAAATTTAGTGTAAAAATTACTGTGTAAGCTTTATGCTGTTAGGTGTGATACTGATAGATATTCTTAATGACGAATATTCTCTGAATTAGTTGCTTCTAATTAGCTTGACATAAAAAAAACAGGTTTCCTTTTGTTACTTTTAATAAACGAAAACAACAGACTGCTCTGGGAGCTTATGTTGTTTCATTTATTAAAAGTTATAAAAGGAAACCTGGCTTTATTTTCTACTGGTGTTATAGATGTTTTCTCAACAATTACTCTCTTCTTAATTGAACCTTCTTCGCTCGTATAATAATCTCAAGGTAGATAACGAAATCGAAAGTCGATTTTCATGACGATATAAGTCAGGAAAACATGCCACACACACACACCCCTGCCCCGATCCCACTCGTATTATTACGTACCTACTTGCAAATAAAATATGCTTAATCAAATGTATAAAAGGAAGTGCACGACCAAAAAGTGTATGAGATAAGTATACGCAACGTGTATGTAAAGTATACATGAAGTGTATAAAATAATTATACACAAAGTGTATGCAAACTATACATAAGGTGTATAAAATGAGAATACACGATACAAACTTTACACTTATGTTGATGGGCCGTTTCTTGTAACTAATATATGGGGTAGATCCTTGCTTTCATTCATTTTAACGAGCTTGAACAAGCGTGCGATGTGAGTTCAGAAGATATTTGGCACGGAAAATCCCCCCAATAGTAAAAGCCATACAGAAAAAAAACCGCAGTGGTAAAATCCCTGTGGGAAAAAACTAACAAAAATCGCATGGGTAGGGATAAACCCTAAACTTTTTTTTCACTTTGCTGATTATTCAAAGAAAATAAATAAAATTAATTAAAACAGCAAAGCTTTATATCCACGTGGTTCAGAAAATTATATGCTACACTAGCACATGATATAGCATAAAATATAGAAATAAATGTACATGTCAATGAGCTGATTCAAATGGCATCTATATTGGTTCGGTTTGGACGATAATACCAATTACTTGTCCATATTTGTTTTATATTAACCCTTTACCTAACATGAAAAGCAGACGACACTTGCAAAAACAATTCTTGAATAACTAATTTTTTTCATTTTTTGTCTCAAAAACATAGGTTATGACCCCTCGTTGGAACGAGCTCGCCGAGCTCGTTCCAACGAGGGGTCATAACCTATGTTTTTGAGACAAAAAATGAAAAAATAATGAAAATTAATTGGAGATTTTTGAGAATAGCTCTGGCCGGTCTGGGGCGTTACGTTGTGTAAAGGGTTAAAGAACAAAGAAAATGTTCTATCTATATAATCTAGAGGTTATCTACGCTATTTTAGTGAATATCGGGAATTATCTCATGAGTGTGGACCTGAAAGTTTTATTTTTCAAGAGCGCTTGCGCGAGAAAAATAATACGTTCAGGTCCACATGAATAAGATTCACTAAAATAGCGTAGATTTTCTTTTTATTATATGCTACGTGACATTTTACTGCGCAATTTTCAGCCCAATTCGACTGCAAACAGTTTCAAGACAATAACAATGATCAGCTGATCGTTCCTTCAAGGCGACGTTCAAGGTAACGTCATGCGCCGAAGCGTGTGGACCTGAAAGAATTATTCTTCACTCGCGCAAGCACTCGTGAAAAATAAAACTTTCAGGTCCACACTCATGAGATAATTCCCCGATATTCACTAAATAGCGTAGATTTTCTTTTTATTATATGCTACGTGACGTTTTTACTGCGTAATATTCAGCACAGTTTGTCTGCAAACAGTTTCAAGACAATAACAAAGATCTGTTGATCTTTCCTTCAAGGCAATGTCATGCGCCGAGGCATGACGTCATTTAGGAAGCAACTGAGGAATATTTCTCGATATCCATCGAGTCGATGGATATCGAGAAATATCTTTTAGATAATTTTCGATAATTCACGGGCTAGCATATAATAAAAATCCATATTAACCCCCTTACACATTGAAGTTAAAATAACATGCGATTTTTGTTTTTTCTCATATGCTTTTCTTAAACTTTTTGTTTTTATTCCAGTGTTTTTTTTTCCTGTACTCTGAAGATGCATATAGAGTGCAGCCGCCGCGGACTGGTCGCAATCCACGCGTGGGGAGTGATGTCCACGCATGCATTTACCAGGTAATTAAAATCATCAGCAGCAAAATTCTAGTTAATGAAGCACTGGGTTGTACACGGTTCATAAATTAAATTATTGCTGATTATATCTATAATAAGTATTTGTAATATAATATTGCCCACCCTGTGGGAAGCGACCAGTCCACGGCGGCTCACTGTAGGATTTTTCAAACAATATCCAAGAATCACCTTCCGCTCAGCAAAAAGGTGGTGATCCGGGGGGGGGGGGGGGGGGGGGCACCAAAAATTTGCAAGACGTGACGTGGGGGTGGGTGGGTCTCTTGAATGCGCCAAAAATGTGCATTTCCAACTTGTGCAATTTTTGGATTTTTTTAAAAATATATCAATATATCAGACCATCATTTGTGTTTCAAACCTAAAAGATGATGTTGTACATCACACTCTTAACATAAATACAATATCAGGAGGCTTTATATGTGAGAATATTGGGCTTAAACTGGGAAAATGTCACACGTTAGTAGGGGGTGGGTGTCTTGTTCGAAATGTAGAAAATGTGCAGACAATATTTTGGGAACAATTCAAATGAAAATTGTTTCCCGTATATGTACACCTGTTCTGGCCAAGCCTATAACGAACAGCTTGTCATTTGTAGAAGGGGTCCCACAGCAGCCCACAGAGGTTTAAATTGGTGGTACCAGTTTAACCCTTTACCTAACATGAAAAGTGACGACACTTGCCAAAAAATGACTGAATAACTATTTTTTTTTCATTTTTTGTCTCAAAAACATACGTTCCAATGAGGGGTCATAACCTATGTTTTTGAGACAAAAAATGAAAAAATAATAAAAATTAATTGGCGATTTTTGAGAATAGCGCTGACCGGTTTTTACCGTTACGTTGGGTAAAGAGTTAAGAACATTATGAAAACCCCCTAAAGACAGCTGTGCCTACGAAGTTTATAAGTTTATTTTGGATTTTAATGGGAGAGTGGGGGGTGGGTGTCTGAGAACGGTAGCAGAAAATTTGCACGTAGGGGTGGGTGGGTGTAAAAAGGGGCCGAATAAAAAATAGGACGTCACGTCTTGCAAATTTTTAGTGCCCCCCCCCCCCCCCCCCCGGGTGATCACTGATTTTACTTATTCATTTCTTCGATAGCCACTGATGTTTGCTTCGGGACTAGAAATGCAGTTGAATCGAAATTTGACGTTACGTACACAACTTAGGTAAATAACCAATGTAATACGTAGACACACGACAAGCGGCGGCGATACCAGATTGATGAAATCATATTTTCGAGTGGGAAGAAAGCTGCCGTTCTGACAACCTTTTAAAGTGGCAGTTTTTTTCTCTCGTAAACACAGCGATAATCTGTCCGTCTGGAAAAGGCACATATGTCTTGGAGTTAGTGAGGTATTGATTGGTTGGTGCGGTTAGGAGCATATGTGTTGGAGTTAGTGAGGTATTGATTGGTTGGTGTGGTTAGGAACATATGTATATTGCTGGATGGGGATGTTCTCGAGTCACACTATAACTATTCTCCGTTTTCACTTTCCGTTGTCAGATTCTTATAATATTACTAGCGGGTGAATACCCGGCGTTGCACGGGAGAGGATGGTTATATCAATATACCCTCAGATATGATCGGCTCAGCCGTTTTCGAAATAGAAGGCCAAGGTCACCAATTTCAAGGTCAGTGTCACCCCGATAAAGTCAAAATGATCGATGGGTCAATATACCCGCACATATGAAATTTTAGCCCGATCGGCCCAGCCGTTTTCGAAATAAAAGGTCAAGGTCATCAATTTCAAGGTCACCCCGCATGGGCACGACACCCATCCCATGTTACTCGCAGGGACGAATTACCCCCGTGTACAAAATTTGAGATCGATCGGTCGAGAAACGGAGGAGTTCACCCGGAACAAAGATAGAGAGATAGATACAGACATTCGCATTTATCTATTAGATTACAGTTGAAAATATTCTGTCAGTGAGCCCAGCCTAGCCCAGCCATCTAGAGCTGTAGGTTTTTAAATTTCTTGTTCGGTTTCGGTTTTGGTTTTTCAGGCGGAGAAAAACCTCGGTTCGGTTCCGTTTTCGGTTTGTTCATGATGCCAAGTAAAATTCAATAAAACTCATTCTTATGTCCGGAGTCATAACTGAATGGTAGTGAAATTGAGTGAAACTCAATGAATGCCCGAAATAAGATATAATACATGAAGAATCAGGAAGGCCAATATAATAATTACCTAAATATACAGAACTTTTATTGTGCTTGGCCATTTTTCGAGGGGTGACACCTACACGCAACTTGAGGAAAGCTGCCAACACAACTAAACTGAAATGTCGGAAATTCACAGAATGTAGCCATCCCAGAGTAGTGAGAGTACCCAGACACTGCCATTGTCAGTGTCTGGGTACTCTCACTACTCTGGGATGGCTACATTCTGTGAATTTCTGCAGCAAGAGAGTATTTAATAAAAAAACGAAAAACCTTAGATTACGGGATGTCGACGGTTTCGGTTTCGGTTTTTTAAAAAAAATAAAAACCTGGGTTCGGTTTCGGTTAACCTACAGCTCTACAGCCATAATAGTCTATTTTTCATTGGAACTGACGACATGTTGGAAACATGCTGTTCAAGTGTCATAGCATCACGAAACTGTTTGCAAAATCCAGATAGCCTACATCTGAACCAACTTAATTCCATATCTCAATCGAATAACTCTGTGAATTGAATAAAATTTCCAAATCTCACAACAGTTACCATACTTTCAGTGCAAATTTAACCTGTTAACTGGTGGAGTGCTAAATTATTTTTAGTCATCAAAATTTATTAAGAAATCTTTGCCTTGTTACGATTTATGGGAGAGTGCCTACAGGCACTCTCCCATAAATTGTGACAAGGAAAATCCATACAGACCAAATGATCAAGATTCAAAGATAATATGAAGGGCATCCAAAGAGTTTGAAACCTCTGAGTTGCCGTACCTACATTTTAGAGTAAAACCCAAATATGGGCTTCCAACACTCAACCAGTTAATTACATATGACATAAACTCCTGTTAATTGAATAAAAAAAATATAGTAATACATCCATGAATTACTCTGACAACCATTAAATTCCCTGTGTTTTAGGCCTATTTCGCATCTTTACATCCAATACAGGAATTTATTCTACTATATCTTGTTTGACAAGGAGGCTCCACGAGCTCTGTTGAACAAGATTTAATGGAATGAATGGTCATGTTAACAATAGAATACAGGAAAATGGTCCTGTAACTTGAATACTCATGTTAACTGAATATTTTCACAGGCAAGGCGACGAGTCAGTTAATTAGTCTAGTTAATTAATCAGTTAATTAATTAGTCGATTCCAATGTACTAATTAACTAAACGGGTGCAGTCGTAATCAGTGTAACGGGACAAAAAACTGGCCGTGTTTTTTTCAAGGGACAAGATAGCGTTTGATATCTATGCGTCGGTGTGTTTGTTTGTCGTGTTTTACAGCTTAATCCTTTCACTGCTACGCCCACTTTAGTCATATATGGGGGACCTCTATGTATGCCTGTGTGCGAGGAAGTTTAATAAAAGTTATGACGTACTGGAAACTCTGTCATCTGATTAATTGTTGGAAAGGGCTCACTGGTGGGGGGGGGGGGGTGGGGAGGGTGGGGGGGGTGTATCTGCCCGAGTTTGTATTCATGAAATTCTGTTTCGCCCGCATTTATTTGCTTTGGAAAATGAACTGATATATACAACAGACAACTGTAAGAGTTGTCCATGGGAAGTGACACTGGTAACTCACTTCTGAGATTTCGGGTGTATCACCCGTGGTTGCCCGACCACGGCATGAATTTACCCGATGATTATTACATACATCTACCTATGGATACTGGGAGGGCGTTCACCACGACATCGCCGATTACGATGGATAATCCATCCAAAGCACATATATCACCGAACCAGAAACACGCTAAATAATAGTACTCTACCCGACCACTCCCCGACGAGACATTTTTTATTTTTTATTTTTTTTTTTTTTTTTTGGGGGGGGGGGGTGGAGTGGGGACAATGGATGACATCCCCACACTCACCAAACTTTCGCCTCTTCTTATCAGGACATTAACCCCTTCAACCCCAGAGGCCGCTTTTCCGATCAGAAACATGATACTTCATAATTTCATTAAGTCGTCGAGCCCTGTTAGTCCTTGGATGGGTGACCATCTGAGCGATCGATTCGGACTCCAGCGTTGTGTCCTTGGGCAAGGCGCTTAACCCCGATTGTTCACATGGGGGCACGATTACTCCGTGTACTAAGGCATACTGCACGTCGATGGTGCGCATGTCTTCAACCAATCTAACTTTGCCTGTGCAGATACGATATGACCTTGGCTGTTAATGTGTCGTTAAACCCTAATAAAAAAAATCATTAAGTTGGTTGACTTTTGAGTGAAGGTGTGGTGCAGACCAATCAATATTTTCAACGTGCAGCCTTAAGGCTGCACGTTGAAAATATTAATTGGTCTACCCCCAAATAAAGAATATGGACTCTTCCCGTTGCTGCCATTGAACTGATATGGAAGATACCACTAGGGTTCAAAGGGTTAATTGTACAAGAGAATAATAATCAGTTTTGTGTAAGTAATAGCTTGATGGGTGATAACCATAGAATGGATTTATTAAGTCAATTTGATTAATCGATGTGTGCTATCAGTGTATTGTGTTGGATGTTTTTGCACCATCAAAGTCTCCAGTGTTACTTTCTATATGTATACTTCAAACTATTTGGCATTTTCCCAGTAAAACGAAAACGAATGCCAGGTATGTCTATTAAAACTCTTTACCTAAGACGAAAAACAGACGATAGTTACAAACAAAATTATCGAATAACTGAATATTTTAATTTTTTGTCTCAAAAACATTGCTTGTGACCCCTCATTGGAACGAGCTCATCGAGCTCGTTCCAACGAGGGGTCATAAGCTATGTTTTTGAGACAAAATATGAAAAAATTAATGAAAATTTAATGGTGATTTTTGTAAATAGCCCTGGCCGGTTTTGGCTGTTACGTTGGGTAAAGAGTTAATAATTTTAGCATCGATGAATGTTTTCTTCCGAGAATTTTTGAGACTCTTCATTTTACTGTGTTTTTGACTCATTTTGCGTTCTTATTTATTTATTTATTTATTTATTTATTTATTTATTTATTTATTTATTTATTTAGAGGTATAATGATACTTTCAGCAGCCAGGTCCATATCGAGTCAAAGATTTTTACGGTTAGAGGCTACCGGAGTACCCGGAAAGAACCACAGAACAGTGGGAAATAACTGTCGGGTTCTCAATCTAATCGTTATTCGCTTCACCAAAGAACGCTTAGGTTAACATTTTACACAACATAACGGAAAACAGGCCAGCTTTGTTACTATTATTTCCATTTTTGCCTCAAAAACATAGCTTATGACCCCCTTTGGGACGAACTCGTTCCAAGGAGGAGTCATAAGCTGTGGGTTTTTTTCAGGCTTAAATGAAAATTTTGCTTATTCAAGAAGTGTTTCTGGGAGCTGTCGTCTTCCATTCGTGATGAGGAAAGTGTTATAAGGGTTATCTCATGATGTGTTATTTCATTCGGGTACATGACCAAAAGTCCCTTTGTAAAAAGGTTCTTGGATGAAAAGTCTACAAAGTAGAACAATATGACTCCACCCAGTGACGATAGAAACCTGCCTTTAACCACTTTTTAACCTTTTGAACCCTGATGGTATATTCCATGTTAGTTCAATGGCAGCAATTGGAAAAGTCCATATTCATTATTTGGGGGTAGAACAATCAATATTTCCAACATGCAGCCATAACTTAGGGCTGTACGTTGAAAATATTGATTGACCTATCCCACACCTTCACTTACCAGCCATTCTACTTAATGATATTATGACGTATCATGTTCCCGGAACGGAAAAGCGGACTCACGGGTTTAAAGAGTAAAAAAGCGGACTCACGGGTTTAAAGAGTAAAAAATCATATATTTTGCTCTTCCATGTTTGATGAATAAAAAATTATTCGAGGCCGCCGTTTCGGAGATCATTATTATTTATTATTATTATTATTATTATTATTATTATTATTATTATTATTATTATTATTATTATTATTATTATCAACAACATTAACCACACTTGTCTCGTAAATTAGAATGTAATCTTCCGTGCCCATCACATTGTTTTAATCGATGTGTCACCATTCGTAGTATCTGTGCTGTTCATAAAAAGAAACTGCCGCTTTTTGGGGCTAGGCAAAAGTGAGACATGGTGCTATTTTTCCAGAACTCAAATTTTATGTAACTGCCCCTGTAGCCATAACAGTCGGTATTACGTTGGTCTTTAGATTCCAGATGCGACCACACACGATTTGTAAGTTAACCGTTTACCTAACATGAAAAGCAGACGACACTTACAAAAAAAAATTCTTGAATAACTAATTTTTTTCATTTTTGTCTCAGAAACATAAGTTATGACCCCTCATTGGAACGAGCTCGACAAGCTCGTTCCAATGAGGGGTCATAACCTATGTTTTTGAGACAAAAATGAAAAAAAAATCATGAAAATTAATTAGTGATTTTTGAGTATGGCGGTGGCCGGTTTCGGCCGTTACGTTGCGTAAGGGTCAACGTATTTTTAAAGTTCTTTTTCAGATATAATAATAATAATAATAATAATAATAATAATAATAATAATAATAATAATAATAATAATAATAAAACTTGCCTGGCTATATCTCCTTATAATAACTATACTAACTATTTTCGTGCATACTGTCGCAGAAGTAAATTGTTACTCTCCGTATATGGTCAAAAAATAATTCTAAAAAAAAATATTTAAAATCGATATTACCATTGCTAATAGGCATGCATAAATATTTTGATTATAGTATCTGCTGTCCGTCGACCATTTTAAGATAAAAGAATTATATGCCAATACCCTAATATATTTTTTTCAAAAAAAGAAAAGAAAAATCAAACAAAAGCATATTCAGTAACGGAGAGTTGAAATATTCGCTCACTTTAGAAATTCGGGATAAAATTTTAGACAGAAATTCATTCAAAGTTGACCAAACAGGCTATAATTTTGAATACCATATTTTTCTTACCCAAAACTTGACAGCTTCCAAGTTCTCACTAAAATTAGTTTGAAAGACTTGTCCCGTGGGACGGAATGCAACAGGGGGAGTGGGCAGTAGCGAATATTGGCAGTTGTGTTGCGAAAAGACCAAATGATCATTTTAAAGACAAATATTACAGAAATTTTAATATTTACTTGCTTTGTATCGATACAGTACGTGGAGAGTGTATTATCACTAAATCACCCGCAGAGTGGTGATTCCACCCGAGCAATAATTGCAAATTTGTTGCAAAGCGCAACCAACACCAGCAAAGTTTCAGCCAATGGACCTCCGGGTTAAACCCGGAGGTCCATTGGCTGAAACATTGCTTGTGTTTTTTTGTCGATATGTACAAAATTTGAAAGTTATAGCTTGGGTGATAACTCCACTCCGCGGGTGATTTAGTTACAATCTACTCTCCGCGTACTGTATATAGAAATTTTACTGCATCATATCGCGTTGCCGGAGCACTGGACTCCTGGCAATCATGACAAATTCAATTTTCGTACTAAAATTTTAATCAGTCACCTTTTGGTATTTTAAAAACACTTAGCATTTATTTGTATTTTTCCTCACGGTTTTCCGAAAGATATGACATATTATTCTCTTCTCTCTGTAATTGTTTCTTTAATCAGTGCGCAAGCAATTAACATGCCAATTTTAAAGAGCTGGACAATTTGAAAATGTATACAGGTTATTGGAATCAGGAGCGGATCCAGGAACAGTGATTAACTGGGATGTGAAAGTCCATCACAAATCGTTGAAGAGTTCAATTACCACTGTGCAGAAAAATGTGACCTTAAACACCATTAAATAAAAAAATGGGGAGTGCAAGGCTGTCAGAGACATTATAGCTTGAGGGTTCTACGACCTCCTCATAGAAACGAAGCACGGCACACCACGGTATTGTTCCCAAACACCATGGTATGTCAGGCTATCAGCAATTGGAAATATAGAAAGTGCATATTTATACAAATAAATTCTTTTTTAATTTGAAAAATAAAACATTCCTCTAAAAACACACTTTAGGTACTGCAATTCAAAGGCTTCATATTCGTTCGATGTTCTTCATATTATCTTTGAAGTAAAAGTATTTAATTTTGGGGGATTTGCCTCGTTTCAATTTATGGAGAGTACCTGTGTAACAGGAATGGAAGTCCGTAGGAAAATTAGTCCCTCTGGACTATTATTCCGCGGAATTATAGTCCGAGGTCTAACATTTCTAGAAATAGTAGTCCGGCGGACTACTATTCCTAGAAATGTTAGACCTAGGACTATAATTCCGCGGAATAATAGTCCAGAGGGACTAACGTTCCTACGGACTTCCATTCCTTTTAAACCTGCACTCTCCCATAAATTGTAACAAGGCAAACATGTTGGAGACGCAACTAAATGAATATATGCATCAATCAAAAATGTAAAAAGTTTCGAGTCAGCTCCCTGAGTTTGTTCTGATAGTGGAAGACACTGAATGGCAATCAAAATGTCCATTGAGGGGGTTCAAATTCAAAGAGGGATTTCTTGAAAATTAAAACACTTTTTTAGCCTAACAAGACAGAACACAGCGAGGGTGGAGTACGGAGGACAGGAATCAACGGCCCAAGTTAAGAGTTTTCGGCGACAACTCGCGCACGTGAAATACAGGAACAATTCCAACGAGGGTCGTTGATTTCTTTTCCCGTTTTCTCTACCTGGGATGTCTTCAGTATTTTAATCTCGATTAAATTTTAAGCGCCCGTTTACTTTTTCGATTGACGCTGTTTTGTGACAAAGCATTTTATTCACTTAGCTCATGATGTCAATCAGTAGCGTAACGACCAGTCCAGATGCGCTCTCACTTGATACTTTTTTATAATGCCATACCATTTGTACGCTATTGTCGAGCAACAAAGTATTTTATTCTGTTCTTGAGATTCTTTACCCATAGGCCGGATTTCACGCATGAAAGCTTGGTCTCGAATATGACATAATTTACACTACGTGTGGCATATTGGAATCGAAAACAGCATGTCCTGGGCAATTGCATCCTCCACTCCCCAATCGCAACAGCAGAAAAAAGGTTGTAGGTCCTTAACCGAGCAATTCTAAACGTTTTGCTTCCCTACTTATATAAACAGTTTACAAACTCTTCGTAAGGCCTAAAAAAGTAAAAAATCTGTTTTTCAGACCCTTCGACTTGCTACTTTTGGCTGCCGCATATCTCACTTTTTATATAATTAGATCAAACTTAAAAAAATAAAAATTATGTGAGGTCATGTTCATATTTTACCCAAGTTAATAAAATTGATAAATTTGTCCCTTGAGTGCAAGAAGGTTTTGCAATGCTGTAGCATTGCAAAGCCTTCTTGCACTCAAGGGACGAAATCCATCACCAGCCATGCTATTCTGTAGATGATGAGGTCTAAAACATAAAACAAACCAAGAACATGAACTTTTTGATGGCGCCTTCCCATATGCAATTTTACAAAACATGGCCAGAGAAAGAGAATATCTACTTTGTAGTGCCAAACTATTTATGTTTTTTTTTATTCAAAATATATTCTCCCATGTTGTTTAGTTTTCTGGTCTGACATTATATCACACTTAAATGTAAGTTTTCAATTTGAATAACTTTTAATAGAGCTGTAGGTTTTTAAATTTCTTGTTCGGTTTCGGTTTTGGTTTTTCGGGCGGAGAAAAACCTCGGTTCGGTTCGGTTTTCGGTTTGTTCATGAGGCCAAGTAAAATTCAATAAAACTCATTCTTATGTCCGGAGTCCTAAATGAATCGTAGTGAAATTGAGTGAAACTCAATGAATGCCCGAAATAAGCTATATAATACATGAAGAATCAGGAAGGCCAATATAATAATTACCTAAATATACAGAACTTTTATTGTGATTGGCCATTTTTCGAGGTCTGACACCTACACGCAACTTGAGGAAAGCTGCAAACACAACTAAACTGAAATGTCGGAAATTCACAGAATGTAGCCTTCCCAGAGTAGTGAGAGTACCCAGACACTGCCATTGGCAGTGTCTGGGTACTCTCACTACTCTGGGATGGCTACATTCTAAGAATTTCTGCAGCAAGAGAGTATTTAATAAAAAACGAAAAACCTTAGATTACGGGATGTCGACGGTTTCGGTTTCGGTTTTTAAAAAAAATAAAAACCTCGGTTCGGTTTCGGTTAACCTACAGCACTAACTTTTAATTATCTTAGCTTCGTTTAACCAACTCTACAAGTGTTCAAATAACTCGACATTACGCTGTGAGTTTTATACATGGGGTGTTATTGTGGAATCTGTCATTGTTGGAAGAAATTAAATAACGGTAACCGTTTCTCGTCAGGTCACCGAAGTTAAGCAACGTCGATCCCAGTTAGTCCATGGATGGGTGACCGTCTGAGCGATCGATTCGAACTCTCGCGTTGTGTCCTTGGGCAAGGCACTTAACTCCGATTGTCCACATAGGGGCACTAAGGCGTACTGCACGTCGATGGTGCGCATGTCTTCAACCAGTCTAACCCTGCCTGTGCTGCAGTGTGGAGTTCCGATGTTGGGGAGCTGGCAGCTGCTCGTTGTTGCTCGGTGGTTCTCTCCGGGTACTCCGGCTTCCTCCACCCGTAAAACTGTCACCGACACGATGTGACCTTGGATGTTCAAGTGTCGTTAAAAACTTTAATAAACAAATAAATATTAACCCTCGCCCAATTTATTATTTATTTATTATTATTTATTGATGTTTAAGGTCACATATTTATGCACAATGGCTAATCATGACCGTGACAGTTTTACGGGTGGAGGAAGCCGGAGTACCCGGAGAGAACCACCGAGCAACGACGAGCAGCTGCCAGCTTTCCAACATCGTAACTCCACACTGCAGCACAGGCAGGGTTACATTGGTTGAAGACATGCGTACCATCGACGTGCAGTACGCCTTAGTACATTGCGTCATCGTGCCCCCATCGCCCAATTTAGGCTTCGGGTTGGAGGGTGTTTGAAGTAGAAGTGGACAAGACAATGACCATACCAAGGCATGTTCATCAAAACGAGAGACTAGCCGGTAATCGTACATTTTCCGATGTACGATTTTAGGTTTCTCCCACTGGGCCGCTCCATGGTAGTCTTGGAAATTTGTGCCCCACCCCACCCCTGCACTCTCATTGAGCTTTTGCCGCCACTGCCCACCTACCCGAGTTCATCAATTAGGAAATCAAGCCTGATTTTACAGGATACGGTCTGTTGTATTTTGCACGTTATAAATTTTAACTTGGTCTACACTGGGTTCAGAAGAAAATCAATATTCTTGTTCGGTGAATACGTATTGAGAAGAGAGACGAAAAGCGAAACTATGTCATCATTCATAACGAGACAACAGTACACAGCACGAGCGCTACTTTTCAATAAACATGCGCACACACTGCTCACAGAATTCAGAATGTTGGAAGATTCAGGTCAATATTTGCCCCCACACAATGCATTGCAATTGATTACTGTTTAATAACCGCTTTATTGTGCCAGGTCACTCAACACGAGTACTCTGTGTGTGTGTTATATACATATGCTGTGTATATACATTATCTAATTTTGTGGTTGGAATTAATCCTAGCTGAACTATATGTACATGCACGAAAGCAGTGTTGTTGTGAATCTCAATTTCATGGACACCCAACAGTGGTTACAATACAGTGTTTGTTTTTTTCCATTGACGACAGTACTAATCTTTCCTCCTCTCCCCATCTCATCAAGCTGATTTGGGCAAAAACAACCATCTATCCATTTAGTTTATCATCTCATGAAAAAAAGATACTGAAAAAAAAATATAGGTGGCCACGTGAATTTTGCCTTTAAATTTGGAGCTTCCTATACTCCCGCCCAGTTTCGCACTGAATGAAATAGACATATTTTTACCTACTCCCACCCAATTTTAATTTTCTCTCACAAATTTCAGAAGACAATAGTTGCCAATATTTTATATATTTTCCAAAACATGCACTTTAAAAATTTTATTCACACTTACAAGCTCGGTTCATTTTCCACCGATCGGATAATTCCAGGAACTTTTATCCTCCATTAAAGGTTGGGTGTCAACCACTAGAGGCGCTGTTTGCACTAAAACACTGTATTGTAACCCAGTGTTGCGTACCAAGAACGGAGGCTAGGACCCGCGAAATGAGGGACAGAAACAATCTGGCGGAAACTCGTTCTCTGAGTTCCAATGTGTTCTATGTGCCAGTAGGCACATAGAACACATTGGAACTCAGGGGACGAACTGTAGTGTGAGATTTTACTCACACGTCTTTCATGACACAATATGATCTCAGCTCAAATAAACTAGAAAAAAACTGGACTGTCAGAATTGTTTTTGTAAAGGCTGGAACTTCGGCATATCTTATTTTATGATGTAGAATGCAAGTTACAGGACTATCTGAAATGAGTTGTAGGATAAACTCAAGGAAGTTTATGTAACATTTTTTCTTCATTTATAATTTCTATTCTTAATATCATTTTTCTCTTAGCTCTCAGTGGGAGCTTCCTAGAAAATGATGTAAAGACTTTGCTTTATTTAGGAAGGAAAATGGGAGTAAAATTTGCTTATGGCATCCCTGCATTGTATTTCAGTCGGTACTGTATGTCTGTTCCTTTTCTCCGACGGCAACATTTTCCGACCATCGGCTTGTCGTCACCTGACCTCCTGATCGACAGTTTGCCTGTATGTACCACAAAGGTCTATATCTGAATATTTGATACAGTTCTTACGTCTTTGTCGCCAATTCACAATCACCTTCTGTACTGTCCAATTCTCACTTTAGGCCAAACAAAATTAAATAATTGATTCTCAGGCATTTTTTAAAAAAAACGAACGAGGAAGGGTGGGGTTTTTTTGTTTCTTTTTATTCCGGAAGGATTGGTCGCCGATGCTTAAAATCCAATTGTGAGAGCCTAAAATTAAATACTAGAGATTCCATGTTGATTTTGCTGATAATTTTTTTTTTTTTTTTTTTGTAACAGCGATCACAGAACACAAAATCAATATAGAACAACTAAAATGGAGATCAAAAATAATACGGAGTTTTTTAACTGGTTGAGTGCTAGAAGCCACAATCAGGCCTTTCAAAAACTTGAGGGTACCAGTCTAAAAGTAACATTTCCTTACCCATGTTTCGTATTCAGTTAAACGTAAATAATAGTTTGTTTATACAAATTTGTTCTATTATAAATTATTGGAGAGTGCCTCTTGGCACTCTCCAATAATTTGTAATAGAACAAGTTTTAAAGAACAAATTCAGCCCACAAAAAATAATCTAGTCCTCAACCAATTAAATAAATATTTATTTTGTATTCATATGAGAATTGTGTCGCATTTCACGAAGAGAATAACAATACTGTATCAATGTATACGACATAATGCATCGCAAATTGCGATGTGATACCGCTAAAATCACATAGTAGTTTTGTACATTTTGAATTTTGCCTCCGAAATAAAAATGCTGACTGCGGGCCGAAAAAACGAATGCGCCGGCGCCTGAGTTTTCTTTAGCCTTAATTGACCTTTTAACCTTGTTTAATGTAAATCTGTTGAGCCGCATTAAGCTTATTAAATAGTGGCATTGTTGGCTGTTACAAGTATTCGCATCCCCAGTATATAATTGCACTTAGGTGTAAGGAACAAAACGTCAAACTTGATGATAAATTACTTGAAAAATAAAGGAGAACATTTTTATGCGTCAAAGCCCCAAGAACTAACATCCTTTGTGGTTGGATGTTTGAAGACGTGTCTGATTTCTTTAGAGCACGTGCAAAGCGGGTGACCCCCAGGCTTTCGTTTATCCAATATTTAATTCATTGCAGGCTATAATAGATGTCACACAATAGCCGTCCACCGACATCGTCTTCTTCGAATATTTTTCCACTTCTATATTCATATGTAGACACATCTGGCAGTATCGCGGCAATGAATATCAGTTGTTTTGAACCCTTAGATCTCGATTTTACGGGTTGGAAGACATCTTTAGAATACTCCATGGTACTACACAAAAAAGAGTATGAGGGCTCGGAAAATAATCCAATCGAAATTTAAAAAAAAATTAATTAGTAAATTAATTGATTAATGAATAAATTAAAAATTAATAAAATAAATAAATTAATTAATTTTACTTGGGTAATTAATTAAGTAATGTTGACTTGATTAATTAATTAATTGATTGATTATTACTTGATTAATTAATTAATATACCACCACATCGTAAACAGGTTACAAATGACGGCAATAATGTAAGTGATGAGAATGTACGTCACACTTTCTAATTGCACAAAGACTGTTTCTTAAAGCCACGGCTGGTGATTTTCAGTTAATGAATTAATTTAGTGGAACTTCGGTGTTTGTAAATAGCTTGTATTTCTCTTAAAAGGAGAGAGAAACAGACGAGTATAAGCTTTGAGCTTGATGCTGAACCCATTCCCTTAACCGTGTTGTATGCTTCGGTTGCACTGTTTAAATTGAACTTTTATAATTTGGAAATAAATATAGTTTAAATTAAATGGAAACAGAGGGAATGAATAAGTGAATAAATTTATTTGCCGAAAACAATATTTTACAGGTACGAAATAACGAAAGAGTAGTACAAAAATCAATTAACCTTTTACCCAACGCAGACGATATAAAAATTTATTATTTTAAATATCATTTTTTTTAAAAATTTCAACAGAACCATATCATGTGACCCCTCATTGGAACGAGCTCAACGAGCTCGTTCCAAAGAGGGGTCACATGATATGGTTTTGTTGAATTTTTGTTGAAAAATAGTATTTTTTCAGCAGCTGAATTTGCATATTATGCAGGCGGATGCGGACGATTCGTTGGGTAAAGGGTTAAACAGTAATACAAATAATTCAGCAGTAATATATTGGTATGAGGTTTATACACCCAATAATCATCTGATTTATGCAGGAGGCGACATAGCCGGCTGGTTGTTTTAGTGTCAGTGTCACCCACCTTAAAAAAGAAGGAAAAAGAGTAAGAAAAATACAGGAAGATTACAAAAAGCAGACTGATTGGAGATACAGAGAGGACATAGTTGGCTGAAAAAAATATCAATGATAGACAAAGAAAAATGAAAAATATCAAAAACTCCAAACAGTGACTGTTTTTGTGATACATGCTGGTTAAGTGAGGCAGTGTTTGGAACTTTCGACAAATAAATATTACAGCAGAAGAGAGAGAGAGAGAGAGAGAGAGAGAGAGAGAGAGAGAGAGAGAGAGAGAGAGAGAGAGAGAATATACAGAACTTTTATTGTGCTTGGCCATTTTTCGAGGTCTGACACCTACACGCAACTTGAGGAAAGCTGCAAACACAACTAAACTGAAATGTCGGAAATTCACAGAATGTAGCCATCCCAGAGTAGTGAGAGTACCCAGACACTGCCATTGGCAGTGTCTGGGTACTCTCACTACTCTGGGATGGCTACATTCTGTGAATTTCTGCTGCAAGAGAGTATATAATAAAAAACGAAAAACCTTAGATTACGGGATGTCGACGGTTTCGGTTTCGGTTTTTTAAAAAAATTAAAAACCTCGTTTCGGTTTCGGTTAACCTACAGCTCTAATACTCACACCCTCCTTCAGATTTATTTATTTATTGGTGTTTTAAGGTCACATACTTATGCACAATGGCTAATCGTGACCGTGACAGTTTTACGGGTGGAGGAAGCCGGAGTACCCGGAGAGAACCACCGAGCAACGACGAGCAGCTGTCAGCTCTCCAACATCGTAACTCTGGACTCTGCACCGCAGCACAGGCAGGGTTAGATTGGTTGAAGACATGCGCACCATCGACGTGCAGTACGCCTCAGTACACAGCGTCATCGTGCCCCCATGTAGGCAATCGGGGTGAAGTGTCTTGCCCAAGGACACAACGCGGTTTCCGCAGGTGGGATTACCCTCCTTCAGAATCTTCCTCAATACCTCTGATTTCTACTTGATGACAAGATATCTCCCTGTGAAGAGTAGCTCCGTAATTTTTTTTTTTTTTTTTTGTGAAGACCTCGAACCAAGATGATTTAGTTACTTGTACTTTTCCACAGACTAATATAACAATTTTATGGTGCATTTGTTTAACCCTTTACCCAACGCAGACGATATAAAAAATTATTATTTTAAATATCATTTTTTAAAATTTTTCAAAAAATGTCAACCAAACCATATCATGTGATCCCTCATGGTCACATGATATGGTTTTGTTGAAAATTGTAGACAAATACTATTTTTTTCAGATGCTGAATTTGCATATTAAGCTGGCGGATGTGGCCGTTTCGTTGGGTAAAGGGTTAAAGTGTAGTACCATTTTGCACAAATTATGTTGTAGGATAACGCAAAAAAAAAACCATACATGAGGCGTATACATAAACATATCCTGCAACCTTCTGGATAGGGCCCTTTGAAAAATGAAATACTAACAGATTTTATGGAATGAGGGTTAAACACAAAACGAGCTGACACTATCATGGTCGTGGAACATTTTTTTCTAATTCTTTGTGATAAACACATTCCTTCAAATGTTGTTGGTACTCACGGATTCCAAATAAATATTTATTATTTTTTTGAAGATTTTACACGGTGTATGACACTTATTTGGATCTGTATGTTTAATTATAAATCGCATCGGTAACAAATGGAAGTGTCACGTTACGGGGAACTGTTATATCGAATCGATAACAGTTTACCGCTTGTTCACATTTAATTAGTTCCACTATTCCATTATCTGTATGTGCCAGACAGACTAGCAGTAGACTCTAGGTATTTTTTTCCCATGTGGACTGTGACTGATCGTATTTGTCCATTGAAATCATAAAGGCGCCAACTGCAATGCTCGATCGCTTTTATGCTTTTAATAGGCTATCTAAACTTACACGTACCAGTGCTATTCTACACTGAGGGATGTAGAAGTCCATGTAAAGGATTGCCGCCTTAACCCTTTACCCAATGTAACGACCAAAACCGGCCAGCGTTATTTAAAAAAATATCACCATTCAATTTCCATGATTTTTTATTTTTTTGTCACGAAAACATAGCCTATGACCCCCCCCATTGGAACGAGCTCGATGAGCTCGTTCCAATGAGGTGTCATAAGCTATGTTTTTGAGACAAAAAATGAAAATATTTAGTAATGCAAGACTTTTGTTTGCAGGTGTTGTCGGATTTTCGTGTTAGGTAAAGGGTTAATCGGCTGGCTATTAGCTGACCAAAATGTTCTGGAGTTGCAACTGGTAATCGCTACAAATATCACGATTTTTCACCGTGAAATTTTATCCCACCCCGAACTTTTATTTAATTTTATCTGATTTTTTCTTCTTGTACTTATCATATTCCGCCCAGTATTTTATTTGGAACTCATTTGGAAACCTTCGTTATACTCCATAGATAACTGCCTTATGTTACCGAACTACGTTTATCTAAATTTAGACTTATGACATTTCCTGCTACAATAAAACCGGAAACAGTGAAGTAAACATGCAGATGTGTGCAACAGAGACGTGAATGAAACAACTATTAGCAGTTTAACCCTTTCACTGCCACGCCCACTTTATCCACATATGGAGAACATCTATGTACGCTTGTATGCGAGAAAGTTTAATAAATTTATGGCATACTTAAAATTCTATCATCTGATTAATTGTTGGAAAGGGCTCGGATCAGATGGTAGGTTTGATCTGCGCATACCAGAACGTACAGCTAATCATCATAAAATAGGTGACAATAGTCGCCTTTGGCAGTGAAAGTGTTAATGCTTCAAACTTTCTGATTCTCACCCAAGGAAACCACGATTGCACGAAGTATAGACCATCCAAAACAACAATTTGGGAGGCTTTCAAAATGCCGTTCACTGATGAGCTTTGTTTGGTGAAATACTGGAAGACCTTATTGTTACAGCGTTTTTGTTGTAGTGTGTGGGTTATTCATTTTTTATTGGGGTTTGACGACAGCGAGTTCACCACGTGTCGGACATTTTTAGGGGTGGAGAAAGCCGGAGTACCCGGGGAAAACCACCGAGCAACAAGAGCAACTGCCAGCTCCCCAACATACTAACTCCACACAAGCAGGGTTTAGCATTGGTTGAAGACAAGCGCAAAATCGAAGTGCTGTACGCCTCAGTACGTAGCGCAACCGTGCCCCCACGTGGGCAATTGGAATTAAGTGCCCTGTCCAAGGACACAAGGCATACAGTTACCCTTGGCTGGAATCGAATCGTGGACCTTTCGGCTTGAAGTTCGATGCTGCAACCACTGAGCCACCGCGCTCCGTGTGCTGTGGATTGTTTAGCCCACACTGTAAAAAGGCTACCGTTAAACTACAGTAAACGGACTGACAACTACTCAGCTTTTGTTTGTTTTTTGGAAGGTTTAACCCTTTTACTACCGAATCGCACGCATCCGCCCGCGTAATATGCAAATTGAGCAGTTGACAAAACAAACTTTTTCAAAATATTTCAACAAAACCATATCATGTGACCCCTCATTGGAACGAGCTCATCGAGCTCGTTCCAATGAGGGTGTCATGTGATATGGTTTTGTTGTTATTTTGAGAAAAATTGAAAAAAATTATATTTAAAATAATGAATTTTGATACCGTCTGCGTAGGGGAAAGGGTTAATGGGGCTATATAAGTAATGGAATTTTGTTTATTTTGAAATTCTTACCTCTGATATTCCTTAAATTCAGATTAAATATACACCAATTAAACATCAAAATGAAGGTTGGGATGTGTAGATAGAACACGAAACACATATGCAATCAACTCATAGAGTTGACAGCAGGCACCACTGGATCCCCGGAAGTCTGCTATCGTATTCGTACCAGAACTGATAATAAAATAATATTTTGCGAGAACAACTTGTGGCCAAATATGCTTCAGATTTTCAATAACAAAGCTAGGCATTCAAAACACTTTCGAGTACTGCGATAGGACTGCATTTTGGAAAAGGATAACACTGTCTGCATTTTTTATTGAAGATGGTTTCCATGTTCGACAGACATGCGCAAATCACTCGATACAACGAATTTCCATCTTAAAACAAAATCGTAATTCTAAGAGAAATTTCAACAGGTATCATGATAGCTTGCATTGAATATGGCAACTGTGCGGTCTCTATATAATAATAGTATACTGTATTAAGGCGATCTTTCTCATTATTTGATTTTAGACGGCATTGTATATCGATGCTTTTTCCGTCCGATGACGTCGACCGGAAATCGAAAGTAAATTCATATGTAAACAAAAGCGAAGGTTTTGGAATTTATCCCCATGCAGCTCTGTCGCTGTGTTTTGAAGAATTTTGATACACTAGCTTTGTTCTTGGATATGTGAAGCACATTTGCCCACAAGCTGTTCTCGTGAAATATTATTAAATTATCAGTTCTGGTACGAATACGGTAGCAGACTTCCAGGAACCAGTGGTGCATACGGTCGACTCTATGAGTTGATTGCACATGCGTTTCGTGTTCTATACATCTCAATCTTCATTTTGATGTACAATTTGTGTATATTTAATTTGATTTTAAGGAATATCAGAGGTGTGAATTTTCAAAGTAAACACAATTTCATTACGTATATAGCACCTTAACGACACGAAATACAGTTCTGTGATCATACAAACGGTATTTTCTCGATCACATCGTGATCGGGTCGCTACACAGTTGTACACCAGCGAATAGAGATTACATAAATAAAATACCACGGATTCAATGGAAATCACGAAAAAAATTATAAGTTATTGTGATGAATTAAGGCCAAACAAAATTAAATAATTGATTCTCAGGCAATTTTTAAAAAAACGAATGAGGGAGGGCGGTTTTTGTTTTTATTTTTTATTCCTGATGGAATGCTCGCCGATGCCTAAAATCCAGTTGTGAGAACCTAAAATTAAACACCAGAGCAGCCATGCTAATTTCACTAATAGTTTTTTTTATAACAGTGATCATACAACTAGGGCCTTCACGATTTTTCAATTTAGGAATCGATTAATCGTCGCAAATAATCGATGTTAATCGATTAATCGTACCTAGATGACCTTCCCTCTCCCTCTCTTTGAAGTTGATAAAAATGAAGTTCAAGTCAGTTGACCTACCTCAAGTAAACAACGAAGACGATCATCTTTTAGGTACATTCAAAGCTTCGATGTTCTGAACTTTTGAACCGTCAGTGTAATAATCAAGACCGGTCGGCAGTTGCGAACTTCGCAACTGCCGACCGGTCTTGATTATTACACTGGCGGTTCAAAAGTTCAGAACACCAAACCTTTGATGAATGTACCTGAAAGACAAATGCTTCCAACAGCTTCTTGGGGTTTAACAACGATGTTCTTAACTCTTTACCTTTAGAAACAATAGTTTTTTCATCAAATTTTCTTTTAATTATTAAACGTCTAAAACGGGATACAATTTACCGATTATTCGACAACGAAAAATACTAATCGATTTCGCCGTGACCGATCAATAATCGATTAATGGATTAATCGTGACAGCCCTACATACAACACAAAATCAATATAGAACAACTAAAATGGATATAAAAAATAATAAGGAGTTTTTGAACTGATTGAGCGCTTGAAGCCACAATCAGGTCTTTCAAAAAAAATGAGAGTACCAGTGCAAAAGCCAATATTTTCCTTTTTTCTTGCCCAAGTTTCGTATTCAGTCAAACGTAAATATAAGTTTGTTTAGAGAAATTTGTTCTATTGCAAATTACTGGGTAGTGTCTATTAACACTCTCCAATATTAAATTAGTAATAACACAATTTTTGATGAACAAATTCAGACCACCAAAAATAAACTAGCCCTCAACCAGTTAAAAAAATATTTATTTTCTACATACATATGAGAATCGTGTCGCATTTCGCGAAGACAGAACAATACTGTATCAGTGTATACGGCTGCATCGCAAATCGCGATACGATACCGCTAAAAATCAGACCCTATGATCCTTTTTTACTTTTTGAACATTGCCCCCGAAATAAATATGACGGACGAGGGCCGAGAAAACGAATGCGCCGCTGCCTGAGAAATATTAATTGTGTTTAGCCAAATGGTAATATGGTCTGATGTTTGCGCCTCGGTAGATCATACGCTCCAGGCGGAAAACCTCAGTTACCGTCATCACAATAACAAATATGTTCCAATAAGGCCCTACTCATACCACCCCCCCCCCCCCCAGAACAAGGCAACTTGATGAACAAGACAGCTTTGTCGGTAACAAATTAAGTAAATAAACCTCTCGTGTTTCCCATGACGTCAATGGACAACAAAAAATCAATAACTTAGATAACAGCTGAGGTTACTCCGTTTCAGTTCAAACCATGAACTTATAAGCGGGTTGTTAGTATACTTTCAGAGAATGACCACTGGTTATTTGTGCAGTATGCCATCGGAGCCATAAACATAGAAAAAACTAGACGAGCTCTCTTCCACTCAGAAGGCGAGGATTGTAGTTTTATTGGAACATAAGAAAATAGCATATCAATCTTTCGGACGAGTAAGATTCTGCTATGCTACGGAGAAAGCGGAAATAAAATCTTGTCCGGAACAGGACACAGTCGCAATCCGGTCGAAAATCTCTGTCCCTTTTTTTGCCAGAGTACTGTGCTAATAATGCGTGTTATAGTGCGAATTTTTTTTCAGAATAAAGAAAATTTAACACTTTTATTTCGAAAAATTGCGTCCCCCATGTCGAAATTTGAATTGTTTTAGAAGGGTCCGTTCTTTAGGTAGACTGATGGACTTATTAATCTTAGTCGCATGTGAGTACTGAACAGCCTCCTTGTGTTATGAAACTAAACTAGTTAGGTCTAGGATTTACTCCCTAAACGAACAAAAAGGTAATCTTTGCAAATGAATGTTGTTTTCACAGTTCTGGGAACTGGTTGCTCGTTATTTGTGCTTTTTTCAAGTTTAGAACCCGCGTCCACCTACCCCTCTCACAACGTGTGATTTTCGAGAAGCCTTTATCACACATATGCATTTGGGATGAAATCTGAAACGATCTCCTGAGCTAATCTGTACGCAAACAATAACAACTGAGTGGTCGGTCAGATCTTATCACATAATATTCGTATGATAATTGTAGCCGACGTTTAAACAGACGGAACGTAACAGTTTGAATCAGTAAAAATGAAAAGCAAAAACAGAGCTATCGAATTTTAATGTATCGAGGAACATCTGGCAAAACAGCCTTTCGATTCATCAATACACAACACCTTTGCGATTTTCCAATCGTTACCGCCAATTAAATGATGTTTTTAGACACGTGTCTAGTTAAAATAAGGATATATGTACGAAAAGCTCACAATCCGGTTCAACACTGGACAAAAACAAATACAGAACAGATGTTGTTCAGCTGACTGAAACACGAGGCGTTGTGATCGAGCGTATAATACAAACAAGCAAAGCCGTTTCGTTGATGTGTCGATGGAGGGGATTTTGCCAGTTGTTTATTGGTGGACTATTGTAAGAGGCGAGTTGTAAGATGCAACAAATACAGAACATGTCCCCCGAGATCTGTTAAAGATTCTAGCGCACACTTTTAACTGTTTTAGCTCTTTACCCAACATAACGGCCAAAACCGACCAGCGCTATTCGCGAAAATCGCCATTCAATTTTCATTATTGTTTTTCATTTCCTGTCTCAAACACGTAGCTTATGACCCCTCATTGGAACGAGCCCGTTGAGCTCGTTCAAATGAGGGGGCATAAGCTATGTTTGTCACGCAAAACATGGGGAAAAATAGTTATTCAAGATTGGGTTAGCACATCGTCCCCTGAGTTCCAGTGTGTTCTATGTGCCAGTAGGCACATAGAACACACTGGAACTAAGTGGACGACATGTCGTCCGCCTTTTGTGTTAGGTCAAAGGTTAAATTAACAATACTATGACGGCAGAACGGTGTCTTTAGCGATCAGATCATGATCCGATTGCGACAGACTCACACCAGTAGGTTGATATTTCGTAACGAAAATACTACGACATCCAAAATCGCATCAAGACAAACAAACGAAACAGAACTGTTCTCTCATTTCTTTTACGCCGAGTGATTTTCCACAGTGTTATGGGGAGGAAAGCGATCCGAGAATTTCAGTCCGCCTTTTTTGATCACAAGACTGGAAGAATCAGGAAATGTTTCTCGGTGCGTTTTGATACAGTGCTTTTGAGCTGTATCCTACCCTTAAATTGTCTTGTCTGTGCTGTTGAAGAGGCGAGAGGCGCACCTGTCATTGTCGGCAACGTCAACTTTCATTCCGTCAAAGATTCATCTACAGGAGAATTGGTTTTATTACACGTCTATTCTATATAATCCCCATCTGCAGCAACACTAGATGAACATCTGTTCCGCACATATGTGCGGAACGGAAATCGTTGACGGACTATTTTTAAATAGATGCGAAATTTCATTGTAATTTTCTACAAATCGTGTAACTCAATTACAATTTGAATTGCTACCGATAGCTCAAAATCGGCCCCTGAGTTCCAATGTGTTCTATGTGCCAGAATGGTACGAAATAGTAACACGGGTTCCGCTAGTAAATTTGGTTGGTGATAAATTGTGTTCTTTTTGTTGATAGTCGTCAAATGAATTGTTGAGTGTCCTTTTTTAATAATTGCTTTTATAGACGTGAAGGCGTGAAATAAACGTAGAACGACATGCGTGTGTGAATGGGTTAATCGATATGGCACTTATGCCATCGCGGAAGGATAAAACTCGAGGCCTGTGGCCTCTCCTTCTATCCTTCCGCACTGGCACTCGTGCCATATCGATTAACACATTCACACGCGTGTGTCGTTCTATGTATTTGGGACTTTTTATTTTTGCAGCACTTTTCAGATTCCATTAACCCTTTACCTAACGTAGCGGTCAAAACCGGCGAGCGCTATTCTCAAAAATCGCCAATTAATTTTCATTATTTTTTTCATTTTTTGTCCCCAAAATATAGGTTATGACCCCTCGTTGGAACGAGCTCGACGAGCTCGTTCCAACGAGGGGTCATAACCTATGTTTTTGAGACAAAAAATGAAAAAAATAGTTATTCAAGAATTATTTTTGCAGGTGTCGTCTGCTTTTCAGGTTAGGTAAAGGGTTAATATTTCACAGTAGTATTTTGGTGCACAAAGGCCTGCTTCCGGCGATCAAATAAATATGTATGCTGTATGTTTTTGAGACAAAATGTGGACTCTCATATAATATCGGTCGACAGACCAAGCCTGCGTGGAATCCCACTTCATCCCTGACAATCGGCTTTCGATAAAGTTATCTCCCCTGAAATTATTACACGGATGGGGAAGATCCAATTAAGAAGCACATAATTGTTTAGAAAAAACCTATAGTATCCGTAGAAAATAAAACGAAGCTTCCTTTCGTTACTTTTAATAAATGAAAACAACAGTCAACTCTTGGAGCTGTCCGTTGTTTTCGCTTATTAAAAGATACAAAAGGAAATTGTGGTAAGGTAATTGGAAGCAACCAAGTAATGCCTACTTTGGCTCTTTGTTCAGCGCATGCGTTTTACGTACGGTAATTTGCAATTTTTTATTCTTCCGAGGAAAAAATTACTACTTACCTCCTATACCTCTTGTTAACGGAAGGGATAGCGTCTATTTTTGTTACGATGCGCACACTGTTGACATAATGAACAGAAAAAAATTACAGAACATCAAAAGATGGTGAAAGCGCCATCTTCTTATTTTTAAATGGATTTGAACAGAGAATAATAGAGAAACAACAATGAATCGATTTTAGTGAAGTCGGGACAGAAATTCCATATAAAATCTCGATTCGTTAGAGATTCTCTATATAATACACTACTCTATTTAATTATGTAATTTAATCGCTAAATATTATTACCTGGTCCCCGGAAAATCCACATCGTTGAATCCGATTCCGTATCACTTTCGTATGGCAGACTATTTACGGGTGCTTTCGAATACGCATTCTTAGCTTATTCCGGTCGCAGAGAGTACTTTACTCCGAGCTGAAATGGGTGCGCTCGAACGGCGGTCCAGGTTTTTTTTTTATCGTATTCATGATATTTTTGTATCGTATTCATGCGCCTCAGGGAATTCCCCAGAAGTGTCACATGTTACAAAAATAAGTGTAAACAAAAAATGGTTCTTTTTTACTTCAATCCAGTTTACCAAAAAAAAGATTAGGGGGATTGTTAATGCTAGCGTTGGTATGCGATATTGAACTATAAGTCATATAATGAACCCTTTTATCGCTACGGTGAAGTGATCTGGTCGTCGCATCACGTCTCGTTGAGGAGGTCAGATCGCCGGATCAAACTGCCTGCCTGCGGCAGCTCGTTTGATCCGATGATCTGGGTCGTCGCATCACGTCTCGTTGAGGAGGTCAGATCGCCGGATCAAACTGGCTGCCTGCGGCAGCTCGTTTGATCCGGCGATCTGACCTCCTCAACTCGACGTGATACGACGACCCAGATTACGTCAATGCAGCGATAATACGTTTGTATACAGCGACATGGAAGAATCTGTCTTTGATTTTTGGGAAGCTTCAGCAATAATTTGATCTCATAGCCCTACATTGAGTGAATAAATTTTCACTCATGATTCTGTCCGGATGAGAATTTATTGTGTTGTCTATTCACGTACTGAGGGCACGGTGTCAGTTGGTAGAGGTGCAGGCTGCAAGCCGAGAGGTCATCGGTTCGAATCCCACCTGCGGCAACCACGCTGTGTCCTTGGGCAAGACACTTCACTCCAATTGCCTACGTGGGGGCACGTGGACGTTGTGTACTAAAGCGTACTGCACGTCGATGGTGCACGTGTCTTCAACCAATGCTACCCCTGCTTGTGTGGAGTTAGTATGTTGGGGAGCTGACAGTTGCTCGTCGTTGCTCGGTTGTTCTCGTCGGGTACTCCGGCTTCCTCCATCCGTAAAACTGTCATGGTCGTGATTAGCCATTGCGCAGAAATATGTGACCTTAAACACCAGTAAATAAATGAATAAATAAATAAATAAATTCACGTACTGCCCAAGTTTGCTTTTCGCAAACATTTGTGTAACATATTTTGTTTGCCGAATCAAGTTATTACAAAGTCTCCCACTAGAAATTATTACACGGCATAACACACATATAGGTGACGAAAGACAATTAATCGAAATACGTTTGGTAGTAGCAAAAATAAAATAAACATTAGTATATTGAAGCAGAAAAGAAAAACAAAACAAAAACAAGAAAAATAAAGGTTGGGAAAAAACAATTTCATTACCGAGTCAGGAGTCAAATTTTGTTGGAAGACTATTGCAACTGGAAGAGTAAAGATATCATTGTTCCTTGATATTAGCCTAAAATTGGACTTCTGTCCTTGGTTTTTCATCACCAGCCAAAGCGACCGCTTCTTATAATGAATATTTGAATTTTTTGAAAATAAACGAATTTTACATTGCGTTAAAAGACATATTGACATAAAGAAGGTTCCCCCAACGAAGTTATGCCATATGATTGGAGACTATATATCGAAACGCCCCCCCCCCCCCCCTCAGTTGTGTACAATGTGCAATGGAAGACTCAAACCATAATCACATTTACGGGAGGTGGAAATGTAGTCAAACAGCCCCTCAGTCGGACGAGCTTGATGAGATCATTCCAGTGAGGTGTCATAAGCCAGGTTTTTGAAGCAAAAATTTAAAAAAATAGTAAAATCTGGATGGCGATTTTTGTGATTTTTTGCTTCAGCCCTTACACTATAAAATCAGGTGAGTTTAAAATTAACTAAGTTGAATGAATATGAGCCCAACTGATCTGGGTTAATTTTTAACCCAATTGATTACGGAGTGTACGTCAGATAAAAGATTAATCACACATTATGTGATAAAAAGAATATCAAATTCAACGCGATTTGACATGAATTTTCTGAACCTCGTTCACTAAAGTCGTTCTAAGCCTCGGACATCCTTTGCTCAGATCGATTTAGTGAGCTCTATACAGCAATTTTATGTGTAAGCTCGACTCATTAGAGATACGCTTTATGATACACTACTGTGTTGATCTAAATGGAAAAGTCTATTTTCGATTTGTGGAGAGAGAAACTTTTTGTTACTACATCGTTTCTCGTCTAACACTATAAATTATTGTGATGAATTGACGGGTAACATGGTCTGAGGTTTGCTGCTCGGAGCTTATTTTCAACCGAGACGTGAAGCGTCTCGGTTGAACATACGTTCCGAGCCGCGAACCTCAGGCCATGTTACCGTCAACGCATCACAATAACGTATATGTTCCAGTAAGACACTACCCATAGCCCAAAACCTAGATCGTGAAACACGAGGGGCTTATTTACTAAACCTGTGATCGTTAAAAGTTGCCTTGTTCAAGGCAACTTTTGACGATCACAAGTTTAGAAAAAAACTATCGTGTACCTACGACGGCATTGGATAAATAATCAATAAACCAGATAAACTCATTCCATCTTAGTTCAAATTGTAAATCAGTCTGCTGAACGTGTGAAATCCAGAAAAATGAACAGGTTTGCTAGTCACTCCGTTGATGAAGCAGTTACGAAACGGGTGACGTCATTTCAAATATTTCGCGTATTGCCACCAGACGGTAACATTTACTGCTGGAGCCGTAAACATAAAAGAAACTACGCCAGCTCTCATCCAGTCAGAGGTCGCGGATTTTACTATTATTGGAACATAGGAGAATGTTGAGCGATGGTGTTTGTTTGGGTTTTTTTTGGTGTTTAACGACACGCTCTACAATCAGGATCACATCGTGTCGGAGTGTTTTACCAGTAGGTGTGATCAAAGTCTATAGATTAGATGGATTCAGGAGTAGTGGAAGTCGATAATAGGACAAATAGTTCTAACCGTGACAGAAATCAGTTGCAGCGATGGAGGTATTGTTTAGTAGCCATGAAAATACAGCTGACAGTATACCTTTTACAGAGTCCCTTTCTTGGATACATCTGTCGCCGTAGAACCATGTATTGGACGTGAGTTGAATACAAATGCGGTGAGTCCATCTTTTCCAATTGCTCATGTTGCTCATTTCGACTACTAAGGAATCATCACGGTTCTCTTACCAAATAAAGAAAATAACCGACACTAGTAGAGGCGTATGTGAAAGGAGCGACCTAACTGATTGATTGATCCTAACCGAGCGATTTCATTGGTGAAGGGCTGAGATAAGCTATCGAGACAAGGTCAGGGATAGTTAGGAACAGAGAGAATAAGGCGGGTAGAGGATAGAATGATTTTGGGTTGGTGATAGCCAAAACAAGGTGTGAAACACAGAGAATAGTGTGTATATGAACAGAAAAGGTTCATGGTAGATAAGAATCGCGACATCTGACCCCGAACAACAACAAACATTGGGTGAATAAGCCGCAGTGTTGGAACAAAGGTGCTGAAACTAGTATCAAAGGTCCATAGGCCCCCGCAATTTGGCACCGAAGTACACAGCTTAAGAATGGAAGACGATTACCATCACCAAAAGTGTAGGAGATAATTATGTCAGGTATAAGCCATCAAATAACAATAACAGAAATAGGGAGACTAGGGTTAATGCACTTTGGCTTGTTTGGGCTCATACATGATACACAACAATCAGTTTGTATTGACAGGTCTGTTGTAGTGTGTCAAGCAAGAGAAGTACAACTTCTCGCTGGATCTGTCAAGAAAATGGGTCGAGATTTTAGGGCTTAAATTTACACGACGTCTATTGAGGTAACACATGTTTGTCAAATTGCTGGAAAAATGTATATTTTATGAGTCATGATTACACAACAGCATGTAGAGAAACTCGATAATTGAAATGATAGACAAGATAGAGGTTAATTGTACTTTTGTGCCGAATATTTATTTACATAACTTCCATAGTCTAACCAGACCCACCCCATCACCACCTCCCCCACAAAACCACATATCTTCCAAAATGTACACAAGATTTAAATGCACACTGTAAAACAACACCGTTAAAATATGGTAGATGTTCTGTTAAATCAGTGGACGGTACTTATAATCAAGGGTGGCGCCAGGGATTTCTCGACAGGGGGGGGGGGGCTGCCTCTTCGACAGGGGGGGGGGCTATAACATTTGACCTCCCAAACGAAGGAAAAGGGGTGAAAATTGATAAATTGGAGAACCAAAATAGAAGCAAATTGAGTATGTTTGTTGATTATTTAACCCTTTAACTACATCTAACCTAAAAAGCAGACGTCACTTGCAAAAAAATTCTTGAATAACTATTTTTTTTCATTTTTTTGTCTCAAAAACATAGGTTATGACCCCTCGTTGGAACGAGCTCTACGAGCTCGTTCCAACGAGAGGTCATAACCCATGTTTTTGAGACAAAAAATGAAAAAAAGAATGAAAATTAATTGGCGATTTTTGAGAATAGCGCTGGCCGGTTTTGGCCGTTACCTTAGGTAAAGGGTTAAAGTAAACATATTATAATAAGGTCGGGAAATATTCCATCTATAAAGCCAGTTTGACGAACGACATTAAGGAATTTCGTGAGACTCACTATTCTCTATCAAAGTTCCAGTGCTGCACGGGTTCGAGACTGACAAGACGAGATATCTTCTACATTCGATTGTCGGAAATTTCTCGTGAAGTCGGGTTTACGAGACTCTCCGACGGACTGACTAAAAATCTCCGAAGGGGGGGGGGGGGGGGGGGGGGGACCTCTCCAACGGGGCTCTAAAATTTCGTCTTCTAAAACAAGATACCTCTCGTCATAAACGAAGCCATACTGCAAAAGGAACTGAATAGTTGAATGCGTTCATTTAAAAAATAGATACTACACTACTTTATCTGAGCACCCCACTATCAGTTAACATATTATGAAGCTTTAACCCTTTACCCAACGCAGACAATATCAAAATTTATTATTTTAAATATTATTTTTTTTAAATTAAAAAAAAAAAATTAAACAAAACCATATCATATGACGAGCTCGTTCCAAAGAGGGGTCACATGATATGGTTTTGTTGAATTTTTGAGAAAAATAATATTTTTTCAGCTACTGAATTTGCATATTACGAGGGTGAATGTGGGCGATTCGTTGGGTAAAGGGTTAAGCAGTAACAACCATTATCTTAAATGTTACAGCAGAAGTAACGGCAATCGGTTTACAGTACCTCTACCGTAATTTTAATGGTATTTTTACAGTGCACGAAGAAAGAGTCGGGTTTGATGATGGTCTAGGATGCGTTGAAGATTGCTGACTGTTGTGCAGCTGTTAGTAAGTCACCTTCAGCGCATATAATAAAGTTTATTGCACGACGAAGAATAAAAAGGTATGGCATACATAAAACATACAAACAATTAAAATAAGCAATGGGTTAACCATGCGACATATATTATAAGAGTAAACAGATTAAACGGACTAATCTCATCTGTTACGGCACTCCTGTGAGTGGGCATACAATGCAATAATAATACTTTATTGCACAGCCATTAGTTTAAACGGTATGGCATTTACATAATAAAGAGAGAGAGAGATAATATACAAAAAAGATACATGGAAAGTAATTAAAGAGAAGAAAGCATCACCACTCACTCCCCCCCCCCCAACAACACACACTCGCCTCATAACCCCTCTACTCCCACCCCTATCCACACACAGAGCAGATAGTATACTGACGTGGCCTAGTGGAGACACGAACCAAGTGACAAATCACTCACACAGTGCGAAAACACAGATCACACAAACTTTCTTCGCTGATGAAACACATGGATTGGATGAGCGGATGACTTCTGTGATTTCAGCGCTAAGGTACTCGATTAAAAACATGGGAAAACAATTCAATCTAACGAGATCTGCATTGTCAGCACATAACAGTGCAGGTAACGGCCAAAACCGGCCAGCGCTATTCTCAAAAATCGCCAATTAATTTTCATTATATTTTTCATTTTTTGTCTCAAAAACATAGGTTATAACCCCTCGTTGGAACGAGCTCGTCGAGCTCGTTCCAACGAGGGGTCATAACCTATGTTTTTGAGACAAAAAATGAAAAAAAATAGTTATTCAAGAATTATTTTTGCAAGTGTCGTCTGCTTTTCAGGTTAGGTAAAGGGTTAAATAATCAACAAACATACTCAATTTGCTTCTATTTTGGTTCTCCAATTTACCAATTTTCACTCATTTTCCTTCGTTTGGGAGGTCAAATGGTATAGCCCCCCTGTCGGAGAGGTCAGCCTCCCCTGTCGAGAAATCCCTGGCGCCACCCCTGAATTGATCACCCACAAACTTGTCTGAGAAGCCCATGAAAATGACTTCAAATGCTCCTTGAATGCTTTTGATTTTGGTTGATTTTGTTTCCATTCCTGAGACAAGGTGCCTTGTGTTTAGGACTGTAGCATCATCGTGAAGTAAACAATGCTTGTTGAAATTTCAGTATTGATTTTTCGAAAGTTTGCGAGGTGGGTTTGACTGTATTTATGTTTATCAACACTAAAAAATTACCGCAAAAATACAGGTGATAGTAGCGACCGCCACCTACAGTTACTTTTTCCGTAAATATTACGGCAATGATTAGAACTACTTAAAGTTTTATAGTATGAAAACTTACAGAGGAGTGCACACGTTCAATTGAACAAAGTTTGTATCATAACGCACACATTCAACTCTTCAGTACCTGCGCTTGCTGAAAGGTATGACATGGGAACAGGTCCCAAAGATACTTTGTACCCGGGATTGCACGCAAAGTACAAAAACAAAACGTCGGTACACTCTTAACAAATTTAATAACAATTCACTGGACTCCAGTATACATGTGTCGAAAACGTTAACAAGAGTTGGTTACCCGACTTTATCTAACAATCATTTACATTTTGGCCTGAAAACCATGAGAAACGGTACGTATCACATAATGTGTTCCGATTCCGTATCACATAGACGACTCATTCTGATTCCGTATCATATAGACGACTCGTTTCCGGTAGCGCTACGGGCTATCATATAACAAGCACATGGATACATTCTATGTGCGTTTCATTGATCGACCGAACATTATGTCCCAAAAATGTTTAAAAATAATTTAACCCTTCACCTAACATGAAAAAGCAGACGACACTTGCAAAACAAATTCTTGAATAATTAAAATATTGGAAATTAATTGGCGATTTTTTGAGAATAGCATTGGCCGGTTTTGGCCGTTACGTTGGGTAAAGGATTAAGATTCAATCTGTTTATGTGACAAAATTGTTAAATAAATGAATTATCATGATAATGTGCATGTCCTGTGATTTGTATCAGATTCTCGGTGGTGTACAAAAATGGGATCACAACTCGCCGGCAAAGCCGGCTCGTTGAGATCCCATTCTGAACACCACCTCAAGTCTGATACAAATCGCAGGACATGCACATTATCATGATAATCTGTATGTATCAGGCTCTAAATTTGTATCACTAGAAACAAATGTAATAACAATTCACTGGACTCTGGTATACATGTGGCGAGAACTTTAACAAGAGCTTGTTACCGGTCTGTATCAGACGTTTCTAATAATAGGCTATACAGAATAATTTTTACGACATTCAACCAACTTTATACTCGTATAATGTTTTACAGCAACACGCCGGTGAATGAATAAAACACAAATTAAATCTAGTTGTGACAATAGCTTGTGGAAACTTATCTTAAAATGAATGGATTCTTCGAATAGAAATTACGTTATTTGGTATTTGCAGTTTGTCAGCAAGCTAATTAGATTATGCCGACTCTGTCTAGGCGATAATATCCCCTCCACCTCGCGAAGATGATGTCTCCTGCCATTACAATTATTCAAACCAGGTATCAACATCTCCGAAACTAATTAACAAAAAAAAATGTTGTTAGAATAATTACGCACGTAAAGTACAGCGAGGTGGTGAGACGTATGTTCACTCAAAGGCCAGGTGGTACTCTCCGAGTACAGCCGAGCTCTCGGGTGGCCATAAATCTCTCCTTTCCACACCAGCGTGTTGACAGCTACAAAAATACTGTTTCGCCAGCTCAAGTGGTCTCTATTTTCTCAAGGGCACCACCTGACATAACGCTGGCCGCTCCATGCAGCGGAATTGTGCCAAAATGCAACTGACAATCATGAATAAATGATCGCAGTACTGTCATGCGAAATATAACATTCCACCAATACAAAGTACCACCGAGTCTAGTGATCCTGATGGCTTTGGTGGCTAAAGGCCTATAAGCCAACTATAGGCTTAATAATACAAACCTTAATTATGGCGGTGGAACGGGGTACTGGAATCAGCTTGTCCATCTGTCTATCCGAGGCCACCATTTTGACAGGACCACTTTCGGACGTACTCATTCTGGCAGAATTAATGGCTTTTTTCGACTCGGAATATTTTCTCATTGTTTCGTCATTTTGTTTTTGCTTCTTCGGTCATGCTTTTACAAACTTGCCACATAGATTTACCAGCATGGGAACCTGTGCACCTGCGATTTTGAGTTTTTGTCCTATTTCGAAGTTGAGTATAAAAAATGTTTGCTACATTGCACGCGAGCACTCTCCTTTATCAGTATTTTGTATGATAAACTTTAGCAGCAAACGCCAGTAACGTAAAATTTACGATAGAAATATCGCTAACAAGTTTCTAGTATTTTCCCAGTATTTTAACGGTAACATTTTACACTGTCCCTTGGGGTGGCCTAACAATTATTAAAGATTATATAACCGTGGGAACGATCGACGATATCTGCTGTGAAACAATAGTGTTCAACTGATGACTCGGAGACAAATTAAAGATGATAACAATTTAACAGCGAATCTGGTATTCCAAATATCTAACAGCAATCAACATTTAATAACCGGACTTGTTGGATATCCGAACAATTTTACAGCAATAGCTCATGGGATTTCCCAATAAAATGAAGCAGAGTAACGTTTGGAAATCCAAACTATAACTGAATTCTTACTTGTGATCAAGGCTATATATACAATATAATAAATGCGTCATGTCATAACAAGTTTACTTGATATAAAGATTAAAGTAAGCTTTCACTGGGTCTTAATGATATGTCTTATTAACATAGTGAATAGAACTTAAACAATGGAGTAAAACAATGAACAGAGGCAACTTGTTAACAACTTCTATAAGAGGGGCTTGCTGTCACACGACGAATGAAGAAATATGCCAAGTTTGAAACAATTGAAATTAAATTGGACAAAATGCAAACAGTAGATTTTCAATGTAATATAATAACAGTAAATTTGTGTTTTTGATTCGAAAGTTTATCATGGTCTGTACACGCTCCGGTGATAATTATATCGAGGGCTAAAAGATAACTAGACAGGTAGATGCACAATACCCAAACCAATGCGGATTCGATAAATGAAATCGCAAAAATATGAAGGGCTAATTAATCAAAAGACACTAATCAGTTTCGGAATTACATATTTAATGGTTAAATTTACATTATGAGACATTCCAAGCTTCCATTAAAAGGCGAGTTATGTTTCTATACGCTTAACGAATGGACAGCGCATACATATTGAACAGCTTGGGCAGGGGCGGCGGAAGCTTGATAAAAGTGGAGGGGCACAAATTTGCAAGGCTACCATGGTTCGACCCAGTGTGAGAAAGGCTACTATCGTATATCGGTAAATGTACCATGGCTCGCTACAGTCTCTCGTTTAGATGCATATGCCGTAGTGTTGTCACTGTCCCATTTCTTCTACTTCAACCATCTTCCAACCCGAACGCCAGGCTTCGGGTTGGAAGATAGTTGAAGTAGAAGAAACGGACCGAAGCGGCCGAAAGTGGGATTCTTTGGCTAAATATTGTTTGGAGTTTTAATAATGTTATAGGAATGCCTGTATATTGACACGCTTCCATGCGTCCATGTTAACTCATTGTGTAACTGCGAAACATATCTGTGGAAAAAAGTGGAGGGGCACGTGCTCCCTGTGCCTCCCTGGCTCCGCCGCCTCTGGGCTTGGGGTTGACTATGGTTTTAGGGATTTCCCTCGCTTAGCGATTCTTGTTCTTATTATATTCCGTGCTGTGGTTAAACAATAATGAAAGGGTTTGTTTTTATAAAAATAAGATAAATGCTTAAAAACATGATGGAACACTGCATTAAAAACCAACACAAAATATTAATACCCCCCGCCCCACAAAAAAAAAAATATTAGAATAAATTTTGTAATCTAATTTATTTAAAAAAAATATATATGTTAACCCTTTGAAAAAGAGGTGGTGCTTTTATATGTTAACCCTTTAACACGAGGGGCGCTCTTCCGGTCCAGAAACACAATACATCGTAGGTTGGCTGCTTAGTGAATGTGTAGAGTAGACCAATCAATATTTTCAACGTGAAGCCCAGAGGCTGCACGTTGAAAATATTAATTGGCCTACCCCAAATAATGAATGTGGACTCTTCCAATTGCCGCCATTGAACTGACGTGGAAGATACCATCAGGGTTCAAGGGGTTAAAAAGTAAATACCTGCTTCAGTAGTTCAATCTATATTTATGGTGTGTATTTTATACAGGGGGTATCCAAACTGATGTTGATATTTTCGGAAAATGGTATTGAATGCGCGTGATTGGACACATCAATATGTTACCAAGTTTAGAGTGAATGAATGTCACCGGCCCACGAAAACTTCGTGCAGGTTTTTCGCACGAGAGCCGCGTTAATGTCTGTGGGGTACGTTTTGAAATTTTCATTTGCTCTGTACGGGCTTTTGGTCTCATCGTTCTTTTCTTGGTATAAACTCGAAACGTAACTTTGAGGTATGCGAAGACTGACACGTGACGACCGTTTACGTGTCGTTGGCATGTTGGAAGCTGGCAACAGACAGACTGTTGATGACAGATGTCGATCAAGTCATCCAGCCAACCAGGATTGTTTCATCCGAACCACATCATTACGCAACCACCATCAAAGTGCCTCTAAAATTGGACAGTAGCTGCACCGAGCGATAGATGTGCGAGTCAGCGGTCAGACTATCCGAAATCGCCTACACAGCTGGAGTTTGTACGCTCGACAACCTCGAATAATTTCTTGTTTGACTGAACGTCACATCGCAGCAAGGCGTAATTGGCGTGGAGCATGACAGCGCTGGGACAATCGTTGGTGGAGCAACGTCATGTTTTCCGATGAATCGAGGTTCACTCTCGACTTCCACGACAGGCGAAACAGAGTGTGGCGGCGGCGGTGGCGGTGGCGGTGGAATGAACTGTACCATGACGTAACCGTTAGGCAGCACGATCCGATCGTTTTGGTGGTGGATCGGTTATGATGTGAGGGGGCATAACCATGACAAGCAGAACAGCATTACATGTCATCCAAGGGCGTGTCACAGAGTAGTACTACCATGACAACATGTTAGCAGCTCATGTGGTGCCATTTGTGCGACGTCACGGCCGTCGATTCATTTTCCAAGATGACAATGCAAGAGCACACAGGGCCCGTGTCGCTACAGAGTTCATCCAGGAGCAGAACATCACTACACTGCCTTGGCCAGCACTAAGTCTAGACCTTTCGTCAAACGAACACGTTTTGGATATGCTTGGCAGGTGCCTATGACAACGCCAACAGCCCCTACCAATGTCCAGGAACTCGCCGCTGCACTGCAGGAATAACATCCGTCAAGCTGATATTGGATGTTTGGTAAGGAGTATGCCACGTCGGATCCGCGCTTGTCACGCAAACTGAGGAGGATTTACAAGGTATTGAGGTCTTAGACTGAATGTGGTAAATTCTCTGACTGACAGTCCATGTCTTCTACTGCTCATTGAGTGGAATGGGTGCTTGTCAGACACCCCACTATCGCTAACATCATTCACCATATGTCACAGTGCAATGCCTCAATTGTCTTTTTGATAGAAATATGACGTTCGGAAATTGTTTGTATAGAATATGCATTTTTTGTGTGAATGGTGGCTTTTTTGTGCAAGGCATAGATTATATCAAAGCTCTGCTAATGAAATGCTGACACAGACAAATAATTCTCTTATATTTTTTTCTTCTCATTTGCTCATTCCTCTTCATTATTACATAATCCGGTTGTGTCTCCAATTTGACTGCATTAATAACACTCGATCCAACAGTGATAGTTGTTTAGGAAAGGAAACAATACGTTTCTATTAAACAGTTTTGTTTCTAGTATGCATGACACTTCGTCATAAAATAGTCTAACCAAGTAAATAAATAAATAAAATAATCTAACCAAGTAAATAAATAAATAAAATAGTCTAACCAAGTAAATAAATAAATAAAATAGTCTAACCAAGTAAATAAATAAATAAAATAGTCTTACCAAGTAAATAAATAAATAAAATAGTCTAACCAAGTAAATAAATAAATAAAATAGTCTAACCAAGTAAATAAATAAATAAAATAGTCTAACCAAGTAAATAAATAAATAAAATAGTCTAACCAAGTAAATAAGTAAATAAATAAATAAAAGAGTCTAACCAAGTAAATAAATAAAATAGTCTAACCAAGTAAATAAATAAATAAATAAAATAGTCTAACCAAGTAAATAAATAAATAAAATAGTCTAACCAAGTAAATAAATAAATAAAATAGTCTAACCAAGTAAATAAATAAATAAAATAGTCTAACCAAGTAAATAAATAATTAAAATAGTCTAACCAAGACGTATCATCACATAGACGCCATGAGAAATCATATAAAATACACACCATAAATATAGATGGAACTATTGAAAACGCTATTTACTTTTTAACCCTCTGAACCCTAGTGGTATCTTCCATGTCAGTTCAATGGCAGCAATTGGAAGAGTACATATTCATTATCTGGGGTGGGGTAGACCAATTAATATTTTCAACGTGCAGCCTCTGGGCTGCACGTTGAAAATATTGATAGGTCTGCCTGCTCTACACATTTACTAAGCAACCAACCTACGTGAAAAAAGTCGTCAGAGAAAGAGTCATGGAGGATTGTAACCTTAATTGGCGAGATGGGGGTCAAATCAAAGAGGTCTTTGGGTGGCCTGCGTGATAAAGGAAAGCCAGGTTTTGAAGTGTACCTTGATGGCACCTTTGGGGGGGTCACTGTTGTTCAAGCTGGGGTGGCGATCCCTGGAGCTGAGGGGAAAAACTGGGAAAGACGGTGAAAGGGAGTGCCAGATGTGTAACTTGGGCATGGTGGAGACCCTGGAACACTTTCTTCTAGAATGCCCAAAGTACCAGTCTAAAAGAATGAGATTCACTGGGAGTATAATGGGGAAGTGGGATGGGAGAATGAAGGACATGTGGTTAGTGGAAGACTCAAAGAAGAGGGTTAATATGCTAATCGGGGAGATTGGGAAGAATGGGGCAAGGGATGTCATCAAGCAGTTCGTCTCCGGGTGTTGGGAGGAGAGGAGAAGGGTGGGGATAGGGAGGCAGTTGGGAGTACAGGTGTAACCAAGGCCTTCTGGCCCGAGAACCGCGACAAATCAGCGGCTGGCCAAATTGTTATTATATTATTATTACGTAATGCAATAATAATTAAGCTAATAATTGTACAATAATGAGTAACTAGTGAGTTTGACCACCATAATATATTATCGAAAATATCAAAGAGCCAAGAACAAATCTGAAGCAGAGAGTTCAGTAGGAAAACATTTGTTGAAATCATTTACAAACCAGGATGACCTTAATTGTAGCTTTATTTTTGTTCCAGGCGCCCAGTTTCGATAATGTAGTCTCAGAATGTTGTCTATTTATATGGTTCAATCCGTTATCAAAAACGGGTAGAATTCAATTTTTACAAGGTGCAAGTTTAAATATAGATATCGGTCGTTATAAAAATGCTAATGAAATTAATACTAATTATTATCAATTCATTGTGGGTTACCTTCATGTTAATACTAATTTATAAAGCCTGCAAGGGAGCACAATAAACTTGAAACAAAGATTGTAAAGCGTAGCCAGTCGCTAATGGCTATTTTTAGTCATTAGCGCCCGCGAGCCGACAACCACGCGCTGACGTTCTGCACACAACGTCATTTCGTCTTCCCGGGAGTCTGTTTACATTTACTTAAATATAAATTGTTACTGTTTTGCCTTAAATTGCTTAATAAATGCTGTATCAAATTGATTCTTTTCACGAAATAATATAAATCCAAAAGGGTCGAAAATCGTTCTTATAATTTCTAAGTACAGTAGAATCCTCTTAACTGAATATTCATATTGCTAGTGAAAATTATTCAATTAACAGGAGTATACAATTAACAGGGATTTGGTCAGTTTCCTGTGTTCTGGAGACTGGAGGTAAACTGAGCATTTATTCTATTATATCTTGTTTGACAGAGCTCATAGAGCTCTGTCAAACAAGATATAATAAAATAAATGCCTGTATTGGATGTAGTGAGGCCAAAAATGTTGATAAATAAGGGGAATTTGGTGCGTGTCATAGTAATTTTTTCGACATATTACAAAATTTATATACAATTAACAGGGGTTTACTCTACAACCCATATGCAATTAACAGATCAAAATTGTACTGAAGGTATGGTAAATGGTTTTGTGTTTGAAAATTATATTCAATTAACAGGGATATACAATTAAGAGATATCCAATTAAGTGGGCTCCACCGTATTGATAATAATAACATGATTTTCTCAGGCGGCGTTTGGCTCCATTACTGAGCCTTCATCTGAGATTGGCAGCCCCACATTCATTAGAGCTTATTGGCTACTAATCATGTTATTGTATAACTGTTTTAATTGCACACACGGCTAGGATGTAACTGAAGATGTTGAAAGGAAAGCCCCAATACGAGGCTTGTTTTTTTTCTCTTTTGTGATATTGTGTGATGCGATTTTCCATTTACTTAATTTGTTGACACATTGTATCTGTTTGTTAATGTAAACAAAGGAAAATATTCCATTTACGTCAACTAAATGGTATACCATGGTCACTTTATCGCACTGATCGATCCTTAATGTTCGGTAACTTCGCAATCAGTTTCGTCGAGTAATTGAACAAGGAACATATATGACGTAAAAGACCGGTACATTCAACAACTCGATCGCTGCTTCCTTCGATTTTCTGTTGGCTAATTAGTACAAAACAAGATTCTGACAAGTTTGTTTGGCACAAGTGATACAAACGTATTTCATGAATATTTAATGATGTGAGAGAATGCTGACACATGTTGCTAATTAGATTCATACTCATGTAAATCACATTTATACGATGAATATATTTCCGTTGTCAAGTTATATATGTCAACCCCTTCCATGGCGTGTTTCTGAATGGAGCAATACTACCCATGGGTAATGGGGGAACCTCTTTTTACTTGTGGGGAGGCTCATTAATAAATTTAATCCCATAGCCCACAGAGCTGTAAGTTTAATCCTTTGCCAACGTAACGTCCAAAACCGGACAGCGCTATTCTTAAAAATCGCCAATTAATTTTTCATTATTTTTTCATTTTTTGTCTCAAAAACATAGGTTATGGCTCCTCGTTGGAACGAGCTCGTCGAGCTCGTTCAAACGAGGGATCATAACCTATGTTTTTGAGACAAAAAATGAAAAAAAATAGTTATTCAAGAATTTTTTTTTTTAACTGTCGTATGCTTTTCATGTTAGTTAAGGGTTAAGTTATTATTCCCCGTTATTAACTTCATCCTCTAGTTATACCGTTTGACAACGTTTTTTTCTGCGCAACCTGTGTACATACCAGACCGAAAAGGGATCGCGGTGGCTCAATGGTTTCGATATTGGACATCAAACCGAAAGGTCAACGATTCGTTCCCTACCAGGGATAATTGCGTGCGTTGTGTCCTTGGACAGGGCACTTAGTCCCGATCGCCCACACGGGGGCACAGTGCCGCTGTGTTCTAAGACGTACTACACGTCGATGGTGCGCTTGTCTTCAACCAACGCGCACCCTGCTTGTGTGGAGTTAGTACTCTGGGGAGTCTGATAGTTGTTCGCCGCTGCTCTGTGGTTTTCTCCGGGTATTCCGGCATTCTCCACCCACAAAACTGACCTATATGAGGTAGCCCTGGTTGTCGAAAGTGTCGTTAAACCAAAATAAATTAATAAATACCAGAGTGAAAATGTTAAACAATGAAATTGTTTATAAATCAGACAGACCCTTTGAAGACAGCCACTCATTTAATTTGATTTGGATTCACAAGGGTTTTCGAGCTTATTAAAAACAATACATTACTACCTGAAGTGACCAGAATGTTTTTACACATTTTTCGGAGAGTCACTCTTTTCAACACGTGCTATCACACTTCAACTCTTTACCCGATGGGAGGGGGGGGGGGGGCGGAGGGGCCTCAGTAGATAGAGGTGCAGGCTGCAAGCCGAGAGGTCCTCGGTTCGAATCCCACCTTCGGCAACCGCGTTGTGTCCTTGGGCAAGACACTTCACATCCATTGCCCATGTGGGGGCACGATGACGCTGTGCACTAAGGCGTACTGCACGTCGATGGTGCACCTGTCTTCAACCAATGCTAACCCTGCTTGTGTGGAGTTAGTATGTTGGGGAGCTGACAGTTGCTCGCCGTTGCTCGGTGGTTCTCTCCGGGTACTCCAGCTTCCTCCACCCGTAAAACTGCCGTGGTCATGATTAGCCATTGTGCAGAAATATGTGACCTTAAAAAACACCAATAAATAAAAAAATAAATTTACCCGATGGGTATTTCCAATATATTTTTCAACAAATCAAGTCATGGGTGCTTCATAGCAGCCATGACGTGATTTGATAAAAAAAAATCAATTAAATTTAACTCAAGTAATCATTGGTGAAAAAACCCATTTACAAGGGGGAAATTTGATTACATTTACTCAAATAATACTTATTTCGGTGGCAAGAGAAATCCTGAAATATCAGCCAGCAGCATGTAAGGAGCTACTCATCAGGGTTCGCAGAACGATTTTGAAAGTATAGGGGATGAATCTGTGGTTCAGTTTTTGTATGTGTGTGTTATGGATGAGGAGTGAGCATGGGAATGCTTTAGCCCGATTTTATATTTTAATTATCGACGCTAACACATGGACTCTCACTACATTTGGATGGTCAGGTGTTATTGCAGATAATACCGTATCCTTGGTCTTGGTGTTCGTGAATACAAAATATGTGCCAAAAATAGTGAAGACTCGTGCCGGGGCACCCTCGCTGTATCCTCCCACATTTCCTCTTCGGGGTTGGGGGGGGGGGGGAGGGTATGCTGAACGAGGCGTTCGGCCGACGCTCAGAGAATGTCTTCTGAACACGTGCGCCATCGGGTATCTTACAATCTTACCACAAAAATCCCCTTTTCAATTTGTGGCGATTCTTCTCTCAAAGAGACCAGTGGCTTTAAGTAACTATATTTAAGGAATAGCGCATGGCTTGGAGTTGACTACGCCCATATAGTGCCCAGTGAGGCGAAGCGGAGGGAACTACACCACCTCAATGGGCACTATATGGGCGTAGTCAACGACAAGACATGCACTAATCCTTATATTATATCGATCACCCATCAAGAAAAACATCTGTCTGATTTGTTAATCTATTACCAAGGAAGCAGCCCTACCAACCAGCGTTATATAGAAAAAAATACCATGTAGTTTTTAAAAAACATTTTCTTCTTCAAAAACACGGCTAACTTAGATTATTGATATGAGCAGAAGACAGATTTTGAATCGGTCGGCAAGGGTGAACAAAACATTTCCCCCAAAAGGAACTGTGTATTCTAGAATCGCGCAACTCGCGAATGAAAACTAAAATTTTCGAAATTTGACAACGCAGTTTGATAATTTCCACACATTTGTCACACATATACATTACCGAATGGGCCAGCACGGGATACAAACTCCGAAGATTCAATTGAATTCCATTATTTATTCGTTTACTGCCCAAAACATACAATTAAATAGCGAAACAATATGAGCAGCGAAACAAACGACTTTTCATATCCGGACGCGTTCTCATGAAAGTTGGACCCAGGTATGGATCATTCTCTTCGAAACGAGATATGGATCATCTTCTCAAGGAATAAAATGAACGCCTCGAAAAATGTGACTTCAACAATAGAAAAGCGATACATTTTTCCACAAAGATTTCTTTCCCGGTCGTTCTGTGGATGTTGTGCCTCTGTGAATCGATTTTTAAATTTAGCCTGATCAGTTTTATTCGCCCAGTATGAAAAGAAAACTGGTATAGTAGTGTGCTAAAAATAGAAAACGTGTAGTGCCTGGTCGATGCAAACTACACGACATTGGGTATCATCTTTCAGCCAATCAGAATGCAAGGAAGTCACGTGAGATATAATATTCTATTAATAGGGTGTATTTGTAGTATTTGTTAATAAACGGCAAGTGGGATATAGAATTACAGATATGATACATTTGCGCAACGTATAAATGAATGTGTATTTTAATGCTTATTGACGTATAATCTCTACATTTTGGGTTCTGAACTTTACAGACAAGTCAGAAGGTTTTGGAACACACTACACACATAAATGACGTGCAGTGAGGAAAAATACCAAGTTTCACAGCAAACAATGATTATGCTCAAAGAATGTGAAACATATGCTCGTCTACATAGACGTCAGCATTATTATGTCTAGTCGAGACCAGTCACCTCTATCCGTCCAAACGTTTTGGATTGTAATTTCAAAGCCATGGGTCGGATTTGGATCTCCCTTGGAACGGATATGCATAAGGAACGGGTTCCGTCCAATAATATTCCCAGAGTTGTGGCCCTTTTTCACTCTTTCGACTTAGAAATTTGTTTTGTCCCACAATACCTTTAAGGCTATTTCGAACATGCCAATGGGTCGGTGGCCCACGCTTTGCGAGCCCTTGTTATTATTACCCTGAGACGGTATATATGGAGCCCATAAATTCCACACTAATTGAGAACAAAGTCCGAGATCAATATGGAACGTACTGACTCAGTATTTCTCCCCCCACTGCATGTGTAACATTATAAGTTACAGGACGTTCAGGTGGCGGATACGGTATCATATGAGGCGAGGTGAAAACAATATTGGACGAGGCGGTACACCGAGTCCAATATTGTTTTTGCCGAGCCTCATATGATACCGTATCCGCCATCTGAACATCCTGTAACGTATTTATTATGCCAGCGAAAACAAAATAACAATCAAATTTGAACGCCGGCACATTTTCAAAACTGGTGCAAAACGCTATGTAAGTTGTAACAAACGTGCACAGTTGTCTCCCTGTTTGTGTATAATTTCCTTGGCAACACAGACAACAGCGATAGACGCTTTTCTTCGTACTGCCACTTTGTCTTGAGTGTGCAGAAAATGTCCGAAAGGTCCGATTTTATATATAGAATTCGAACAAAATAAATGTATCTCGCATTTTTTCCTTCATAGCTGTGATTCATTTCTTACAATTTCATTGTAGTGCAGTCGCTATTTTTAAAAACGAGAGAAAATGAGACATATAGACACGGAGGGACGTTTGATTGATCCGTTATCGGTAGATCGAATACAGTAGTATTTCTCACTTCAAATAATTAAATTTACATTTAGAACATAAATTTCACAATAAATTTATTATAAAACGAGAGAAAATGAGACATATAGACACGGAGGGACGTTTGATTGTACTGCAATTTCTTCAATATGGATATAAAAGCACCGCGAGGTGAGGAATTTCCACGTCGAAACAAAATGGCGGTACTGACCTAATACGAGTTTCGTATTTATTAGATCAAATACGAGTTTCGTATTAGGTCACCTCGGGCTGCAGGTGACCCAGTACGGCTCAGTACCGTCCCACTATTCGGGGGCTGTGATTGGCGAATTTCATTAGCTGGCATAATAAACGTCTGTCCAGGGTGAGATAGCAGGGAGAGACAGATGTATCCCACCCACGTGACGTTATACATTTATAACGTTATTATGACGCTATGCATAGTTTTTGACTACCAACTAATTCATATTGACGTCATCAGAATACCGTGTGTTCAAAGTTTGATGCTCTAAAATTCTTTAAACCCCAAGATGACACCGTTCCTAATTGATTTCGTGGTATATACCTTTGGTATATACATAACTTTTGCATGGTCTTTCCGATGGTGTCATTAGTTTTTCAAAACAACGAATACCAAATGAGTTGATTATAATAGCACGTGACCGCCGATTACGTCTGGCTAACGTAACCGCTGTATGGTGGGGGGAGAAAAATAATCAAGCCTCGTGTCTGGCCCAAATATCTTGCCCTCGGGTGAGATTTTCCCATCCCACACCCGTACCCATCAGGGATTATAATAATCCACACCAGGTCACTAACAAATATAATGAATATATCTCACCTACTGTTTTTCCTAAAAACTGAATTTGCAACGAGTAGACCGAATAGATGAGACGTTACTGATGCGGAAAAGCACGTTCATGTTGTGTTTGTTATTTGTTCTTGGACAACGTACTTAAACAATGGCGTGGCCACGGAGGGGGGGGGGGGGAGTGGGGAGGGACGCTTCCCACAACTTTCCCTCAAAGTTGGTCCTTGAAATATGTACAAAAATGGCATAAAATCGTAGGGGGGTAAGGTCCATGGGGTAGGTTGTAGATTTGTAGATTGCTTGTCCTAATATCTGTGTCGATGAAAAGGTAGACAGTCATCAGTTCAAGAAAAACCTCAAAATATCCGCTCAGATGCAAGGAAATGGGGTTTTTGAACCCTGGAATTCAAACTTTTCCATCCACGGACGGAACCATGGTCGGACCGAGGTACCGACGACCCTTGGCCGCCCCATATCACACACATTTATTTCCCCTTTGGTGTAAACCCTGATTATTGTTACCTTGGTTACCTAGGTCAAATTTTAGGGACGCAACAGTCTGAGATATGAAGGCCTGGAAAGCATTTCCCTCACCCCCACCACCCCTGCCCTACCGCTAGTTGCAAATTCAAGAGGGGGGGGGGGGGGTGCTCACCCCCTATTAAAACGGCTCTAAGCCAGGCTGTGCGAGTTTGCCCCCCCCCCCCCCCCTCCCCCCCCACCACCACACTTGCTTTGGGCTGGCTACACCACTGTACTTGAAGGGAAAGGCTTGATTAAAGACACGAAGGAAAACACTTACATTCTAAAATCAGTTGGGTTAAAAATCAACCCATATCATCTAGGTTGAGTGAATATAAACCCAAAAGGAAGGTAGTGTGGACTTTACTATTATATCCCACGTGACCTTCCCTTCCTCCGATTGGCTATTAGTTACTATTCTATTTCCAATAATTTTATCTACGTAAGACTCTAAAAATAACCCCGTACTATTCCCGTGCACTATACACATTCTAAAAATAGTCGTGAAATATTGTAGGACGTTCGATAGACGGAACGTAAAGCGCCCTTTCTAGAATTCAGATTCCTTATTTCTGTGTTCAAGACCGAAAATGCTTGTCTTTAGCCAGGTCTTTGACAACAGATGGCGAACTTGGGATTGGAATCCTGATGGGTAGCAAGATCCTCCTCGGTGTGTTTGATATATACAGATTATCATGATAATGTGCACGTCCTGTGAATTGTATCAGATTCGAGGTGGTGTCCAGAATGGGATCTCAACGAGCCGGCTTTGCCGGCGAGTTGTGATCCCATTTTTGGACACCACCGAGAATCTGATACAAACCACAGGACATGCACATTATCATAATTCATTTATCTAACAATTCTGTCACATAAACAGATTAAATCTTAACCCTTTACCCATCGTAACGGCCAAAACAGGCCAACGCTATTCTCAAAAAATCGCCAATTAATTTTCATTATTTTTTTCATTTTTTGTCTCAAAAACATAGGTTATGACCCCTCGTTGGAACGAGCTCGTTCCAACGAGGGGTCATAACCTTTGTTTTTGAGACAAAAAATGAAAAAAATGAGTTTTTCAAGAATTTTTTTTGCAAGTGTCGTCTACTTTTCATGATAGATAAAGGGTTAAATTATTTTCAAACATTTTTGGGACATAATGTTCGGTCGACCACTGAAACGCACATAGGATGTATCTATGTGCCTGTTATGATAGCCCGTAGCGCTACCGGAAACGAGTCGTCTATATGAAACGGAGTCAGAATGAGTCATCTATATGATACGGAATCGGAACACATTATGTGATACGTACCGTTTCTCGTGGTTTTCAGGCCAAAATCTAAATAATTGTTAGATAAAATATAATAATTATTGCATAGCATGTCGTTCACAATGCCAGAATAGTTCTATTCTTCCTCGAGGATCACTATTCGGGCATGTCAACAGAAAGCCGCGCAATGTTTATAATATATGCGATAGGCCGTTTTCCTTTTTATAGTAATTCTAATTGCGTGATTGTATTTCTTAGGGTTTTTTTTGCAACAACATGCCCAAGAGGAGGGGTGGTGGGTTCTCTGATCTTCATCTATCCACGTGGGTTTTCGCGGGATATTACATTTATCAACAACACAGGGGCGGACTGGCCGTATGGTCCACCTGGAAAATTCCCGACGGGTTCCGTATTGGGTGGCCTCTGGGCCCCCAAAGTTGATGCAGCCCAACACCTGTTGGTGCCTGAAATTTTGTGAAAACGTTCTACAGGCCAAATAGATCTGATTGCTTAGAAAGGCGGCATATTGAAATGTTCTCTATGTGGACTGCCATTTCGATACACCAGTGCGTCTTCTGAGTTCCAATGTGTTCTATGTGCCTACTGGCACATAGAACACTTTGGAACTCAGCGGACGAGTAGTCTAGTCTGCCACTGATCGCTCAGATGCAAGGAAACAGCGTTCTTTTAATATGAAAAATAAAAGATTTCTCCCATTGACCGAACTATGGTCGGTCAGATGGGTCCGCGCACCGTCCACCCCCTGTTGATATTATTCTTGACAAATGAATGACAAAAATGATAACAAAAATGCCATAATTCAGTTCGAAAATTTTCTTTAATGGGGTCCGGGGTCCGCCCTGGTTCATTTCCTGATAACTTTTCTTTTCCCACTTCGCCCCTGCATGAGCACCTGCCGACACTTCCACTAAAGTACGCCAGTCACATGGTGTTGTGTACGTCACTATTGATTGTTCAGTGTGTACTCTTTCAAAGTATATACTTGTAGGTATTCAAACCATTTTTCTCGGTTGGTAAATAACCTGATCGTTTGCTCTAAAAATAGATTTACAGTGGTTAAATATATAACAGAACGTTTTAGTTTCTGTGTGTTTTCTTCGACTAAATGAACTCATGTATGAACAGCCAGCTGGTAAATAAACACACGATTCGTAGTGTCGTGCAGGGAATTTCCCCGATTTCACAACCCGAAGAAATGTCAGTGTCGTGTTGATCAGAATAATCTTGCACAATGTTACCCGCTGTAAATGGACTGGATGGGAAATCCATGAACTCACAATTCGTTGCTTTATGGGGGGGGGGGGGGGGGGGGGGAGGGGGGGGCTGAGACGGGCTATTCTCAAAGACTTTACACGGACTAGAAATAACTAGGGACGTAGTTAAGTAGTCAGCTCCTCAACATTCTAACTCTGTTCAACCTCCACTCCTGCTTGAGCGGAGCTTGAACAGAGTTAGAATGTCGTGGAACTGACAGCTGCACGTCGACGCTCGGTGGCTCTCTCCGTGTACTCCGGCTTCCTCCACCCGTAAAACTGTCACGGTCACGATTAGCCACTGTGCACAATAAATAGTAATAAAAAATAGCTAAGTAGTCTCAGATAGGGAGGGAATGGCCACCTCTACATTTCCAACTGCAGAGAGGCAAAATTCCGATTACCACCACATAATTTTCAACAAGTCGGAAACTCCATTAGATCACCCTCAACTCTCTTCTTTCTTGAGTCAAACATTTCCATCTACAGGTTTTGAAAAGCAGAATTCCATTTGTACGCCCCATCTTAACTGCAAATTATCCAAGTGAGGCTGTCGGTTGAAACAACTTGTAGCTGCAAATTAATATTTGTGGGTTTTTTTTATTACTTTTCAATCAATATTTGGTGGACTTTTGCTAATTTTCAGTTTAACCCTTTGCCCTACGGCCAAAACCGACCAGCCTTATTCACAAAATGAACCATTCAATTTTCATTACGTTTTCATTTTTTGTCACAGAAACACGGCTTATGACCCCTCATTGGAACGAGCTCATTTAGTTCGTTCCAATGAGGGGTCAAAAGGTATGTTTTTGAGGTAAAAAAATAATTATTCAAGAATTTTGATTGCAAGTGTCGTCTACTTTTCGTGTTAGGTAAAGTGTTAAAAAGCCCATACTTCGGACAAATTCTGTACATGTTTGAAAAAATTCCACGAGCGCCCTGTCTGAATTTACCGTCCTTTTTTCCATTATTCAACTATTGTAAATTTGACGAATGATGGAGAGTGGTGAAAAACGCCCCACACCACCCCATCACCCACTGCTGCTGCTTTGTCCCTGACTATTACTCCCCTCTTCCACGATTCAGGATTCTATAATAGAGGGTTCCCTAGGCAGTTAATATATTCGGAAAGCCGTTGGGGCGGAGGCCTCTGCTAGTCCTCACTAGGACCCTCCGGTCTTTACCTCCTGTAGGGAGGTGGGAGAAGGGGTAAAGACTGGAGGATCCTAGTTATGACTAGGCTTCCATCCCCACCCCCTTAAAATTCATTTCCGTAAAATTTATGGCAGAAATATCGAATAATTGTCTGTCAGCACCTCTACCGTAATTTAACTGTATTTTTAACAGTGTGTGTTGTGGGTCTCCTCAGTTTTTTAGCTGCGACTGACAGGACAACAGCTCAAGAAATCACCCCTTGAACACATGAAGGTGCCAAATGCAGCGCGTTAGCATTACAGTTTGCACCTTCGTGTTTTTAAAAAATGAGATAAGTACAAGTCGTCGCCTGAGTGCTAGAATGTTCTATGTCCCCTAGGGGACATAGAACATTCTGGCACCCGGGCGACGAAGTGGTGTTTGTCTGTGATCAAATATGTGTTCGTGGTAATTCCGGTGTAAAAGGAATGGAAGTCCGTAGGAACGTTATTCCCTCTGGCCTTTTTTTCCGCGGAATTATAGTAAATAATAAAGACTGGAGGATCCTAGTTATGACTAGGCTCCCATCCCCACCCCCGTAAAATTCATTTCCGTAAAATTTATGGCAGAAATATCGAATAATTGTCTGTCAGCACCTCTACCGTAATTTAACTGTATTTTTAACAGTGTGTGTTGTGGGTCTCCTCAGTTTTTTAGCTGCGACTGACAGGACAACAGCTCAAGAAATCACCCCTTGAACACATGAAGGTGCCAAATGCAGCGCGTTAGCATTACAGTTTGCACCTTCGTGTTTTTAAAAAATGAGATAAGTACAAGTCGTCGCCTGAGTGCTAGAATGTTCTATGTCCCCTAGGGGACATAGAACATTCTGGCACCCGGGCGACGAAGTGGTGTTTGTCTGTGATCAAATATGTGTTCGTGGTAATTCCGGTGTAAAAGGAATGGAAGTCCGTAGGAACGTTATTCCCTCTGGCCTTTTTTTCCGCGGAATTATAGTCCTAGGTCTAACATTTCTAGGAATAGTAGTCCGGCGGACTACTATTCCTAGAAATGTTAGACCTAGGACTATAATTCCGCGGAATAATAGTCCAGAGGGACTAATTTTCCTACGGACTTCCATTCCTGTTACACCGGCAAACATTCACAACCTTGAGCGGTCTGAAATATAATATTTAATGTGTATGTGTGTTGAGTAATCTTTCCTTCAGTGGATTTGAGTGTTTTCTTTTATTGGGGTTTAATGACACTTTCAATACCCATGGTTCACGGTGCCGGTTTTATGGGTGGGGGAAGCTGGAGTACCCAGAGAGAACCACCAAAAAGAAATGAGAAACTGTCATACTCCAACGTAATAACGCACCACGAGCAGATTTAGCAGCGGTTGAAGGCTAGTGCGCCATCGACGTGCAATACGTCTTAATATACAGCGCAACCGTGCACCTACGTAGACAATCTGTATTAAGTATGTTGCCCAAGGACACAACGCAGTTACCGCTGGTCAAGTTTATTGCTCTAACCACTGGGCCACCACCCTCCTTTCTTCCCTATTTCTGTGGAAATTCTTTTGGCGTTAAGAGGTTATGGGGTTGGGTTAGTGGCAACAGAAGAAAAAAAACATAAAGAGTCCATCCAGGTGGGATTTGGTGCGTTGGACGGTTTCTGATCAAACATCATCGCGGGGGCATCTTCATGCTTACTCGTAGTTTCACATGTAACTGTAAAAGAACGATTTGGATATTTGAAATGCAACCATCATACAATTCTAGAGGGATTAAATTTTAGAATACCTGCCAAAAAATGGCTTTTGCTTTTCATTTATTGATAATATATTATAAGGCTGGTACAATCTCCGGACGAAGGATGACTGGAGAGAGAAATTTTCTTGCGTTTGTCCCAAAATATATTTCTAATGATAAGGTATAATGCGTGAGAAAATCCGTTGTTTTGTTGTAATTTGACCTTTGAACCACGCTGAGAATGAAAAATTAAAAAGCCTCATTCGGCGCTGAACAATTGTATAAAATTTCAATAATGTTTGCTGACGTCACACAGATATCTCAACACTTTATATCTGTTGGGTCAAACTTGATAAAATCGAATAATACGTTTGTTTTGAGAGAGATAATTTATTTTACCATTGTTAACCCCAGTTAAAACAATAACAAACCACCCAACGACCTAACTGTAGCGCAAGTCATTCGATTTTGAAAATGGGAGGAGGCGCGCCTCTGTGAAAGATGGAATTAACTCAGGATGTGATTTTCTTGAAGTGCACAATGCACTGTGCATTTCGAGGATTTTTTTCCATTATGATAAGTAAACGCACTAAAGAAATCTCGTACCGATTGACAGCATACATACTTATGAAGCTCGATATTGCGTACACTGTAGCTGTAAAAAGTAACAGTTGGAATTTTTGCCGATTTGAAACCGAGTTGGTATTTTGGGAAGTAAAGGAGACATCAGCATCACTAAAGAAGCTCTAAAATCGAGGTAGATGGAATTTTCAACTGCTCAAGACATGCCCTCCGAATTTTCAACTATAGGAAATTTTGTCCAGGTTTGGAGGGGGCGGCAGGGGGGGGGGTGACACCCCCCCCCCTGTCGCCACGTCCCTGTCGGTATAACACACGAAATGCAACTCCAATGGAGCAATCGTAAATCAATAGAGTCTCCGCGGAATGCATGAGCGAAAAGACAATAAGTATATAATATTACTGGGGTTTGAAGTTTGTTGAATTATGTTATTTACGTAACAATTCTGGGAAAGTGAAGTTTAATTAATATGTTCAGATCTTGGAATGCCACATCCACGTATAGTGTTCACATTTTCGTGTACGCATTGTATTATTTGACCTACTTCCCCTCGCGAACAGATTTTCCCCCAATTCTTAAGAAAAATTCAGCAAAATCATATCATGTGAGCCCTCATTGCAACCAGCTCCACGAGCTCGTTCCAATGAAGTTTTGGTGATTTTTTCTACTGCACAATTTGTGTATTACGTCGAGGGTGCAGCCGATTAGTTAACCCTTTGCCCAACGTAACGGCAAAAACCGGCCAGCGCTATTCTCAAAAATCGCCGATCAATTTTCATTATTTTTTTAATTTTTTATCTCAAAAACATAGGTTATAACACCTCATTGGAACGAGCTCGTTCCAATGAGGGGTCATAACCTATGTTTTTGAGACAAAAAATGAAAAAAAATTAGTTATTCAAGAATTTTTTTTTTAAGTTTAGACTGCTTTTCATGTTAGGTAAAAGATTAAGTAAGGTTAATCTCTCGCTTGGTAGAACCGAGGCACGCCGTTGTCTACTCGCAGAGTAAAAATTGAGGCGCGATGGCGCGAAGAGCGACAACTGACCGGTAGCGCAGCGAAAAGACATAAGATAAAAAATCAGTGGCTGTGGAAACGGGGAGTGGACCGGGGTAGGAAGGACAAGGTCCATTCATCTTTTCAGATAATCTATTTTGGCCTCCAATTTTGATGGATAAAAATTCCCCATGGGAAAGGTTTAACCGATATTTATTTTCTTGTTATTATTTAACTCTTTGCCTGACTCGACAAGTTTGCGCACTTGCCAAAAAAATTCTGGAATAACTTGAAAGTTTTATTTTTCTCAAAACGTACCTTATGACACCTCATTAGAAAGAGCTTAGCGAACGCGTTCCAATGGGGGTCATAAATGAGCTTGTTCCTGTGAGATGTCATAAACGATGTTCGGAGCAAAAATAAAAACAAATAAATAGTGCCCCTAGCTACTTACATTTTAGATCTGCCACCACTATCTGACTGTGCAAGATGAAAAAGACACAGGAAAAAAGTAAGTGAAACATTTTTTTTTTCTTATTTATTTTTTTTAAATTTATTTATTTTGTTTATTTATTTCTCTTATCTTTCCTCTGGCCTATATATTTGATGAAAATGAATTTTAAGAGAAGTTAACTGAGAGGCGATTAACGCATAAAGAAATGTGCTTTGTGTTAATTTAATCTTGTTTTGTTACTTTCAGACTGACCGCTCGCTGTAAGGTTACCGACGAAAGAACCCCCCCCCCCCCCCCCCAAAAAAAAAAAAATATGAACAAATAAATAAACAAATAAATAAAAGTAAAACAAAAATCTCTCAAACGACATGTAAACGTCACGTGCATGTTAAACAGTTAAAAAAAATATGTTACTGTTTGCAAAACACAGCTTATGGCTTCTCCTTGGAACGATATTGGCAAGCTCATATCAATGATCGGAGATGCCCCCATAACCTACGTTTAGGGGTTGTGGGGGGGGGGGGCATCTCCCTTCTTTTTGGCGCAAATGTGGAGACGATAATAAAATTGCTCAAGTAAAAAGTTTCACCGTGGTCGTGGGTTTTCCCTATGACTTTATATTTCCTGGTCAAAGTCCTGACTTTTTTCCAGGAATTTTTTCATATCACACATATTTTATTTTATCTCCCTACACATAATTGCTTTGGATGTTAACCCTTTCAGCGCGAGGCCACGATAGGTAGCGTCGTATACACTACTGTATACAGAGTAATGGGCGAGTCTCTCTTGCATTTGTGGGGGATATTCAACAATAATTTAATCCTAGAGCCCCATGGGCAGGAGGGTTAGTGTTAATATAATCCTAGAGCCCTATGGGGCTCTAGGATTATATTAACACTAACCCTCCTCCTGCCCATTTATGTGTTTATTTTGTTGTCTACTCGCAGTTTAACGAGTTTTGCCTTACGCAATAATATATGCATACCCTCTGAAAGGGTTAATTCAGACGTGGATACACAATACTCCTTATAAAAAATGATTATCACATTACCCCCCCCCCCCCCCCCCCCCCCCCCTGCTGAGTGATGAAGGTAAAGATTTTTTTTGAGAGTTTACTTGGTGACAAAAATTATTAAAAATTATCGATAACGAGATTTATCGTTGAGAATTTGTAACATTTTGTTGTAAATATTCAAATATAATCTCGTATATTATTTGCTGCCATCATTATTAATGAACGTTTTTCTCTGCATTTTCAGATATTTTATTGGAAAAAAATCTACATTTCAAAATGGATGGAGACGTGCAGCAAATGGAAGACACGAGGTGGTCCGAAAAATAATCATTAAAAATTATCCGTCATGGAATTTATCGTTAATAAATCTGAGACATTTTGTTAAAGTTAATCTCGTGGATACTCAAGTATCATCTTGTGTATTGTTTGCAGACATGAAGCATGCATTTTCTGCAATTTCTGTATTTTTATTGGAAAAATCTCAGATTTAGAATGGGTGGAGTCCTGCTACATAAGAAAAGAGGATGCACAGCCTGAAATGCTGAAAAGCGAAACCGGTAGCTTAGTAGCACCACCTCACCGAACACCTCACACACCCTACACAAATATTATGATGTACCATAATAAAGGCATTAGGATTTGCGTTATTGGCAGTATAAATTATGTAATTCCAGGTAAGCCTGATTTCAAGATGGTATCATAGGGTGTCAACTCTTGAGTGTATGAAGGGGCTGGGATTGGGCGGTGTTAGTGTGTTGATGAGAAAGCGGAAGTGCATGGTTAGTGGGTTGTTGAGAAGATGGACGGCGCGTATAAGTACCAGTTCAACAAGTACAATATGGGTAGGCCTACCGAACGGGAAGAATGGCTATAAAACGCATTTCCAGCAGTACAGTTTAACACAAATAATGTCTGGGAGAACATGACAAAATTCGTCATAACTTGTATTTTCGGTTGTTATCCCACCTCTCACTTCTCTGTTGGAAAGTACGACGTGGATGAAGCGACCTGTGGATCATTATCAGAAATAGCTCCTAACATGTTTAAGCCTGTCAGCGCTCGTATCTTCGTGCTTAGTCAGCAAGCAGCATCAAAACAAGGCTCAGCACCCACCACCCCACTTCCTTCGCATACGCACGCTTTCTAATTCATCTCGTCTCTCCTGAAAATCATGACATAAAACTGAGTCTGAGTTCACAAAATGAGATCTCTCTGCATAATTATGAAGAGAAATTAATTACAGGTAGAGGTTTAATTAAAGTACTGACAAATAGCTGCCTGTATTTCTACCGTAAAATATTACGGTTAAAATTACCATATTGAACTACTTTTGGCAATACCGATCTTTTTTCTTAATCAATTTTGGAGTAAAATTGGGGAACTGTGGTCTGATTTCTCGTCATTACATCCGAATGCTGTTGATTTGTCCTATAGAGTAAACCAATTAATAGTTTTAACCTGCAGCCAACAGGCTGCAGGTTAAAACTATTAATTGGTTTACTCGATTTAAAGATATTAATTAGTTGACGTTAAAAGCTGACAAGGACAATATCATACAGCAAAATCAGAAATTAAACATCTGACTGCGTCCGCTCTGAAAAAAAGAACATTTGCCCCACTGTTCGTGAGTACTCCTCGATAAGTTTTCATACGAAGTTCAACTTGAAGTTACAATAGTCAGTGTAATTTTTGCAATAGAGGTAACGGCAACTGTTTATTTATAGTGCTTCATTAGTCATTTTCGTAACGTAACGTTCTTATGCTGCCCACCTTATTCACAAAATAACAGTATTAAAGTTTTATTACTTTTTGGCAAATTTGGCTTCCACAATATTTCTTGTAACCCCTCATTTGAAAAAGCTCGTTGGCGTAGAATCAACTCATTTTCTTGTAAAATTACACTTGATGTGGAGGCGAGCGAACTGCTCTTTCAACGTTGGGATTCATTTTCCAGGTAAAACATATTTTAGTTCAAGAGAAACACGATTATTACCATTCCTTCCATCAGCCATCGGAATTACCCGTAAGTCTATGAATGGAAAGAATCGAAGTGTTTTTTTTTCTTTTTATTTTATAATAAAAAATATTCATATATACTCATAACATTGGTGAGAAACAGGGCTCAAAATAAGCGGTGTCGCGTCCCTTTTTGCGATGCAAAACTTGCAAAACGCTACACAATGTTCAATTATGTATAGCATTTTGCGATACAAGATAATCAACTGCAGCCTATTAGGCTGCAGGTGATTATCTTGTATCGCAAAATGTGAATGAAAATTTGCAAACAAATTTGAAAACTAGTTCACTGATGCTTTACGTCTGATTGTGGAACATTCCAGGCATAACTCAGATTAACTCTCCATCAAGCATCATTTACAACTTCATATGTAAGATGAATTCTATTGGTTTAAATTCTTCCTGTTTTTACAACATTTTGCATAAAATGCCCATTAAAAATAACTTCAAGCCCATCAAATTAAAAATCCCAACTTTCATTTTGAGAACTCTATTAAACAACCAAGACGCCATTTGAAAATATCCAAGTCCATGCAACCCTTAAAGGCATTTCAGTTAAAGAAAAACATAGTAAATGCTTCATGTGTTGCAGATCATTTGGAAATGCCCAGTAATGGATGGAAACTATTCTATCTACTTAGAAGAATTCAATACAAAACAGCATAACATAACTCTGGTACACAAAAATAGCTATGTAATTTTTACAAAATGCTATTCATTTTTTTGAAATGTGTAGCATTTTGCTACGCAAAGAAAAAAAGTTATTTTGAGCTCTGTTGAGAAAATAGATTAATCTACCCTTTCAGATTTTGGGGTTTGTTTTATTTTGTGATATAGTTGTTGCCTCTTTCAGGATATATTTCTGAGGGTATTAATGGTTGAAATTATATTTGTTCGAGATAAAAAAGACCAAAGAGATCAAGGCTCGAAGAAAAAATAATTCTTGTACATTATATTTATTTTTGTGCTTAATAATATTTTTAACATTAATTAATTATTCACTAAACGAGAGTAGCGGACGACTCTTCCCCCAAACAATTATTTGAAAACGAAATATTTAAATTTTTTGCCTTTAACACTTACGCTGCCTAAAGCGACTATTGTCATCCACATTATGATGATTATCTGTATTTTCTGGCACGCGCAGATCAAACCTACCATCTGATTAATTGTTGGAAAGGGCTCAGAGAGCCCTTTCCAACAATTAATAAGATGATAGAGTTTCAAGTATGTCATAAATCTTATTAAACGTCCTCGTTTTCAGGATAACATAGATGTCCTCTATATATGGCTAAAGTGGGCGTGGCAGTGAAAGGATTAACAAATCATTGGAACGAGCTTGACGAGGGAGCATGAGCTGGGTTTTTTAGGAAAAACTTTTGAAAATGGCGCTGATGGGATATAGTTGTAACATTAGGTAAATGGTTAAGGGGATACCCGCTACGTTCAGACCGATGAACTGTATATAACCACAGGTTCTCGGAACAAGCTGTGGAATCGACAGCAAAATGATATTTGATAGCATTTTTGAATCGATGTTGACGTGCCCTCGTAGTGGTATATAAATATTAACAAGGTACACAACTCGCTTTTCGAAAATAATAGCACTCATCTTCGTTATACCCTCCTCAAATTTGATTCACATAACGTATCCAGCAGTACCCAGTGTCAGTGGAAAGGGGAATGAATAAGCTTTACATTGGTGTATAACACGACCGTTAGGTGTTCTTTGGTTGCTCATGATAAGAAGTCGCAGAAAAAACCTGGGAAGTATGGCGGTCAGCGAGATGACAGGCGGTTTGTTGCTCCTGTGATTTTCAAGTTTTTGTTTGTGTATTACGATTGTAACCAATAATTCTTAATGGGAGACTAAGAGGTAGGTATATAGAAGGTATTTTGGATGTTATTTTGGGGGTGTGCCCAATAACCAGTTGGTAGCGGGAAAAAGTTTGAAAACTCCACTGGAAGGAAACTCGGACAGTTTAGTCAATTTGTCAACCATATTCTCGGACGGTGGTAAATTAGTCGATATTGACAGTCACGGTGAATGAACGTGAATGGATGGCTTACCGTTATATACGTATTTACCGTTATGGACGTGTAATCAACACGTTACAACTGACTCTTCTGATTCTATTGTGTGGTGAATAGGAGAATCTTGACATTAACGCTCACGTAGTTCTGATAGGTTGAGTTTCTGACAAGTTTGAGATAATAACATTTTAGTTTTCCACGTCTTCTGAGTTCACTCTATGTTTTGCATTCATTAGCTTTCACAAGAATGACATTTTAAGACTAAACGTTTAAGTTCATAAACATTTTTCACTTTACATCATACTCATTATTCTCTTCGGACAAATTATGTCGTTATTGGATACACCGTTACTGTATAGTTAGGGCATAATTATAGAAAGGTATAATTTTTGAAGGAAGCCATCACCTGAATAAAGACCATTGACCTTCGTCGTTGACTGTATTCACTTTCAGTCTTCTCTGGCAGCAAAATTTAATAAGTTATTTATCGTTTTCTTAGCCATCCTGTATGATTAATATTTTACCCAATGAATACCCCCCTCCCCCTCCCCCCCCGCACCCCACTGAACGTTTTAGTGGCCTACAGTATCTTCCCAAAGCTTGTATGAAATCACGAGACTTTAAATTTCCTTTTTTTGATTGATGTATATTTATTTACTTTTTTTGATTGATGTATATTTATTTACTTTTTTTGATTGATGTATATTTATTTACTTTTTTTGATTGATGTATATTTATGTTTGCAACAGAGCGTGATAAAAATACAGTACGTCCGTCGTGGACTTGTCATTTTCTACGGTTGGGCAATATTTCCACGGACGCAATAATATTAGATTCCAAACACTAATTACAGGAATAATCATCAAAAATTTAATTAATGAAGCACGGTGCGACCCGGTGCTTCATTAATTAAAATTTTGCTGATGACTACTTTTATTACCCGCTAAACGCATGCGTGGACATCACTGCCCACACGTGGATTACAACCAGTCCACGGCGAGTGTCCTGTACAGTGTCTGTTTATTGTAATTGTTTTGTAAACGCCCAGTTTGCTATGTTCCGCAGAAAACAGCTTAAATATTATGTGGGCGGTATATATTTTTCGAAAAAGTCATATAAATATAACTGAACACAAATATATTTGATACGTCATTTTTAACTGTTAGAGTGCTAAATTCTTCTTGGTCGCCAAATTTTTGTACGCATGTCTGAAACTTGGTTTGTTACAATCCTGTATGAAATCACGAGACTTTAAATTGCCTTTAGGCACTCTCCCATAAATTGTTACAAGGTATAAATTATTTATTTATTTATTGGTGTTTAAGGTCACATATTTCTGCACCAATGGCTAATCATGACCACGACAGTTTTACGGGTGGAGGGAGCCGGAGTACCCGGAGAGAACCACCGAGCAGCGGCGAGCAACTGTCAAATTTCCAACACACTCACTCCACACAAGCAGTGTTAGCATTGGTTGAATACAGGTGCGCCATCGACGTGCAGTACGCCTTAGTACCCAACGTCACCGTGCCCCCACGTGGGTGAAGTGTATTACCTAAGGACACAACGCGGTTGCCGCAGGTGGGATTCGAACCGAGGACCTCTCGGCTTGCAGCCTGCTCTACCTCTACCTACTGAGCCACCGCGCCCCCTTGACAAGGCAAATCCATACTGATGAAATAAATGCACTTCCAAGATAATGTGAACCACGTCCACAGAATATGAAACCTTCAAGTGGTGATGCCAGCACTTCAGATATGGCCTTCTAGCTCTTAACCAGCTGACAAACCAGAAATATAAAAAATAAAAGCCTCAAAAATAAAAGCCTCCCTCATGCATTGAATTGAACAATTAATTGCTCGAGAACCAAATGTACGTTTTATATTGGGCCTCAGAAAGGTCGGGTTTGTACCATGGATACAATCCCGAGAGAAATGTTCAAATTGAGCTAGCATAGAAGCCTTAATTGCATAACTCCCTCGGCGATTAAAATAAACGCTCCTTGCTGAAAGCAAGACACAGTAAAATCCTATACTATTTCGTAAACAGAATCTCAGCTTCCGCCTCACCTCTACAGTTTTGTTTATTTTTAAGTCGTTATCCAAATATCTGACTTCGTCACGACCTTCATTTATCCGCCCCACTTGCCCATGCATTTGTGTAATCTCCTTGCCTGCATCTCTGTGCGTATAAATCGCGTGCACGAACGATTTCTGAATTAGATATTCTCGCGCAGACTTATAATACAATCGATCGATCGATGCGAGCTCCCTCGACGGAAATGTCTAGTCTAGTTTTCCGAGACGATATATAAGTATTTACGGCTATAAATAACTCGCAGACAGCTATAGCTAGAAGGTAATCAATATAAGATACGATCCCATTCTATGATATATTGCAGATGAAACCATGAGGATCATGTATGCCTTATTTACACAGCGGTCTGTACAGACAGGTGTGCGGATGTCACGTGTGAATGCCATCGTTGCAATGACATTTATATAATTGGATAACTTACAATGCGACAAAGCACCGGGAAGTGCCACGACACACACTGGTTCCTTCGTTACCTTCGATACTTGACAAGTAACATGGTTTCGTGGGCCTCAACGACACTTCCGGCACTTTTTTTCGGATGTTTTAGCACCACAATGGCGGAGGAATGGATTGAAGCTGGAACCTCAAGTTTTAAATTAGAGTGCACTTAAGTGCACTCTAATTTAAAACTTGAGGTTCCAGCTTCAATCCTCTTTCCGACATGACTCCGACATAACGAAACACAATGACAGCACGCGTACCGTTCTACCCAAGAGCGTGGCGAAAATGACCCATTGGAGGGAAAGGGAGGGGGAGGGCTCAAATTCTGATTTGCGACGATTGAGATGGTTAAAGTTCCAACTGATAAAATACTTCATCTGCTGTAACCACATCGTCAAGGCTTGCACTCTAAAATCACTTGGGTTAAAAATTAACCCACTCAACTGGGTTGAATGAATAGGATCCAGAATGAGTTCCTGTCCACTCAACCCAGTGGAGTTTTGTTGATTATTAGCCCAACTGATTTTATAGAAGCCATGCCTGGATAATGTACATTTGGAATATGAAGCAATACGGATGAAAGCAAGAACACTCAAGACTTCTTGAACATTTGGATACGTAAAAGCTACAAGATAAAAAAAAAGTGGAACGGATGGAATGTGTCACTTACACACACAGTATAGCAACACCCTTGGGTCCACGAGCTGCAAATTGTCTTGTTGGACCCTGAAGTTCCCACTAGTCTAGAACTTCAGTGCAATAGTCGGTTGAAGTCATTACGTTGGACAAAGCAATAAATGGAACATTATGGGACGAACAGTATCTCAAATTCGCTGCAACTGTATATGAAATTTCTAAACCCCGTTCACTGAAATCGAATTTGGTGAACACATTTCATAAATTTCATATCGAATAGTGATTTATTCGAGATTCCCTATGTATTTATCCCACAACGAACTACCAACTATATTTGGATAACATGCCTGAGATAAATAACTATTTCCTTCCCAAACTTGGGCGACAAATTCCCCCACAAAATTTACATTGAAAAGATTGATATGTTTCTTTTGTTTTTTAAGCTTATTAATTTTACAAGGATTAGCAAGTGAGTTGTACAAATTATATCAATCCCTCCTTGGACCAATGTGGATCACTTCTGTAGCGGCAACTTTGTGGCCTCGCGCTTCGCGAATGCCGCGAAGAGATATTTAGCCTTATGGAGTGTGACCCTCTCCGATCAGGGGCAGCCACAGACGTGTACGTTCCCACCTGATAGGACGGTACGCCGTGACTACATCAATCCCCAAGTTCGGACACCTTTAGAACTTTCCAGACCTAGGATCAGTCCCGCGACCCCCGACATGAGAGACCACTTGTCCACTCGCACATTCTCTATAGTTGGTGTGACGTCACGAACGTCATCACATTTCAACAAAAATGTTACGATGCAATGCCTACGTTACAGTGAAAAACAATGATCCTTGAATATGACGGATGACTTCAGTCTGGTGGGAATAGCTCGGATGAAATAAATTCGATGCAGATGTCAGGGTATAAAGAGCACTAAAGTAATATAAAATGAAAATTGTATTTTTATTTTTTCTAACCCTGCCTGTGCTGCAGTGCGGAGTTACGATGTTGGGGAGCTGACAGTTGCTCGTCGATGCTCGGTGGTTCTCTGCGGGTACTCCGACTTCCTCCACCCGTAAAACTGTCACGGTCGTGATTAGCCATTGTGCACAAGAGCCAACACTCTGCTCGTGGTATTGATCGGCTGCCCTTTAAGACTCTTTGTTTCAAACAAGCGAGTGGTAACGTTGGTTCATATTGTAACCCTGAGAAAGTTATGTACAGTTTAAGAAGAGTCACTTTCCAAACTTCCCAGATTTATTATGGTGAAGAACGGGTATCTGATTTGTGTGATTACAAGCTTTAAGAGCAGGTCATGTTCTGTGTTGGGCAGAATTAATTCTGTGTCATTATCAATTCAGGTAAATCGCACAGAGAAATTGGAATTCGTTGGGACGTTCAAGCATTTCACGTAACAGCCGAAGGTCGAAACCATAGACTCTTTCTATTCTAAGTTGAGAACTTGTATAAGCCAGTGTTCCAATTAAGAATTATGATAACGTGAATGAGGTGTTCACTCACCACACAGTAACTGTTAAAATGTCTTCTATAATTCAGAAGATAATATTTCACAAGAATAAAATCATGAACAATGGAAAATTTTACGTGTGCTATTTATTGGTTTAGTCAACTAAAAAAAAATTTTTTTTCAATTTTTGCCTATGGTTACCCTTAAGCAATTCATCAAAAACCTCACTATTTTTTTTTGCCCATTTTATGATGCAGAAATGTTCTACATATAAAAATAACATTATTTTCACATTTCCTTTTGCTGAAATGCTTGTTCTGACAGAATAAATCAACTTGAAGTAAACAATGGGTAGGCCTAAATTCAGTTTTTCCGGCAATGACAGCCGTAGGTTGACGCAAAGTGTCACTTTTCTGTACATTATAAAATCATGACTCGGAGTTTCACTCGCTAGATATATGAAACACGAGGCAAAGTCTTCAAGGAGAATCCATCCATATTCTTTCTAAACAGACTGAATGAATGATCTTCTGTTCGCGTTTTTAGTGTTCTATCTATTCAAAATATAGCTGTTACAGCCGACCGAAAGAAACTTGTCAATTCCAATCGTTTGTTTTTCAGTGCTTCTACAGGAAAGCAACCTCTGCGATTTGGAAGACTGCCATATTTTCGATTATACCTCCACAGCGTCTTCTTACCAGAAAGACGGAGGGAGGTAAGTGTGTCTAAAATCAAATGGTGCCTTTCAGAAGCTGATTTTGATTGTTCCCTTTTGAAACGGGAAAGGCCTTCCTTATATACAACTGAGCAAACCTCGAATAGCAATGGCGCTCGCTTAAATATCAGTCATTTGAGATATCTAAGACACTCATTTAACGGGAGGCCAATTATTTTGTGGCCCGGGAGATATTTTTACATTCAAAATGACGATCAAGACGTGTAACGGTGAGTGAAGTGATGAGGGTGGATTTGCTTTGGATACCTTCAAGTATAGTCCCATATTTGTTCAGTGCTATGGGATGAGCTTTCAATTATATTGTCCAGCTTCCAGACAAGGGTTATCAATGGCCATTTAGAGTTATGAGAGTACGTTTTGAACAAACCAAATTATCAATTTGTTTTAGATTTATCAGGGGCGCAGATTTTCGATATGTGTGCTTATACCCAAAATCTCAGAATATCATGATTAATGCCTTTCAGTGGAGGGCTTGGCTAAACTATGTTTGATTCCTCCAACCCTTTCGTCCCTGCCACCCCCCCCCCCCACACACACACACAAACACATAGGAGCTATAGACAAGGGAGAGCATTTACGCTGCTACAGCCGATGGATTTATATTTTATAAGAGTGCACATGGGTGTATTCTTGTAGGGTCCCTGGAAACTGGGGTGGCCACGTTATGCTTTACTGCTTTAATATGACCCAGGATTTAAAGACTTGTGTGCTTCTTCTCTGAAGTGGCAACTTGATTGCAAACAATATGCTAAACTTCATTTTGTTATGTTTAATAGCAATGATTTAGGCATAAATACTAGGTGGGTGTGACCCAAAAAACAGTAAACAATTAGGTGGTGGTCAAATGCTGAATCTTTGGCACTTTGAATTGCTTTTTCCTAATAGGTGTGCTTCCTACATCGGAGGGTCCTCGCATTTTCAGAAATGTCAGTGTTATTGATATATGGGTGATTCTATACCACGGAAACATACGTAACTTGACTGAGAATAGATTGAATGCTTGGACAAGAATATGGACAGGGGTAAAAAATGAGTGCCAATTTGGTAAAATTTCACAAATTTTCGAAAATGCGCTTTTTTACAAACAATATTTTTAACGGGTAAAAAGAGTCTTTCTCTTTATTGAGATGTTCTGGATTTTGGTTCGGAACATCTGCAGATTCCATTCACCCCTTTTTGGGATATTTGTGTTCAAAGTTTGATACCTGGTGATGATATTTTGTGCCAAAATAAGTGCCAACATCAGTCAATTGTTACTATTTATAGTAACTCTGGATGTTATGACAATGTTACTCCGGTCTGAACAAATAAACAGATCCCTGTCAAAAAAATCGTCTGCTCAATCATTAAGCTGGTTTATAGCGTAACTTATCACAGCTGCTTTTTTCTGTTCATTTTTTATTAAAAACTAGCACTAGCATATTCTGCCTATACCCCTTCATTACTCGAAAATGAACGATATTTTCTCCTCTGGAAACACAATGCTGGAGGTCTTATGATTTAAAGTTCTTTATTTATATTTTACCACAAGAGAACGAATCGGCCGGTAGCTCAGTTAGTACAGGCGTTCACATTGCTGTATGAAAAGTGCGCATTCAATGCGATGTGAGTTCAAAACCCACCTGTTCTTAGATTTTGCTCATTATTCTTACACATACATTTTTCGCTTTGTGCTGGTTGCACCTTCATCTACAGTGCATGTGTTCGCAAATTAGCCTGTCAAAAGGCTGGAATACTCCACAATCAGTATATTTAAACAAAAATGTTGGTAAACAACCAATCGCCCCAAAGAGACAGACCAATTCTCTGCAGGTCATATTGTATAATTATGGACGTGTTATGTTACAAAAATTAAGTCAAATAACGAAACGATAATCAATGTCTGATGATGGCTTTTGTCTGCTCAGCACCACTGTCTGCCAGATTTAATGTTCCCTTGAAATGAAAGATTGCAAATATTTTCTACTCCACTTAATAAATAGCTCTGTGACTAACTTAGAGTATATGCACTGACACTGTTTTATTACCACCATAAGCAATGCATTTCTTCTCCGCCGTTGTGTCAGTGGTGAGGCCCTTAATTTCAGCTGCCCATGTGGGAGCAATCTGCGCATTGTGCAAATGCGTACAACACGTTGATGGTACACTTGCCTTCAACCAATGCTAGCCCTTCGTGTACCAGTTTAGTAAGTTAGGAAGATATGTAGTGGGTAGATAGCTGGCGTAGGATGGTTCTCTCTGTGCTATCCGTCCACTTTCATCCAACAGAACACAAATTAGGTTGAGGAAAGAGTCGCGATACCGTAATGTAATAGTAAACAAATAAATACAATCCAATACTACAAACTTTAAATATACTGTGTATTTTGAGCTAAAAATGTATCTTTCACAGAATGACTGGTGGTATATTGGCTCTACTTACAAGTTAGACAACTTTTGGAGCTAAACAGGGGCGGCGGACCGGTGTCATGATTCCATGTGCTAGAGTGTCTGTCATTTATGGATAGCATACTTTCAAAATGTAATGTAAACTTCATCTGTGACACACTAATTATTGTAACGTGAATGCTTTCCTTACCCATCGTGACTCCCTGTTCTCCATATCCTTATCGAAAAACCTCGAGCGGCAAATCAAGACGAAAAGACAATTTAGAGGTCGAAAATGTAAAACTGAAATAAAATGCCCCCCCCCCCCCACCCCCGACCAAACTATGCCATACACACGCTTTGAAAGTATGCTATCCAACCAATAAATAAATAAATAATAAATAAATGTGATTCAGGTACCTTCAGCTCGTACATACACAGAACGACACACTCGTGTGACTTGGTTAATCGATATGGCAAGAGTGCCAGCGCGGAAGGATAAAACGAGACACGAGTGTGCCGTTCTGTGATTATTACACGTCTTCACGACTATACAATAAATTATTAGAAGGACACTCAGCAATTCATTTGTCAACAGTCGTCCCCTGAGTTCCAATGTGTTCTATGTGCCAGTGGGCACATAGAACGCATTCGAACTCAGGGGGACAAACTATCAACAAAAAGAACACATTTTATCGCCAACCAAATTTGCTAAGAGAACCCGTGTTACTATTTTTAGCTATCGCTAGCGATTCAAATTGTAATTGCGGTGCACGATTCGTAGAAAATTTCAGTGAAATGGCGCTTCTGTTTAAAAATAGTCCGTCAACGATTACCGTTCGGCACATGTGTGCGGAACGGATTTTCATTTTCCGCATGGTTTAGTGTTGCTGTAGATGGGGATTTCATAGAACAAGCGTTTAATAAAACGTTTATCTTCTCAACTGCAGTTCAGGAGAGGAGAGAGGGAGAGGTATTATTATTTATTATTATTTATTGATGTTTAAGGTCACTTATTTATGCACAATGGCTAATCATGACCGTGACAGTTTTACGGGTGGAGGAAGCCGGAGTACCCGGAGAGAACCATCGAGCAACGACGAGCAGCTGCCAGCTCCCCAACATCGTAACTCCGCACTGTAGCACAGGCAGAGTTAGATTGGTTGAAGACATGCGTACCATCGGCGTGCAGTACGCCTTAGTACACGGCGTCATCGTGCCCCCACGCGGGCAATGGAGATGAAATGTCTTGCCCAAGGACACAACGCGGTTGCCGCAGGTGGGATTCGAACCGAGGACCTCTCGGATTGCAGCCTGCACCTCTACCTGCTAAGCCACCACACTCCCCAGGGGGAGAGGTAAGGAGGGAATATTGTTAATGGTGGGATAGTGTTCCCCTTGAAGAATAGCTCCATTTTCTGAGAAGAAAGCACACCTTGTTTTGTGAAATGATCTTTTTTTAAATGTAACTTGTACTATTTAGAGAGAATCTTTGGATTTTTATGTTTTAAGAACGCCCGAACAAACAGTCTGTTGTAGAAAACTTTTAAAGCTTCAGTTTTTTTAACAATGCATATCTTCCCAACTGCAGATACAGCACAGAAATGATGGATTACCACTCAATCATACTGTATGGACATCTAACGAATATTTGCGTTTTCGGAGTTTACGAAACTCCAGTGAATGTTCAGCTCATGGACCGTCAAGTGGTGCCTAGTGGTCCATGAAATGAAAATGCCAATGCTTCTTTCGACTTTTCAGAAAATTCAAAATAATTGTTCACACACCGTAGTTATTGTATAGTATCCGAGGAATCTGAGGCTTCCTTATTTTCCACGAAAACCTGAACAGTCTGTGAAAAATATACATATTGTTGTGGTGTTTACGGTTGTCATAGCATTTCCCCGTTTTGTACTTGTCATTTGAAGCAATTGGGTACGATTTAGAGGAAAATCCATTAAAAAACAAACAAAAACAAAACATCCACTATTAATTAAAAATTGTAAAATCATTCATCCTGTAGTAGCCGTCAACAAATACAAACAGTTTTATTGTTTTAACACTTTACCCAACGTAACTGCCAAAACCGGCCAGCGCTATTCTCAAAAATCGGCAATTAATTTTCATTATATTTTCATTTTTTGTCTCAAAATCATAGGTTATGACCACTCTTTAGAACGAGCTAGTTCCAAAGAGTCGTCATAACCTATGTTTTTGAGACAAAAAATGAAAAAAAATTAGTTATTAACCCTTTACCCAACGCAGACGATATGAAAATTTATTATTTTAAATATAATTTTTTCAGATTTTCAAAAAATTTCAACAAAACCATAACATGTGACCCCTCGTTGGAACGAGCTCGACGAGCTCGTTCCAACGAGGGGTCACATGATATGGTTTTGTTAAAAATTTTTGAAAAATAATATTTTTTTAACTGCTGAATTTGCATATTACGCGGGCGGATGTGGCCGATTCGTTGGGTAAAGGGTTAAAGAATTTTGTTTTCTAGTGTCGTCTGCTTTTCATGTTAGGTAAAGGGTTGACAACATTTATCTTCTAGACTTCAATTATGGTCCACGGAGAGCGAAGTACATTTTCAAAAACCAAAGTTGATAATTTGTCAGTGTTATTTTTTCAGGAAATCGTAAACAGTCATTGGGTGGAAAATAAACCCACCGTAATTTTGAAGAAAGCCACTCCACATCGTAATATTCAGAGAATCTACAGCTTATTATGTTTTAAAAAAATCTGAACAGTCTGTAGAAGTATTTTAATTCTTTGATGTTTTAGACAATACATTTTTTCTTAACTGCAATTACAGTGGAGCCCACATCACTGGATATCTCTTAATTGAATAACCTTGTTATTTGAATATAACTATTTAGTTATTTATTTATTGGTGTTTAACGACACTTTCAACAGCCAGGGCCACCTCCTGCCGGACAGTTTTACGTGTGGATGAAGTCGGAGTATGCGGAGAGAACCACCGAACAACGGCGAGCAACTGTCAGACTCTCCAACATACTAACTCCCCGCATTGGTTAAAAATAAGTGCACCATCGACGTGGAATTCGCCTTAGTACACAACGATACACTTTGATGCAACTTCGCTAACATTTCGAAATTTCTATTTTTATATGAAATTCCCAAACCCAAACTGTTAAAGCTAACGGCAACTTTAGGAAATTAAGAGGAGCTAACTAGAGCTGAAACGGTTAAGGGGTTTTCTTGATCGATTAATCATGTGAATTAACCTTGGTTAACCGATTTAATCACTTGTCCAAATAGATATCTGAATAATTGCCATACCGTTGATGATTTACAGCATGAACCCTTTACCCAACGTAACAAACAAAACCGACTAGGCCTATATACAAAAATCTCCATTCAAATTTATTATGTTTTCAATTTTTGTCTCAAAAATATAGCTTATGACCCCTCGTTGGAACGAGCTCGTTAAGCACGTTCCAATGAGGGGTCATAAGCTATGTTTTTGAGACAAAAATTGAAAATTTTTAGTAATTCATGAATTTATATTGCAAGTATTGTCTGCTACCCGCAAGGGGCAAAGGTTTAAGAATGACAATTTCCAGCTCAATGTGCTCTGTCAAAAAATAGTGAGTTGGTTAAATTCCTAGTTGCATTAAGGGAAATTTTTTTTGTTTATTTTTTTGTTCTCAGTGTGCAGGAAGTTAATGTTCATATCAACACAATCATCAACACGCCAGTTCGCCTTTGTATACTGTGAAGACAAAAGTGGTATTTTTCTCGATCAGATCGTGCTGGGATCGCGACAGAATTACACACCGAGGGTCGAGATTTCATAATTAAACTATTGCGAAATCAGGAGCGAATCAGGAAAAACAAACGAAAACAGCATCCCAGATTCAATAAAAAACAGCATCCCAAATTCAATAGAAATTTTAAAAATCCGGGTGCTCCGGTGTCCTCCACCCGTAAAACTGCTCGACACGAGGTGACCCTGGCTGTCGAAAGTATCGTTAAACCCAAATGAATAAATAAATAAATAAATAAATAAATAAATAAATAAATAAATAAATAAATAAAGGATATCTACGCTGTTTTAGTGAATATCGGGAATTATCTGATAAGTGTGGACCGGGTCTGCTGATCGTTCCTTCAAGGCGACGTTCACGGCGACGTCATGCGCCGAAGCGTGACGTCATTTAGGAAGCTACTGAGGGATATTTCTCGATATCCATCGAGTCGATTACAAATTATATATTGAACAAACGCTGCATTTACTTGTTACTAATATAAGTGTTCGGCAATTGTTGTCCACTCCTTTTTGTAGTTCAGTGTACTTTTGCCTACAGTGCACATTCGCCTACAAAAATTATCAGGTAAAAGTGTAGGCGAAAGTGCACTAACTAAGGTATAGGTATTAGTAGCTAATTACCTGCTCTACCCACAATAAAATCGACTGACCGTTTGGTGATTGAAAGAGAGAGAGAGATAGAGAGAGAGAGAGGGGGGTTTCCAATAATAGTCATATTCATAGGTTTTATTGACAAATATCGATACAATTTATCCCTCCCTCTCTCTCACTCTTTCTCTCTCCTCCCCTCTCTCTCTAGTCTCAATAAAAACATACAAACATGAGTATTATTGGAACCGGCTCACTGAGCCGGTTCCAATAATATCCATTTTTGCAAGGTTTTATTGACAAATAACAAATCCACATTGTATATGATGTTCTAAACTTGTTCTCACAAGAATCCATTAAGTTAACATCAGAATTTTTAATGAATGGTCGGTCAGTCCACTTATTGTGGGTAGAGCAGGTAATTAGCTACTAATCCCTATACCTTAATTAGTGCACTTTCGCCTACACTTTTACCTGATAATTTTGCAGGCGAAAGTGCACTGCAGGCGAAAGTAGACGACATCCTTTTTGTCAATTTTAAGAAAATGACGACTGCTAAAAAATTACGAATGGTTAATAGTAATGGTAAATTCGTCGGACGGACAAAAAACTTTTCTCGCAGAACTGACAACTGCGATTCCGTTCGTGTTTCGCAATTTTCTCGTGTTGCGCGGCGACGAATGATTTGATTGCCCGTAAGAGATGGAAATTTAGGCCACATGACGATTACAGTTTAAGGACATAATCTTAAGGAGAACCCCCGCATTAAGAGGTGGAGAAACGCTCTCAAACTTTTTGCAATATGATATATCTGTGTGTTTTAAAGAGAAATAGTAATCGTAACTT